>CP129445.1:14377500-14852500 GCA_030445155.1 Quercus variabilis | reverse complement strand
AAGAAACTAAATTTTCATGGCTGCTGATGTGATTTATTGTGATTGGTGTTATCCAATCATACAAAGTTGTGGGAAAATCTCTGTACCTGACGCAACTCACAATAATTTTGGCTGCAAAAACTCCCCTAGTCACATTCATTGACATCAACTAGGGATCAAATCATTGTAATTAAATCTGCAGCCTGCAATAGTTGTTAAAGGCAATGGTTGGTGCCTCCAACTCCCCTCCAAAGGTGTGAGTTTAGATTTGACCCGTAGGCTTGAGAGTGAGCTTGACATTTCAAGGCTTTGTTTGTATATCTTGACTAAGTTCAGATGATTTGGTTTCCAAGGTTTTGTTGTACACAAATAAAAAATGTATATTTAGTGTCTAAGATGATAAATCATATTCATAATGTAATAAACGTCATATGATTTTTAATTTATATTCTATTTATTTTAATAGAAAACCTTATACAAAGATAGTATTCTGTATTTTTCTGAATTTGTTAGAATTAAAAAAAAAAAAAAAAAAAAAAAAAGGGTCTAAAGAAAACAATCTATCAACTTTCCATATTTAACTTAAAAGAAGATAGAGTTATTTTTTACTAAAATTTTCTAAAAAACAGCTCTATCTCACACGAAGCAAACAAAAAAAATAAATAAAGGAATTTTATAATTGAGTTAACACCAGCGAGCTGCAGCCAATTGTTTTTGCATGAGTGATCAGTGATGCCCTCATTTTCACTTCTAGAAGCACAAGGAATATTCGAGCTGATACTCTATACATGTTTCCCTCCTTTTGTGAGAAAATTGTTAAAGAGTGGTATCCGACTATCCGTCTATTTCAATGTCCTATCTAAACAATCCATCGATGCAGACTAGCACAACCTCTTATTATTTTTAGTTTACCAGATGGCTCCTTAGTTGTGTGATTCTCTTTCCTCGTTATCTTTATGGGCTTTTCGATAGTTGTGTTCATTTCTTTGTTTCGATTTCGTGGTCCCAACTCATTGGATCACACATTTTTAGACAATCCCTTTTTCCCACAAAATTTAACAAAAGCCAAGATCTTTATTACATGTTTGAGGTACTTTATTTTTTTTTTTTGCTGAATGTTTGAGGTACTTTATTGGTCTCCACAAAAGCGCACTTCCATAAATAAGTTGATGGTATTGGTCATTTTAGCGTATACAAGTCTTGACACGCGTTATAAATAAGTTGATGGTATATATAGTGATTCTAAAAAAATACAAGTTTTGACAAGCATCTAATTAAAAAAAGGCGATATTAAGAGCCTTGCACATCAATGGCATTGTCTGTCTTCCAATGAGATTTTGGGTTCAAATTCCCCACTCGTAAATGTACGTAAGCTAAAAAAGAGACCAGGGGTAAGCACCTAAACACACAAGGAATAAAAGATTGGTCACAGATTGAAAAGCAAACACAGGAAATCACATCCATGGAACTCCAGGAACAATGTTAGCAAGATTCTACAGAAGGGTCATCCATGAAATCAGATCAGGTTAAGCAAATCACCAAGCAGCAGAGACAATATACACGAACAATTCACAAACTTTTCTTCAACTTCCAAATCAAACAAACTTACATTTAACATACAGTATCATACAATGAATTGGGCCCAACTGCTCTTGAGCTTTCCTTCACCTCCAGGCTTCGATACGCTCTATCCTTGAATCTATGCGGCTCAGATTGCTGATTCCCTTAGTCTTGTCAACTGGCCCTGTTTCTGGAACTAGAGGTTGCTGAACACATTTTTTACTTGGCCCCCATTTGAAATTTGAATTACTTGATTGACCAGTCCTGCTCTTTTCAGTAGTACCTTGAATTCCAGCTATTTCACCATCAACTTCACCGGCCTCTATTTTGCTAATGTAAGTGTCAACTCCAATCAGAGTCCCACGACAACCGCCCTCATCAGAATATAGTTTCTCAGAAAATGTCAATGGACTGCCAGCTTCTCCACTAGCAAGATCATCGTTTTCATTAGTGTCAAAGAATATTTCAGGAACAGGTTCTACAGCAACAAATGCTTGCTCTGGCTCTTCATTTTCTAGGGCAGTATCTTCCAAGCAGGTTTGGGAAGGGCTCTGGTGTCCATTCTCATCAGAAGGCTCTAAACAGGAAGCAGAGTAAAGCTTCACTGTAGAATCTTTTCTTTCTCGGAGTGTTTTTAGGATTAGGGTCTTGAGGAAGTTCATCACTTGGACTGCATACATCAAGGCAGTCAAAGGATCTGCCATCTGCAACAAAACAAGTCAAATCATTCCAGCAAATCATTGGATAAATCTGTGATCTGCAGTGCCATCAAATCTTTTCAGTTTAAATGGAAGGTGATAACTTAGCCCCTCAAATAAAAGAAAATGAAAATCAAAGGTGATAATGAGTTGAAAAAAGAAAAAGAAAAAAAGGGTGGGGTTGTCATTTGGCACATGATTTTAATAGTCAGCATGTAGCATACAGACATCACCAACTCTAAAATGAAGGTGCTCATTTAAATGCAATTCAAAACATGCTTCAAGATTATGTCCTATATAACACAACTGACTGATATAAAGGGACGCCCAAATGATATCATTTAGCAAGAAAGAAATATATAGATTGCAATTAACTTAAACAAGCCATGAATTTCTGAACTTCAAGAAGTTGAAACTATTTTAACTAACCTGAGTCATGTTTGGTGCAAAAACCATAGCAATGTTGCGTGCATCCATCTTGTTCAGATGTTCCTGCTGGACAACATCAGTCATCAGGTTGATGGCCCAATCCAATAGAGCACCTTCAGTTGGGGGTAGACGCCTCACAAGTTCAACATAATCCTCTTCTGTCTGGCATTGCATTACCTGCTCAGGTGATAAAGGATCCAGAACCCCAGTTGGGAGTTCCCTAAACCAAGCCTAAAAGATCAAATATTTATCAAGTCAATGTATTGATATCATTAGTTATAGGGCTTCATTCTTACTCGTTAATTATAGGAGCATGTAGTAACTTGACTATTTCTTCAATAGAATCAATCTAGAATAGGCCAAAATTTTTCCACAGTAATCAGTAATTGCAACTTGACTAATTTTTGCTTTGATTTTAACATCCCTTAGATTTACAATAATTGCAAGTTTATTAAACAGAAGAATAAGACAGGTAAAAATCAAAATTTTCTCCCATTCTTCCACCATGTACAGATTTAGAGGTCCCTCAATCTCTTGAACTGTTTAGGAAATATGTCAAAGAAGAAGAGATCATCATTAGAAGGTCCAAACTTACCCTTTATACAACATTTTATTTGTCAAAGAAGAAGAAGAAGAAATCTTAACACTTCTTCTGGTTTTCTTGCCATATTCTATTGGAGTGCCTTTACCAACCAAACACATAAAGTGAAAGGACACAACTTGTGGCATATAAAAACAGCCATAGCAGATCAAGAGTCACTGTGTATGTAGACGTGTAACCACAATACAATATTTTTTTGACTCATATGATCCTTTCTTTTTCTTGACATTTGACAGTATACTTGAAACTGATTAAGGATAGCAGTATTGGAGCAGAACATTGACATGGTGTTATTCCAAAATTTTGTAAATAGTGTAAGTCTTGTTTATGATTATGCTTATTAAGATCAACTCCCTTTCACACACTCATCACAAACAAATATACAGCAAACATGATGCTTAAAAATGATGTACCTTGATAGCAATGTTATATTTAATCAGCTTTGATAAGATAACAACAGCATACCTTGATAAGCCCTGCCAAACAATGTACATCAATGCCTTCTGGTACCACTCCTGTGTTCAATTGGTCCCTGACATACTCCTCTTGACCGTTTTCTGCAGCAATTCTGAAAACCCCTTCTGCCTACATGTGTAAAATCAACAGTTTGAAGATTTATAGTCTCCAAAGAGTTTCCAGACCAAAACCAATACCAATAAACTCAACATAATTTGACATGCAAAGATATATAAATAGAAAAAAGCCGCTCAGACAAGTCAAGCCACTCAACTCTACAAAACTTTCTTTCAATTCCAAACTATTGCTCTTGGTTCAGAATTTTAGAGTCATGATGTTCAAGAGGCAGAGGAGAAGAGAATGAACAAGGTGAAATACCTGCAGGCCTCCGAGAGCATACAAGTGTTTTTGCATTAGCAAGAGAATTGTCGGCACGCTATTCCCTCGAGAGTCATACGACAACTGCATGGATTCCGTGGAAACTCCAAAGACGGTAGTACTACATTTAAGGGGGAAAATAAAGGACAAATCAAATGAATAGCAGAGGAAAGATCATACTAGTTAAACAATTAGGTAGAAACTGACAAGATGTGCAAGATTAACAAGCTTTAAAGCCTTCAAGGAACAAAGTTAAACTATATAAAGTGATGCAGATGTCGCTAGTGCGTAGGTTCTGAACCTTAGGAGAATTTCAATAAATCCTTCTCAGAGGATGCTAACTTTATTTCCATTTATGTTAGCTAACCAAATAACCATTAAATCCCATTCTTAATGATCATTCAGAATCCAACATTTTAACAGACTGAAATACATGTTTATACATGGAAAATACTGATTAAGTGGGATGCTTGTAAAATGGATAAAAAAATGCAAGTCCAGGAAATATGGATACTGGTATGTAGTAGGAAGAACATTTTTTACATGATTGAATATGTGTGTATGTATGTATTCATTCATAAGTACATGAATAAGCCAGGAACAAAGGCCTGATTGCCAAAGCTCAATAAAATAAGGCAAAGGAAGAAACTATTAATCATCCTTAAATTGATGAATATTCCATTATAGGACTTCAAATAAGAGATATTATACCAACATAATTTTATATCCACTTGAGTTACAATTAAAGCTAATCTCAGCCGCCCTTAGGAAGGGATAGCACATCATATGTGAGATCAGGAGTCTCGCTATTTGCTTTAAAATTGAGAGGGTGCTGTTGATAATCTCCTGATACGATGATTTTTAGATTTTACTTTTTTTAATCTATCCAAATAAAATTGTTTCCACATATATCATCCACGAAAATCACCAAAAGTAATGTTAACTGTAAAACAAACACAACAATTTTGCAATTGCAATAACCAATAAGAAACCAAAAAAGCCTCTCTTTTTTTGTTTTATTTTTTATTTTTTATTTTTTTGTTCTAACTACAAGTTGGATTCAATCTAGCTGCAGTTTGACAAATTGGATAGACCAATAACTAAAAATAGGCCGCAACCAATAGGACATCCAAGAATAGAAACCAGCAAAGCAACCAATACAAATAACAAACTTATAATCTCAAGAATTGCATTGCACAAACAAATACAACACCCAAAATGGAAAACCCCACCAATTTGACAGAACAAATTCGCAATTTCAAGATTGCATTGCCACCAAAAAGAAAAGAATAGAAAAGTACACAGCACATGAGCAAATTGAAAAATCAAGAATTCGAATAAACCATTAAAACTTTTTTTAAAAAAAAGAAAAAAGAAAAAGAAAAACACAAAAAAGAATAAAAATCAACAAGTTCACAAATTGAATAACAAAAATAGCACCAAAATCATGAAAACTCAAATCCCACATTCACATTCTCACAAAAAAAGAGAAAGAAGAAGAAGAAGAAGAAGAAAAAAAAAGAACCTTGCACTGGGAGGCCTTCTGGGTACCTCAGGTTCAAACTCCACAGGCAAACCCAAGAAGCCATTGAACCTATCAAAGGTAACATGCGCCACATGGCGCACATTAGTGGGCCACCCGATCTCCATAGCACAAATCTCCCTTCTATCACTCTTGCAAGCAATCAACGATTTTCTGAAAAGGGCTACCAGCAATGCCAACAAAGAAAGCTGATCTCTTGTCTGACTCTCACACTCTTCTTCCTCTTCTTCTTCTTCTTCTTCTTCTTCCTCAATCACCGACACTATAGAATCTCCGTCCTCTGCTATATGCGAAGAGAATGACTCACATTCACAAAGGTTGTAGTTGTTGTTGTTAATGTTGTTGTTGTTGTTGTTGTTGTTGTCCTCATTCTGAGGTTGCTTTGCAAATGATAAAGGAGAAAAAGAAGAGGAAGAAGACGAAGAAGAAACTCTTGTAGGAGAAGAAGAAGAAGAAGAGAAATGGGTTGGCGAAGGGTTGGGATTGAGGACCTCAGTCATGGTTGGCAATGAAAACAACCTTTTTCTTCAATTATAAAAAACCCCCACTAATAAAAAAAAAAGCGCTTTCTTGCTTTGAGAAACAAGAAATAAAAAATTATTACACTAAAAAAAAAATTACAAAGATCCTGAGAGGTTTGAGAGAGACAGACAGATTGAAAAGAAAGAAGATTTTTTCAGAAGGAGATTTGGGTTGGAGTTGGACTAAAGCAAAAGGGTTTGAACAATGTGGGACGTGAGTATCATTATCTCTATATTTTTTTCCAATTTTTTCTTTTTCTTTGTTTTGGGCTTTTGGGGAGTTGAACAAGCAAAGACAGAAAGTCTCTGTGAAATTGAGAAAGAGAAAGAGACGTATTTGGTGCGAAATTAATTGAGTAACAGTGTTAATGGAGTATTTACTACTATATATATGTATATGTTTATGTTTTTGCGTTGTCAGCTTCAGTTAGAAGGTTAGTACTATTTCATCCAAAAAGGGGATTAGTGCCATTATTCATTGCGTATTGGTTTTGGGAGGTTTTAAATACAGCTCACATCACAATGCACAATGCACAAGGACCTCTCTTTATCTTTGGAGCATTTTCAGGAGGAGGGGTTTTCTCTCTGGAACTGTAATTTGCAGCTTTGGTTACTGCCTTACTGGTAAGTTCCATTAATTTTGACTCTCATAAATAGAAAGTTTAATTGTAGTTTGTTTTTTTTTTGGGTTTTTTTTTTTTTTTTTTTTTTTAAATGTGAGATAAATTTTTTATTTTAGTCTAATATAAATGTATGTCTGTAAAGCTTTTTTTTTTTTTTTTTTTTTTTTAATTTTTATAGAGATTTAAATATTAGTTCTTACCTCACGTTTTACAAACATTTATATTTGTAAATTGACTATCATTCTAAAAGTGCGCAATGCTCAAAGTTCTAATAAATTTCATAATTATTAAGCAGATAAGTTATTATTGATTTTATCTCATTCCTCCCCTTTCTTCTCTCTATCTCTCTATATACACACATATACATATACATATACATATACATATATATATATATATATATATATATATATATATATATAGAATTGGTGTGCTAATATGGATTATGAAGAGGAATTATAACTGGCCTTTGATAGTGAATTTGAGGTCATGCTTGAACAAAGGGAAGGGAGTAAATTTCTGATAGAAACCTTTTCATAACTATTAAAAAGTAGTCCAAACAAATAGCACAACATAATAAGAAAAAGAATTGAAAACCAAGTTTAAACTCCCTGAACTTGATAGTAACATTTTCTGTACTTTAATAGCTAATAATTCAAGATACTTGACATTGTTTCAATTGATTGACAAGTGTACAATATTAGATGATAGCATGGTCTCTTGCTATTTATGACCCTTTCTAGAGTGGCATATTAGTAGTCAAATTAAATTTTTTGCTAAAGAAAAAAAAAGTGTAGGGATGACCAGTTTGTAAAAGACCCCAAATGTGACCATAACAACACTTGCACATTGAAAAACCAATGCCTAAACTTAAACCAAGGATGAAGAGTTGCAGGCAAGATGAAACCTGAATTTTTTAGGAGGGTTGCAGGCAAGATGAAACCTAAATTTTTTATTGGGGCAAAGCATAAATAAATAAATAAAAATTAGAATTCAAGAATGAAACATATACTAATTCAAGACTAAATATAAAAATAAAACTAATATTCTTTCAAAGCTACCGCAATATAAACAAAAGAAAAGACAGAATAATAGTTCTCAATATATGTCAAAATCAATCATTTATCAAAATGAAAATTTGTATTCTTTTAAATTCCCAAAAATATTCTATAAATTGATTATGTACTAAATTTCACAATAATTTTACTTTCAATATACAAAATCAAATAGTACTTTTAGAAAATCATTTTAAATTTTTTTTTTAATTGTTGTAGTTTTGACAAAAATTTTAAATTAAAATGCAAGTCTTGACTAAAAACTTTGTAGCTCAATTGACACCTGTTGTTATTTCCATCCTAAACATCTAGTATTCAAATTCCCTCCTCCCCACTTATTAAATTATTAAAAAGTAAAATAAAATTGTATTGTCTTGTAGTTATAGTTGAAACAAGAAAAGTGTACAACTACAATAATTCTATAAACAAATTGGTAGGTTATTGATATTTTAATCTTTATGAACCACCTTGACACAATTAAAGAAAGATACTACGATAAAATAAAATAAAAAAACGATATGTGTTTTTCACATCGATTTATTACCATTCTATCAACTTTTTTTAAATACTAATAAACATATATTGATAAAAAATAAAATGCATGCGTGCATGAACATACATGTAAGAGCAATAAGCTACATTATTATAAAAATAAAAGAATAATATTACTTGAAAATCCTTAATCTCTTATTTCTTGTTTTGCTTTTAATTTTCTATTGATTAAGAAAATACTTATTTTGATTACTAGAGGATTTTATCAGCATAAAACATAAAAAAAAACATAGATAAAGATTTTTTAAAGAATGTTTTGAGTAAAAAAGTTTTTATTATTTTAATTTTGTTATTTAAGTAGGGCCATAAGTTATAGACTAGCTAATCATTTTTTTTTCTTTATTTCTTTTAATTTGTCCTTAGCCGCTTTGGCCCAATTGAATTTTTAGGAAGACAAAATTTAATTATTTATTGTTAGAAAAAAAATTGGGGAGAATGGGGGTGTTGGGTGAGGGGGCCGTTGGTCCCAACATGGGTCTGACTTTAGTTGCAGGCAGAGCCAAATTAATTATTCTTACCACAACTCTGTACTTGGATGAGAAAATTGATATTTATTATGTAGAATATCTAAAATAATGGATAACAAAATTTTAAATCCCATTAATTATTTATTTTATTATTTGGATATAAAATACATAACAAGGAAAGTATCAATGCCACCGCTGGCACCAGCCTCACATTCAAAACCATACAATAAAAGTGTGGTGTTGGTATGAGTATGACTCTTGTTTTTTTGGGGGTGAGTGTGACCCCAATTGTTTTATTAGGATCTCCAATTGTCTCTTTGGGAGACTTTTAACAAATAATGTAATTTAAGATCAAATTAGTAAATAAAATTTTAATCACTCTAATAGGCAGAATTTTATCATAACATATTTCAAACAAGACATTTATAAAGAAAGAATTTAAAATTTGTTATGCACCTAAATTACATCTGTCTCTTCCTAAGTGATATAAATATTGAAAATTGGAAACTATTATTATATTTTTCAAGACAAATATTATTTTGATAATTATATATGTAGTGTTTTTTTTTTCCTCTCTAAAATGATAAGGCGAATTAAAAAAATATTGATATTCTTCTCAATATAAGCGAACCTTACGGGCTCCTTGACTCTCCTAAAAATTTAAAACATTTCTATATCTGTCTACCATTAAAAAAAAAAAGTGTTATAAAATTTGTTTGAAATTGAGTTTTAAGAAAATCGTTGGAGTTGATTGAAGAGCTACCGTCTTAAGGTTTTATTATTACTTTTTTCTAAATTTGTACTCAATATCATAATTATGAAATTCCTTTCCTATATTTTTTTCATATTTGTTTTTTTAATAATATTTCTATATCTGTTGTAAAAAAAAAAATCCAATTTTAGTAATTTGTAAGATAATCAGAATGAAATATATAGTTTCACTAAAAATGTGTTAATAAAGATGTTTATAGAAAATTATTATAAATTATGATATTTGAACATGATCTATTGTTTTACATTGACATTATTGTAGACACTTGCATTTGCCTTCCCTAAGAGTGAAGTCTTTCCTTCTCCATGTTTTTATGGTGATTTGTACACATACTTAACACCATCAAACTTGACAAATGTGAATTGTGATTACATTATATCATATATATATATATATATACTCAAAAAAAGAAAATTTTATTGATTCAATGGACAACTCAAAGTGGAACATCTAATAATTTTTTTTTATTGAATTAATATTTTAAAAATCTCACTATTAGATTAAAATTTCTTTATATTTTTAATACACATGTCAAATTTTGTGCAAATATAATATTATTCACTATTTTCTACTATACAACTAGGGTAATACTAGAATTAGGTTTTATTTTGAAATCAACTAAAGCATATTATCACCTTACAAAAGTGTCTAAACCTAATTATTAGGTTTCATCTTCATTTGTATATAGAACAATTGGGTCGATAAGCTTTAGGAGGACTAGCTTATTTTATTTTATTTTGAGGCCGAAAAAGTAGTAACCTAACATAATAGTATAGAAGAGTCGAAAAAAGGACTAAGTTTTGTTTTGGTACATGGTTTTTCAATATTAGAAATTGTAATAAAATGCTATTGTCAAACCTATTTCAATTAGCTTCTCAGCTACTGAAAATATTCAACAAAGTGGGTGTTTAATGTTTAGATAGGTTGTCACAACTCTCACAAAGTCTAAAGTCTAATAATTGATTGTTAGAATCAAAACTATAAACACCAAATTAGCATTTATATGTCAAAGTCTAAGAGTGATAATTTATAAAAAAACAAAGAAGTAGGAACAAATGTAAATCTTGAGCTGAATCATGAACCTGAGCAGCACTCCTTGGCACCTAAATCATTGTTGTCTTAACGCGTGATACAGAATTTTTTTGCACTAATTTGGTGCTAATGATTCTAATCAAAATTTGATATAATTATATATTTTGCATTGCAATTTTTTCCCTTAGGATTGACTCTTTCTTTGCTTTAATGACAAAAAATTAATCCTTATGTTTTTGACATAATAGTGTACAGATGGAGCCCAATCAAATGAAATTGCCGTCTGATTAATTATTAGTCACAGCAATGATAAACCAATAGGCTATATTTATGTTCAACGTCAACAAATTCTTTATACATATCCAACAGTTGCTTTAAAGTTGTGCACTTGGAGGAAACTTGGAAAATGAGACACTTAGAACTGAAAAAGGAAAAGAAAAAGACTCTTTCTCTTTCTATTTTGTTTTCTTCTTTTCGTTTCTTAGGTTGTAAATAATCAAGTACCTTCACTTTTCTTCTTTTCAATTCCTTTCTTTAGGCTTTTTTATTTTTTATAATTTTTTTTAAAGATAATTTCAACTTATATATGGGATTCATTTATGATAATTGTTATTTATTATTAGACTAAAACATAAATTAGTTTTTATTGTAAACGGAGATTGAACTCTATAGTTGTGTTTGGCATTGGCTCAAAAAGTAAGCTTTTTTTACTATGCAGCTTATTTTTGGTACTATTTATAGGTCTCATTACGCTTTTTGTTACTATTCATCAGTCTCTGTACTATTTTAGTTACCTTTTAGTTTTATCTACAGTACTTTCAGCAAAAAGTTTTCAATTTCAGCTAAATATGCTGTTTTCAAATGGACTCTATGTGTGCGTTTGGGTTGCACTTAAAAATTAAAATTATTTTACTATTCAGCTTATTTTTACTACCATTCATAGATACTACTACATTTTTTGGCACTATTCATGAGTCTCATTGTACTATTTCAACTAATTTTTACATTTATTTATAGTATTTTCAGTAATAATTTTTTCAATTTCAGCAAAATAAGCAGTATCCAAACACACCCTATATCTCATATTATTAAAAAAAAAAAACCTTTATTTTTAAATTCTTTGGTTTTGCACCTTTTGCAATTTATTATTTAATGGTATTGGGTTTTTTTTTTTTTTTTTGGGTTGATAAATTGATGGTATTGGGTTTGGATCTTATGGTAGGTGGCTACAATGCTACATTCCTACTGTACTATACCAAACTCTCAGTGTGGGCCCATCCCACCATTTTTTCAGCACATATAACTTGATCCTTTCTGGGTATAAAAGTAGGAGTGTTTGTTACACAAGGAGCCCAACAACTTTGCCGCCTTCTGTCTATTCCCAAAAAAAAAAATTTACAATTTACAAAAATATGGAACCTTCTTTTTTTTTTATTTGGTTAAACACCTTCATGAATCATGACCCAAAATAATTGGTGTTCATGGTGGTGCTTGGCTTGCTTAATCAAGACACATGACATTTATAGTTTAAAGAAACTTGACAAAGACAACTAAGAGCGTGAGAATGGTGGCGAGGGAATTGTTTTTTTGTTTTGTTTTGTTTTAGTTTTGGTTTTGGTTTAGGTTTTGTTTGTTTCATTAGTTACCCAAATGTGGGTTTACCCCTCCTTTTGTAACGTATTTTCAAATAACGCGTATTTTTGTAACATGGGGAATCAATTCAATTAAATAGGTTAGCGTGGCTGGTTGGATTATGCCTATTAATGGGCAATTCAATTGTCAGGCTTTGCCAAACTCTAGCAAGTAATTTTTTTTTTAGTTATGATATTAACTATGTATGGTATAAGAATAAGTAAAAAAAGTAGCTTGTTAATAAACATGAACTTGTAACTTTTTTTTTTTTTTTTTTTTGAGAATGTGAACTTGTAACTTAAATGGGGGTTTACACCTCTTTTTGTAACTCATTTCCAAGTAACGCGTATTTATGTTACATGGGGAATTAATTCATTAAATAGGCTGGCTTGGCTGGCTGGGTTATGCCTATGAATGGGCAATTCGATTGCCAGGCTTTGCCAAATTTTAACAAATAATTTGTTTTAGTTATGATTACTATATATGGTAAATGCATAAGAAAAATAAGTAGTTTGTAAATAAACTTGAACTTGTTTGACAAGAAAATGAATTAAGCTTCTACATGTAATCTAACTCGTTGAGTGTACAAAATATATTTAATACTCATTTTAACTTGACTCCTTTATGACCCTAGATTTAATTGATGTAAATTGGAGAATTTAATACATTTAAGAAAATCACCCCTTTGATTAGCTTAAATTAGGTCCCAACTATGCTACATTTTCGGATTTTCACATTCAAAATGTTTGTCCTACACCAAACTGCATGTAGTTTGCAGGTCAAGGGCTAAGACAAGGGGGCTCTACATAAATACTTGCTTCCTTTACCAATTACCTGTTATTAGACATCTCCCCTACAAACCACCACCAACCCCCACCCCCCCCCCCCCCCCCACACACCTATCCCTTCATCACTGATAATGCCTTTAATCAACGAAGCACAAGAATCTTGATCTAAAAATAGTTCCCATGCATTCTCTTGGTCCATGTCATCTTGTATATATTTGGACTTCCTTATGGTACTGAAGGCCTAAGTTTACACTACTCATAAGTGTGGAATGCACTCCATATGAGAAAGATATTATATGCAACCTTTATTATATAAAATATCACATTCACATTCTTCAAACGATTTACTTATTTTAAGCATGGAATCCATCCTCATGTAAAAGAAATATGGTATGTAACCGTCACACAAGATTCCACCCCACTTCAAAGTCCAGGCCCCCTTAAACCAATTTTCCCCTCCTTATAAAATCTCCTCTCTTCATGTTCCCTTCCCCCTATTATCCTCTCCTTGGGTCTATTCAATCAAATTGTAAGTAAGGTATACAAAGGTGATGACATTTTTTTTTGGGTAATACAGTAAAAGAAGACTAACTCCAGATTATATGAATAAAGGTCTGAGCTGCTTCCTTTGCCAATATAGTAAAAGGTGATTAGTTTCATTGCATGTGCTTTGTGCGTGTGATAAGGCTTTTTTTGGATTTAGTATCATAATTTTCCATTCATCTTGATTTGAGACGTTTTTCTCTTCTATTTAATTAAACCATGCACATACTGATTTTTATTTTGGATATTGAAAATACATTCATTAAAATGAAAAAAAAAGGCAGTTCAAACAGGTGTGAAGAGAAAAAAATTCAAACACCAACATAAACAAATAAATAAATTATATATTTTATATATAATTTTTATTTTGAGAATTTAATTTATAAGTGGATAAAGCAATTTGAAAATCAATATGAAAGTGACCCTATTTTTTAGGCAATGAGAATTAGAGTTTTATTTTTACTAGATTGTCATTTAGTTTTGTTTCTACTTAAACATAGGGGTGTAGGGACATTTAAAAAAAAAAAAAATGAGGATCCTAAACAGGGAAAACCCCCTTAAATAGTAGTATAGATGGCATGATACATATAGACACTAACTTAATAGATCCAGGAAAAAATTTTATTTAACAAGTGGATAAGCAAAATCAAAACAATATAGAATGTTGGATAAATTACATTTTAAAACCTAAAATTAAAGGATGGTTCCAAACTTTCAAATCAAGCTTTGTACTCTACAAAATGTATCAATTTAAATCATAGACCGATTACAAATAATAACTTTAATAGCAAATATGTAAATAAAATGATAACGTAGTACTTAGGAATGAATATACATGATACATTGTTGAAATCACATACTTGAGAGTGAATATGCATGACGCATTGTTGAAACCACACACCATCGTTTTGTTTGAGCATTTTTTTCATTAACAATGACCTTGTAGGTGGGCAAAAGGCCGGCCCATAGCCAGACCAATTCAGGCCCATCTAGGGTTAGGTTGGCCCAAGATAGACCCACACTAACTAGGTGAGTATTGAGATGTTTTAAGCGAAGGATCCCACCTTGGTAGAGCACTCCAACAAATGTCCATTATAGTAGAGGACATAAATTAATGCCTTTAGGGAAATCCACTAGCCGAACATAAGATTCAGTGTCAAGCACAAGTTACTAGAAAATCATTTCATGTGCTTACTAGAAAATCATTTCAATAGTAAGGCAATGGTTCCCATCTCTAATACACGATTAGATACGTAAGAACAATAACCAAGACTCAAGAAACCATCCAAACTCCATGAGTGAAGGGACCTATGTACATGCTTAATATTCTCTCATCATGACAGATCTACTAAGGCAAGGGTATAAAAAGGAAGGGAGGGTCAAGAAAAGGGGGTAGAACCTAATTTAGGGGAGAAAAACACGAGAGAAAAGAGTGAGGGTAGAACGCAATCTGGGAGATAAGAAAGTCTAGCTCGAATTTCAAAAAGGGTAACTTGGTTGCCTGATAGTATCCTTGGCTAGCCAAGTTTCCTAGCAGGTCATTATTAAAATACCACCTAAACTACTTCATGGATCTTTTATCGTGGACTGAACCTAATTTAGAATAAAAATTAATTGGGGTGTGGACCCAATTATTGCAACGTTGTTGGGAAACAATGACCATAGTCCTCATAAAATATAAATAGCATGGATTGAATCAAAACATTTTAAAAAGTGTAAGATTAATTTGAAATGTTTGGTAATGTTGTTCTAGTAATATTATTTGTATTTTTTTAAAAAATACATATGAGTAAAAAAGTGTATAAAAATACATATAATGTTTTTTACAAATTGAAAACTGTTATTTAAATACATGTACCAAACACCTCTTTTAATTTCAAAAACCCTTAATACATCATCTAAAATGACAAAGCAAGTACTCTAGAAAATATTAAAAAAAATAGTTCCCCAAAAACATTTTTACATTTTAAAAAAATTACACATATTTCCACACATTATTTTATTCACATATATTTTTAAAAATTACAAAAAAAAAAAATTACAAAAATCTTATCTCAAACCGCTCTACCAATCACCTCCTAAAAAATATTATTATTCATTCATGTTTCGTTCTTTTCTTATATAATACAAAACGCGCGTTTCAGCTTTTTCAAGTAACAGAGACTTCCATCTCAGCCGTAGTTTTCTGATCATTCACATCAAGAAAAACAGGATCAACGGTGACCCGACTGTCCACGCGGACCATGAACTTGTGTTGCCACCACAACACCTTCGCGGTACCACCGATATCCACAGCCGCGTCCAGCACCATCTCGCGCCTCGCCACGTCAGTCAAGAACTTGACGGCGTGGTGAGCGAGCTGCACGCCGTCGAGCCGAGCCGGGAGGCGGAGCAGCTGGCAAGACTGCGGACCCTGGGAGCCGGCTTCGACCTCGGCGGAGCCGAGCAGGGAGCCGTCGTAGAAGATCGACATGGTGGTGGAGGAGTAGTGGATGGGCACGATGTTGGGGTTGGTGACGTGGACGGTGAGGATGAGCTCGATGTCGAGGACTGGGAGGTTGAGCTTGAATGAGGTGAGGCTGATTGATATCACGTGGAAAGTCGGGTCTTTCGGCTTTGCCGAAATCAGCGCCGACGCTGCCGCCGCAGACGCCGCTCCGATTATGGCTGAGCTCCAGCTCCATTTTACCTTTTTGCCCATCATTTTTACACCAAATTACTCTCCTTTTTTTTAGGCATAAACGGTTGCTGCTGGTCGTTTCTTGGAGTTCAGAAATAAGGACAGAGAGAGCTGGGAGTAGAGTGGGGTGGATTGTTTTAATTGACAATAATGCCCTCGGTGTATTTTCGTAGGTTAGCTACATTAGAGGTTAGTGTTGGTCATTTGACTGGGATGAAAGATCTCAGCAATGTGGACAGGTGTCGGCAGTAGTTCAAGTACGGTTTAGTCGTCTCACGTCTGATATTACACGCACGCAGGTTTACCACTGGATCTTAGAAAAAAAAGTTATTAAATCATCATTTGTTACGTGTTTAAGTTGTGGTCCTTAACTTTTTGGCTGCTAATTGGAGTTTAGGATTTTGGATTGTATTTGGGGTCGACGTAGGGTTTTCCCTATGCTACTACTGTGAGTCGATGTTTATGTCTAGTGTGATTTTTGTTGTTCGAACACTTGTCGTGCTTTGATTTGTTTTGAGTTAGAAAGATCTTGAGAGAGGAAGCCGAGTACAGTACTCATACCAATGAGTCATTTATGGACTCTTATTATTGTGCTTTCTCTTGTACAACAAAAAATAATATAATTAATAAGTGAAATAAGATAAATGGTGGTATAGTTATGACATAAAGTATTCAGCAGCAGTATTATGTAGAGATTGTTATGAAGAGATTTATATCATAGATTCACTTCTAAGTTCTAACAATGCTAGAAAAATAGGATCACCGTGTTTAGTAAGATTGAGATTAAAAGTAATATGCTTTACAAATTTAAAATGACATATTTAATCATGTAAGTGCAATTCATCTAGCAAAGCTATGAGAAACAAAGTAAACTTTAATTAAAATTAGAGCAAAGGCATCTAGTAATTATGGTCAAATTTGTTTAATGAAATTCGAGTAAGCATGTTCAGCAAGTAATAGAAAAAATCCATCATTGCTATCGAATAGATTTAGCAAAATAATATAAAGAGATTAGCAAAAGCTAACTCTAGATGTTCAACAATGACAAAATAAAATTTTCATCATAATTCAATAGGAAATTTCTATCAACGTCAAATAAATGAGATTAACACTGCAACGTGAACATCAAACGGTAGCATAAAATTCAACACTAATTGTGATATTGACGGAAATTTAAATCAAATAAGTGTTTATGTAAACTGTTGAAAAGTAAATGGGCTATTAACCCTTGTTTGGGCCCATTATTTTATGCCCAATAATTATTTAAATGTTTTCTAGCTAACTATGAAACAAGGCCGACAAATGACAATGGACGGGTATTTTTATTGAGAAAGTTTCTCAATTGGTCAACCTTTCGCTGGTGGATGAAAGAGAGCCACAACAGGCTTATAATACGAAAGAAAAAAAAAAATATTGGCCAAGGAAAGTTGTACACTTCTCTATTATATATCCTATCAAATTTTCTTTCTTCCGAATTAACCTATTAGTAATTTAGTACTATTGGCTAAGCTTCCTTTTTCATTTGTTTTCAAAGACTCACTTTTTGTTTTTGATAACCGAAATCTATTTTGATGTTAAAAATTATGGTATTCTTTTAAAAGTTTAAGTTATTAGGATTTTAGGAGATGATAAATTTAATTATTTAACCACATAATTCTAACAATTTTCTTTACATATGGGTTTAAAATCTTTTTTAATAAGTAGAACTTAATACTTTTTAAATGTAAAGTAGTACGGTGGTGACATGTGATACCATGTTAAATTACACATTTTCTAAAAAACTTAAGTTATTAGAAAATGATAAATTTAATTATTTAATAAGATAATTCTAACAATTAATAGGCAATAGCTCCAACTCCAACTAAGTCATTTTCCCATGAAACGGCATTGAGAAATCATCAAAAGGGGCAAAAGCATCAACCTCCATACGCATACAATAAAAGAATAGCATTGACAAGAGTAAAGGATACGGTTTCTAATTAAATTTCTAAGTGAAACACTAAAGAGTTCAAGGCACGCAGTTGAATTCAATTCTGCACAAGTTGTATGAAAAATAGTTAGTTTTGTTAAACTGGCTTGGCCTGCACATTCATATCATCTTCGGATTGAATTATTGAAATAAAAAGAAGATTGCATAATATGAAAATTCTGTAAATAAATAAGTATTTTTTTTTTTGATACGCATAAATAAGTATTAATTGTTGATATCAGAGATAGGTAGCTTCATTTGAGAATGTATATGGGTTCTTCACGTTGAATAAAAGATTTGCTAAGTCACGGAATTTTCTTTTAGCATATATAGTTGAAGTTAGGTGAAATTGTTTGTTACCGATTGTGGACCTGTGGTTGATCAGATTTTGCAGCTTTTTTTTTTTTTGATAAAGATTTTGCAGCTTTTGGGACTTAATACAAATTGAGTTCCTGATCTAATAATTAATTATTGCTGCCTGTTGAAAACGCGTGCTAAAACTAATATTATTACGTAGTCAGATGATCTGAACTTTAAACTCATCCATGATTTTCTTTGATTTTATTGATTCTCATTCCAATATAGAAATATTAACCAAGTCGGCACCTCATACATATTTTACAATATATGACCCCATAATTGAATATTTCCTTATATGTACATGTTTTGTCACAACCTAGAACACCTTGTAATTGGAAAAAAAAAACCCCACCTAAGTGCAAGTCGTGTAAACCATCAAGTTTTTGTAGTAGGTTAATACTCCATAGTCCATATCTTCTTCCCTACAAATAGGAAAGAAAGATGTCCTTTATTTCATGCGCATTTTTGTAGTTCTACTTTAATCAAGTGAATGAAGATCATGAAAATGTCTAGCACATCTGCTACTGCACTATGCCTTGGGTTCATCTTGATGAGCTTCACAGGCCATAGTTATGGTCAACTTCAGGGAGGATTTTACGGGGGAAAATGTTTGGTAGATGTTGAGGCAATTGTAGCCCAAGTTGTCACGGCAAAATTCAACGAGGACCCGACGATTGCGCCAGCTCTCATTCGCATGCAATTCCACGATTGCTTTGTTAAAGTGAGCTCTTTTAATTTCTTTACTTTTTATATCTAGGTACCACAAAATGGTGAACATGCATGTACTCCATTTTGCATAACATATATACCAATTAAATATATTATTTTCAGCTATAGCTATGTGGCAAGCTTAACGGGCATTCCACCTCTCATTCTGTGCGATTAAGATTGATATGTACAGAATGTTTTTTTAAAAGATGTAAAAAGTGTCATGTCATTTAAAATTTTAAATGACTTATATATTTTATGAAGTGTCATAGAAGAAATTCTCAATTTAGATTTAGCGCCCCACTCCCCCCCCCCCCCCCCCTCCCAAAAAAAAAGGTGAGAAGTTCATGCTCCTTGATGTATTCTAGATGTTAGGAAATACCATAAACCCAAAATAAAATGTTGCCAAAATTTTTGTTATTGTGGCGCTCTTCATAATAATATTGCAAAGGAAAATTATTAGTTTATATTACATATTCTATTTTATATAAGATTTACATTGTAGACTAAACAAATGTATACAACATTGTACGCTTTCATGCAAATGTATATTGTATATATTTATTTAGTTCACAATGTAAATCTTATATAAATTAATAATTCTCCGATTGCAAATTCTTTTTTTTGTTTACAATTATTATTAGCTTTTAAGGGTATTTGTTTTTGTTTGCATAACATGGGCTAACACTATATTTAACATGAAAAGGGATGTGATGCATCGATTCTACTAGATGGGAACAACACCGAGAAAACTGCTCCTCCAAATCTAAGTGTGAGGGGCTTTGAAGTTATCGACGCAGCAAAGGATGCCGTTGAGGCCGTCTGCCCAGGAGTTGTCTCTTGCGCTGATATTATTTCTATGGCTACCAGGGACGTTTTTGCTTTGGTAATGAATATATATACTCTCATCAATATATTGACTTAATTGGAACATAGTTTTATCATTGTCCGCTAGCACCATTATCATAGTAAGAACTTAAATGCCAACTATAAATTTCAACATATAATGGCCTGTACGTAGTCTGTAGATCAAATGGTTCCTTGTGATGATATGCAACTGTGTTGACAATAACACGTGGTAGTTAGATGGATAACATAATTTAAAAAAAAAAAAAAAAATAGAGTATGATAATATTTGATGATGCAGATTAACGAAGGATGCCGATACGATGTACAAACGGGGAGAAGAGATGGCTTGGTATCCCTTGCCCAAAACGTTGATCTTCCAAGTCCTAGGATATCAGTGAATGACTCCATTGTTGCATTCGGTAGAAAAGGACTAAGTGCTACAGACATGGTTTATCTTCTTGGTACTAAACAATATATATCTTACTACTACTTGTCTTATATACAGGGACGGATCTACTCCCCCCCCCCCCCCCCCTTTCTTCTTCTTCTTTTCAAATTAGCTTTTTTTTTTTTTTTTTTTTTTTTTGTATGCCCATATTTTAGAGTTTATAGTTGGCCCCTCTCAAATTTTTGAATTGGTCCAAATAGCCTAAAAGAAACTAATCACTTAACCATTTCTTTGGACCCATGGCCCCTCCATAGTCCAAATACAACACAACAAAAAATCCACAAATCACCAATATCATAATTCAATAACTCATAACAAAAAAAAATCTCATAGAAAAATAAATTCCTGGGGTGACAATAATTTATATAACTTTTTAATTGATTTATAAATTATGGGAAAGTCAATTACAATATTTAAATTTTTTTCAAAAGATAAAATGCAAAATTCTTTTAGAAGCCAATATTGATGATGTAGCATTGCCAACTCTTAATATTAATATCCCAATTTTTTAAAATCCTCAAACAAAGTTTTGAAAACTTCATTAGTGTGATTTTTAGTTGCATCCAAAAGTATGAGTTTATCATATTGGGGAGTTGGTCAATGTGATAAAATCAACATATTAATTTCAATTATCTAAAATTTGGAAATCCGAAGTCCTCTTCTTTTTTTACTCTCTTCTTCGAAAAGGTTTGAATATCATATTATGACTTTCAACTTTTTTTGTTCATATTATTTCCTTCTTGATTTAAATATTTATGGTAATAAAGTACAATTGTTTTGTCTACCATAATTTTTTTTTTTTAATAAACCATGTCACTTGAAATTTTTTTGGTTCATGCTTTCGCCCCCCCTAGGTTTAAATCCTGGTTCCGTCCCTGCTTATATATATATATATATATATATATATATATATTCTTATTTGTGCATTGTAAAACCACTTAAGCTTTTTGTTAATATATGTGCCATGTTTCATGATGTATATAGGTGGTCACACTGTTGGAGTTGCACATTGTTCCCTCTTCCAAGATCGCCTTTACAATTTCCAAAACACTGGGAAACCTGACCCTACCATGAATCCATGGTTAGCCAGTCAGCTAAGACCTATCTGTCCCCAAAACTCAGCAGGCAGCAACACCGTTAATCTTGACCAGAGTTCTCAAAGTTCGTTCATCTCCAAGTCATACTACTGGCAAATCTTAATGCGTAGAGGGATACTCCAAATTGATCAAGAGCTAGCTTTGGACCCACTAACTAGGAGCACGGTTCAAGGGATAGCTTTATTTTCCGATTTCCGATCTAAATTTGGTCAGGCCATGGTTAAGTTGGGAGCAGTTGAAGTCCTTACTGGCACACAAGGGGAAATAAGGCAATCATGCCGAGCCATTAACGCAAATTAGTCGTAATGCAAAGTCATATATAAGTTCTAATATTGATTTTATGCCTTGGTTTGTTTTGTCTTAAATTGTGTTAAGTAACTGTCTCTGTTTTATTTCATTTCATTTGTTTTTTCTTCTCTTTGTTTCCCTGTAATTTTTTGTATGATGAGGATATTCACATGATTCTCCCGAGTCCTAATCAATAAAAAGAAGTTATTTCTTATCAGTTGTATTTCAAGGAGTCTACATAATTATTGAAATTTAGAAAATTCAATCGCAATTTCTCCTAAAAATGGGTTTTGGCATTTATTTATGTTAGTACTTGGTAGTTGGTTGTACTTTAATTGAACTCAAATATTAGGAAAGGTCTTAATTTATGCACAATAAGCTATAGTATTTCATTTAAGCTAGTGCATGCATTTATGTTGCTCGGTGGTTAGACAAATTTGGAAATAAAATGATAACGTAGTATTTGGGAGTGAATATGCATGACACATTGTTGATGACACATTGTTGAAATCACCTACATGAGGGTGAATATGCATGACACATTGTTGAAATCACACACCATTGTTTCATTTGAACAATTTTTTTTTCATTAACAATAACCTGGTAGGTGGGCAAAAAGGCCAGCCTATTCCCAAACCAAAAGAAGCCCATCTAGGGTTATGTTGGCACAAGACAGACCCACACGGGCAACACTACCTAGGTGAGTATTGAGATGTTTTAAGTGAAGGACCCCACCGCGGCAAAGCACTCCAACAAATATCCATTATAGCTGAGGACATAAATTAATACCTTGAGGGAATCCGTTGGCTGAATACAGGATTTGGTATCAAACACAAGTTAATCCTGTATCAAACACAAGTTACTAGAAAATCATTTCAACAGTAGGACAATGATTCCCATCTTTGGTATATGATTAGACACATTAAAATAATAACCAAGACTCAAGAAATCACCCAAACTCCATGAGTGGAGGGACCCATGTACATGCATGATATTCTCTTATCACGAAAAATCCACTAAGGCAAGGTATAAAAGGAAGGGAGGGTTAAGAAAAAGTGGGTGGAACCGAATCCAGGGGAAGGAAACATAAGAGAAAAGACTGAGGGTAGAACACAATTTAGAGGATAAGAAAGTCCAGCTTGGATTTCAAAAATGGTAACTTGGCCACCTGATAGTATCCTTGGCTAGCCAAATTTCCAAGTAGCTCATTATCAAAACACCATTTGAACTGCTTCTTGGATCTCTCATTATGAGCCAGACCTAATTTATAATACAAATTAATTAGGGGTCCAGACTCAATTAGGGCAAGATTGTTGGGAAACAACCGCCACAGGCCTTATAAAATATAAATAGATTAAGGCTTACAGCCAATACGTTGCCTTTTGTGACTAGTTAATCTAATATAATTCAGCCTCTTGACCAAAAAAAAAAAATATATATATATATATATATATATAGGGACTCATTTTTATTGGACCCAGGATATAAACGGGTTTACAGTTTAACAAGCCCAAACAATAAATTTGTAGAGAATGGATAGAAGGATTAGACGCTGGCCGTCGTCCCTTATGCAAGAACCTATTTTCTTTTATAAAAAGAGTAACTATTACAACTGGGGAATGCTCCACGGCCCATGGCCGAGGAGCCCTTTTTCTTCTAGTCTTCCCCCCCCCCCCCTCCCTTACTTTACTCGCTTTTCTTATATAGCCCTCATCATCCTCTCTCGCTCTTCCATCTGTTGATCATCTATTCGCCTCTCTTCTGGTTGCCCATCCCATCAGAAGTCTTATCAGTACTCAAGTGGTTCACTCTGATCAACGTTGCCCTGCCAAAGGGTTATATCACCATTAATGAGGTCAGAGGGGTTAGGTGAATGCATTAAGTGCGGAGGTGACAGCTTGCCCCGGGCTTATCCCTTCTAAGATTCATCTTCGGCATGCCGAGGATGAAGAGGTTCTCGGCTTGCAACCGAAAAGAGGCTTTCTCCATCTTAGCCTTGGATGATCAGTTTTCCTCGGCATGGGCCTTGGGCCTACTAGGCAATGGGCTGAGGCTACCAGGCCCATAGACCCCACAATAGCCCCTCAAAACCCTACTGTACGTTCCCTCGAATGGGTAGGAGGATTTTGATATCTACGGGCCCTCCTAGGCGAACCGCTCCACTTTGGTTTGTGCTAATGTTGGCGACTTTTCGACTACTCGATGTGCGTTTTTTGCATTTCAAGATTTAATGTGTGTCCACATTAAATTTTGGCGGCACCACGTTTCCCGCTTTCAATGGTGTGATGGTAATCGTTCGGTGGGGATCTCCTGCTTTTATGGGCAGGCGGTTACATTTGGGGGACCTAAAGGGGGAATATAAGCACCTATATAAACCGCTTGGTTCTCTTATTTTCGCGCTTACAATCATTGATGCGTATGACTTGAGTCTAGTTCAACTTGCACTCTTCCTGAAGAGAATCACCATACTTCTGTAAGTCTTCTCCTTCTAGCGACCCTAAACTTTCTTGATTTTACTTCTCCTTCTGTTCTTTTAGAACTTTTAGTCGTCCTTGGGGAATGGGTAAGTTTAAGAAGTTGGTTGAGTCCGACGAGATGATGAACAAATTTATTGTCGACTATGGGATACCCAATAATGTGAGTCTGAAGTACTGTGAAGAAGGAGACTGGTACTTTAAGAGGAATGAGGGTGAAGTCGTGATCCCTATAGTCGCTTTCGTAGAGGGAGGGATGAGAATCCCTATGAGGCCAGTGACCCTCAATTACCTTAGGCATTTTCGCCTGGCTCCTACCTAGTGTGCCGTGAATGTATTTAGGATATTAGAGTGTGTAGACATCTTGAATGAAAAAATGGGGCTGAGACTGACTCACCACGATGTGAACTGGTGCTACAACCTTCATCACTTGAGGGGTAAGACGTACTATATGAAGACAAGGGACGATAGGATTCGTCTCATCCAGTGTCTTCCTGATTCCAATAAGGGGTTGACTCAAGATTTTCTTATAGTGTCGGGGGAGTGGCATAATGGCTTTCATTGCCCAACAGTAGAGGGGGAGCCAGGTAGGGTACTTGAAGCGGGGGTTTCAGTATCTTTATTTTTCATAACTGTATATTCGCCTTGGTTGACTAACCACAGGAGTTTCACTTTTCTTTTTGTAGATCCGCACGCTTTTGCACGTCATTTCCACTTGGTTAACAAAGTGGATTTGGAAACCGTTCTTAGGTCGGACCTTTTCCTGAACGAACCTGATAACCAGGTCAGAGCCGCTCATCAAATCCTTGGATGTGACCCAGCTCAGAAATCATCTTCAATCCCGAAGCATGTAATTAGAGCTCGTGACCCTCGGCTTACGCAGATCACCGTGGTGGAGGACGGTTTTGTATTTTCCGAGGGGTCTTACGTTCTTGAAGGCATACCACTAGCAGGTCCCTCCTCATCCCAACAAGTAACGGTGGCCGAGGAAGGACTATCTAAGAAGACAAGGGAGGTGGTTGAACAGAGTTCCTCCGAGGACGTTGGGGGGAGCTAGAGCTGAGGGTCAGGAAATACCACCAGATATGGCGAGGCTCCCTGCAGACCCTTTGAAGCACAGCCCTTAGGCCTTGGCTGAAGCCTTCAATTTGTTGATCGAACTAATTTGCCTACTGAGTTGAGGGAACTGGTATACGACATAGGATAATTTTATTTATTTTCTCTTTCATTTCATTTCGTTTCTTGCCTTAGTGGCGTTGTAAGGAAATTGTATACTTTTTGTTTAAGCTGAATGCATAGTACTTTGCTTCCAACCACAGATATTTTCTTTTGTTTGCCTTACTATAATATTCTGCTCAATATTTGTATTCAATTTTAGAGTTAGTCTCATAAAATTGCCTGTTATCCTTCAAATATAAATATAAAGACCGTATCATAGTTTAACTCTAGGTAACGCTTTGGTTTTTCTCCAAATATTTATTTTCTCCATAGGTTCGAGTCCGAGGACCGTGCGATACCTTGGTTCTGTTTAGTACTTAGGTATAATGGTGTGTATAGTTTTACCATAGGCTTGGGTCCGAGGACCATGCAATACCTTGGTTCTATCTAGTACTCAGGTATAATGGTGTGTATAGTTTTACCATAGGCTTGGGTTCGAGGACCATGCAATACCTTGATTCTGTCTACAATTTCTATTTTCCTGTAAGTATCTAGTTTCCCATAGGTTTGAGTCCGAGGACCATGCAATACCTTGGTTCTGTCTAGTACTCAGGTATAATGGTGTGTATAGTTTTACCATAGGCTTGGGTCCGAGGACCATGCAATACCTTGGTTCTGTCTACCACTTCTATTTTCCTGTAAGTATCTAGTTTCCCCATAGGTTTGAGTCCGAGGACCATGCAATACCCTGGCTCTGTCTAGTACCCAGGTATAACGGTGTGTATAGTTTTACCATAGGCTTGGGTCTGAGGACCATGCAATACCTTGGTTCTGTCTACCACTTCTATTTTTCTGTAGCAGAGATTCGTCCTCGAACCGCTTTACTGGAGGTGATTCCTCCTTGGATCGGATTATGATTTTTACACGTGGCGTTGATCTTGCCTCTAGCTCGAGGCCTTATCTTTTTCATTTATGACGCGCCCTTTGTCTGTTCGTGTTCCACGCTTGACGCTTCGGTGCGCGAAACGCGCCTTCATTAATGTTCTCGTGAATTAACACGAGTCCAACAGTCTACGGCCTCCTTGGAAATTGGTAACTTCATTATTAGCCCAACTGATAATTCTCTTTTCGAACTCTGCATGAATTAATTCTCACCAACCCCCATCCCCTATATAAGGTGAGGAGATGGTTTCTCCACACTCCATGGACCTCTTAACACAAACAGAAAAAAGAAAACACATTTCTCCAGCTCCCCAAGTCCTTTTAACAATCCCGCCGGAACTGTGGCCGGAATTGGCAAAAGCTGGTATGGCCGCAGCCCCCACTGGGCTTCCAGTGCGGCAGAATCTAGGCACAACCTCGATGGCGCCCTACAAGGTGGCCTAGAGGGATGTTGTTAGAGTACCTAACGTCTCTCCTCGGAGCGCACCCCCGACGAAGAAGACGGGCAAATTCACCTCATGGGCGGTGCCCGAGTGTTGCCGTCTCCAACGGCCAACACTCGTGAGGATCGGAGAGAATCAGGGGAGCATCATGGGGGAAGGTATCCCGGAGCCCCTGCATCTGCTTCTCTCTTTGTTCCAACTCCACCCCGCCGAGAAGGGAGTTGTCGGTGGCCTGGAAACATGATGGCCCTCCCCCTTCTCTGCCTTTTGTGTCAAGCTCTCCCATTCTCTTTATGCCAATAAAGGGACGGCTTGACACTTCCCACCGGCTAGCTTTTTTAGGACGGCTTCACCTGGGCCTCTGATTGTAGAAATAGCTGGTGGGATTAGCTTGTAAATTTGTGTGAAACACACCTGCCTGAGCCTCTGATTGTAATTTGTACTGTTTCTATTTATGAAATAATAATATCAGAATTTCTCTCTTCACTGTCAAATCTTCTATATGTTTTTTTTTTTTTTTTTTTTTTTTTTTGCCTATTGTAAAATGACCACTTAGAACAATCGCTTGGTGTGCCGGCCAATACCCTAATCCTTTCCCACAGACGGCGCCAATTGTAGGGACTCATTTTTATTGGACCCAGGATATAAACGGGTTTACAGTTTAACAAGCCCAAACAATAAATTTGTAGAGAATGGGTAGAAGGATTAGGCGCTGGCCGTCGTCCCCAATGCAAGAACCTATTTTCTTTTATAAAAAGAGTAACTGTTACAACTGGGGAATGCTCCTCGGCCATAGGCCGAGGAGCCCTTTTTCTTCTAGTCTTTCCCCCCCCTCTCTTACTTTACTCGCTTTTCTTATATAGCCCTCATCATCCTTTCTCACTCTTCCATCTGTTGATCATCTATTCGCCTTTCTTCTGGTTGCCCATCCCATTAGAAGTCTTATCAGTACTCAAGTGGTTCACTCTGATCAACGTTGCCCTGCCAAAGGGTTATATCACCATTAATGCGGCCAAAGGGGTTAGGTGAATGCATTAAGTGCGGAGGTGACAGCTTGCCCCGGGCTTATCCCTTCTAAGATTCATCTTCGGCATGCCGAGGACGAAGAGGTTCTCGGCTTGCAACCGAAAAGAGGCTTTCTCCATCTTAGCCTCGGATGATCAGTCTTCCTCGGCATGGGCCTTGAGCCTACTAGGCGATGGGCTGAGGCTACCAGGCCCATAGACCCCACAATATATATACAAATAGATTTATGGATTGAATTAAAACATTTCAAAAAGTGTAAGATTAATTTGAAACTTTTAAAAGTGTGAGATTTTAAGTTCAAAACCCCTAAGAGCATTTTCATCAGGTGTGCCAAATACCAAATACTTGGCATTTGGCACACCAAACACTACTGTTCAAGCTTCATCAGCTGTTCTAAATGTTCTATAATTTTAGAACATGTTATAGTACCATCTCAAATATAAGACGGTATGGACACAAATGCCATTTCTGAATAATAGTTTTTTATTCAACATTTTCTCTCTCTCCAGCCGATGTTCTCTCTCTCTTTCTTCTTCAGATCACCCTCCCTCATCCTCAAATCAACAGTGATCAAGCCGCTGATCACCGATCAAGCCGTCTTATCGTTCTACGTACGCCATCGTTCAACGGTACGGTGGCCTCATTGATCAATGGTACGCCATCGTTCTTGCCATCGCCACGTCGATCTCGCCATCGCCGATCTCGGGTTTGTGGGTTTGTGCCAGTGGATGTGGATGTGGGTTGGTGGATGTGGGTTTGTGTCGGTGGTAGGTTTGGGAGGTGGGTTTGTTTGGTTCAGTAGATATGGGTTTGTGTCGATCTCTCTAGTTGTGTTGTTATTGTTGTTGTTGTTGTTGTTTTTTTTTTTTTTTTTTTTTTTGAGGTGGCGTTAGTGGATGTGGGTTTGTGTCGGTGGTGGCTGTCGGTGTTATTGCAGTAGTCGCTGGTGGCTGTTGTTGCAGCAATGGTGGTTGTGCTGTTTGTTGTTGACAATGATGATGAGGCAGGGGCGGAGGGAGGGGGGGGCGAGGGGGGGCAGGTGCCCCCCCTGAACTTTCAAAATTTTTCACTATGCATGCTTGAAATACCATATTTGCCCCCCCTACACTAGAGACAAAAAAAAAAAAAAAAAAAAAAAAAAAAAAATTCCCAATTCAGGGAATTCACGTTACCTTCAGCTTCCCTTCTAGCAGTGGACTTCTACTAGCAATTCTATATAAAAAGGCAATGGGCCCCACTTAATAACTTGATTTTTTTTATGCTCTATACCAATTACCAAGCCGCCTACTATTCAATGAACCTACTATTCAATGAATTCACGTTACTGAATAAAACCGTGGGTCCTACTTGGTAATAATTAAAAAAAAAAAAAAAAAAAAACTTTACTACAAGCCTACACCTACACGGAGTAGAAATCAGTAAGCATAGAACTCAAATATATATATATATATATATACTATGCAAACAAAGCATGGCCTCCCATCAAAGAGAAAAAAATTTCTTTTCAAACCAGTCTATTTCTTTGGATCTCAGAGTTTTTGTGCAATTTTTAAAAGCATTTAAGTTGGATTTTTAAGTCACACATTCAAATATTCATAGGTATGCATACTCTTAATACTTTTACTTTGATTTATTTGTTTATTTAATTTTTTAAAGAATCAAATTATATGTTTAAATTGTTTATATTTAGATGGATCTCTTGATTTGACTATTTTTAACCATAAATTTATAATTCAAATTATATGTTTGAACTATTTGTATTTATAATGATCTTTTAATTTGATTATTCTTAATCATAAATTGTAGTTTTTTTTCTTTATTTTAATGATATGACATATATATTTGTAGTTAATTGAGATTATGGAGAATCCTGATCATAATAATGAGTCCGGATCAAGTCCTAAACGAACTCGTATCGAAGTGGATGTTGCAAATCTTCCCATGGATCCTGGTTTAAGAATAAAAATTTCTAACTATCATCCTAATGAAAGAGATCAAATTAGAAGGCATTCTCTACAAAATAAAGCTTGTCAACCAGTTAACCATGATTTTCCACAAAGTCAATTTGGCAAAACAAAGCGTCGATTTAATCCAGTGTGGTTCAAAGAATATCCTAGTTGGTTGGAATATAGCATTGCGAAAGATGTTGCATATTGTCTATATTGTTATCTATTTCGACCTGATACTGGTGATCAAGGAGGGGGAGACTCATTTGTTACTGAAGGATTCAGAAATTGGAAAAAAAAAGGAGAAATTACAAAATCACGTTGGGGATCACAACAGTGCACATATATTGTTATCTATAAATTACAAAATCATGCTGCATATATTGTTATCTATTTTTTACTTTCAATCTTGTCTTTTAATCTTGCCCCCCCTGGCCTAAATTCCTGGCTCCGCCACTGTGATGAGGATGATAGAAAGTAATTAATATATTATTTTAATGTATAGTAAATATTATTTTAATATATAGAATTGAAGTATAGAACATCTGATAAATGACATGTTATAAAATGGTGTGCTAAAATGATAAAGCAAGTTTTTGGTGTATTAAAATGACATTTTTTATGAGAGAACTGATGAGAATGTCCTAATATCATAGTCTAAAATGACAAAGCAACTACTCTAGAAAATATTTAAAAAAAAAAAAAAAGAAAGTTCACCAAAAACATTAAAAAATATTATTATACATTCATGTTCCATTCTTTTCTCATATAATACAAAACGTGCGTTTCAGCTTTTTCAAGTAAGAGAGAGTTCCATCTCAGCCGTATTTTCCTGATCAATAACATCAAGAAAAACAGGATCAACGGTGACCCGACTGTCCACGCGGACCATGAACTTGTGGTGCCACCACAACACCTTCGCGGTACCACCGATATCCACAGCCGCGTCCAGCGCCATCTCGCGCCTCGCCACGTCAGCCAAGAACTTGACGGCGTGGTGAGCGAGCTGCACGTCGTCGAGCCGAGCCGGGAGGCGGAGCGTCTGGCAAGACTGCGGACCCTGGGAGCCGGCCTGGACCTCGGCGGAGCCGAGCAGGGAGCCGTCGTAGAAGATGGACATGGTGGTGGAGGAGTAGTGGATGGGCACGATGTTGGGGTTGGTGACGTGGACGGTGAGGGTGAGCTCGACGTCGAGGACTGGCAGGTTGAGCTTGAATGAGGTGAGGCTGATTGATATCACGCGGAAAGTCGGGTCTTTCGGCTTTGCCGAAATCAGCGCCGACGCTGCCGCACCCGACACCACTCCGATTAGAGCGGAGCTCCAGCTCCATTTTACCTTTTCGCCCATCATTTTTACACCAAATTACTCTCCTTCTTTTTAGGCAGAAACGGTGCTGCTGCTCGTTTCTTGGAGTTCAGAAATGAGGACAGAGAGAGCTGGGAGTAGGGAGGGGGTGGATTGTTTTAATTGACAATAATGCCCTCGGTGTATTTTTGTAGGTTAGCTACATTAGAGGTAAGCGTTGGTCATTTGACTGGGATGAAACATCAAAGCAATGTGGACTGGTGTCGGCAGTCGTTCAAGTATTGTTTGTGAATTGTTGTTTGAGCTCTAACGGTTCGTTGTTCATATTTTTTATACTTAGGTAAAAAAATATCTGAAAATACATGTAATATTGTTTAAAAATTGAAAACATGTGTTTAACGGGTCCTTAAGTTCGGTTATTTTATGAATACACATTTTGATATTAATATGATTTGCATATTTGTTAACGGGTGATTGAATAATATTACTCACACAAGGGTTTACCCTTGGATCTTAGAAAAAAAAAAAGTAATTAAATCATCATTTATTACGAGTCCAAATCTTCTGTCTCATCAATTGTGCTTCACTTTATGTTTCACCAATAAAACTTGGATAACTAGCCTGTCTTATTAAATAAGATAATTCTGACTTTAATAAGAGAGGCTAATTGTCTCATTTAATGAGATATCTCATTTAATGAAAAATGTTAGTTGTTCAAATTTTATTGGTAGAACATGAAGTAGAGCACAATTGATGAGACAGAGGATTTAGACTCATTTGTTACGTGTTTAAGCTGTGTTAAAAAAAGTATTAAAAGTAATTACATCGTTCCTGCTAATGTCAACACAATTGATGGAAGTTTCTTCCCACAATAACCATCATCAAAGTATCATATTAACTTTTCCTCTCCCTATACCTCGAGTTCTCTTCCATGGCCTCTAAAACTTCCACCATGAAATTCTTCTCACTACTAATTTCTGCATTTGCCATTGTCCATATGGTAAAGGCCGGATATCCAGACATTCTCACTGATTTCATCGTTCCTGCTAATGTCAACACAATTGATGGAAGTTTCTTCACATTTACTGGCATGCGTGTCCTTGTCAAGGCAGCCCCTCCCACTGCCTTCAAGGTCTTGAAAGCAAGCTTGGCAATGGGCAGAGTGTTTCCTTTGCTGTCCTTGAATTTCCGGCAGGCACCACAAACCCACCCCGCGCCCATCCTCGCGCTTCTGAGCTCCTTTTCTTGGTTCAAGGTACCCTTCAAGTCGGGTTTGTCGGGTTTGTTGATACAAACAACAAGCTCTTTACTCAGACGCTACAAAAGAGTGATATCTTCGTATTTCCAAAGGGACTTGTGCACTTCCAATACCTGCTCTAGCGTTTCAGCTTTTGGGAGTGCAAATGCTGGAACTGTTTCAATTCCCAACACTTTGTTCGCTACTGGCATTGACAACAATGTTTTGGCTAAATCCTTCAAGACGGATGTTGCCACCATTCAGGCTCTTAAGGCTGGTCTGACTCCTAAGCCTTGAGGTTGAGGATAGCATTCATTAAGATAACAGCAACTTCATGATATCCTTATTCTTTGGTGTTTTATGATTTTTTTTTTTCTTTTTTGAATAATTATTCTCCTTGTCGAGAAGAGTATAAATCATCTAGTATGTCAGCATTAAATGCTGCTTCTTTTAATAACTATCATCAAAGGAACAAATTCTTTCACTTTTCTACTTTATTGAATAAGAATATATATGCAACAATATTTGAATTCAGTTCACTTTAGCGTGATTTAATTTTTGCAAATATTTTGTGAGGGTTAACCCTCTCATTATCTTTCTTCACTTTGTTTCTCATCAACCAAATCTTGCCACAAAGTATAGCCACAAACAATGTAAAGTTAGATTGCTCTTTGTTAAGAAAATTTTAGACCTTTTGGTTGATTATATAGCGGATTAATCAACTAGTTAAATTAATAAATTATGAATTCAGATTTATTTATGCTGCATGGTACAGATTAACATACACCATATCAAACGCAATAAATAAATAAATAAATAAATAAATATATATATATATATATATAGACTCCCATACACATAACACAACATATGGTACAGTTGCTCCTTTCCTTGGATCTACCACGAACTTACTCCTTCTTGTTGATTGTAGGATTGGGAATGGTTTGATGGCCCTATGAACTAGGGTTTACTATTTGAGGGATAAAGAGTGTATGAAATAATCTTGGGTAAGTAGAACAACGTTTCTCAACCTTAAAATTTCATGGGTTTGGGGTAGGCGTTCAGAAAATAGTATTTCACACTAGTTGTTGCAGCCCTAACTCTTTTTGGGGTCACGGAGGTGCACAATTTTTAAAGTTCTATAAGAACTCCTCAATTTTAGAGTTATGTCAACTCATTAAATATGAGTTGACATAACTCTAAAATTGAGGAGTTCTTATAGAAAAATCAAATTAGCATTTGAAAAAAATTCCTGTTGGGAGCACAAAGTGTCGATTAACTTAAATTGTATGCCTATCAAAATTTTGTTTGGAGGTCACCTTTGGGCCAATTTATTTATTTATTTTTTAGCTTAAACCAATTATGCTTTGATTTTCTAAATAGGTTTTGGGATAATTATGAGTTGAAAATGCTATGTTCACAACATTTGCACAATATTTTCACAACAAATACTATGTGGCGGGTCGTTATTGATAGGCAAAAAAGTAATTTTAATTATGGATTCAAATTAGAACTAATAACGACATGTTATCTAAGATTTTTTGTGATAGTGTTATGAAAATATTGTGAACATAACAGTTCTCTTATGAGTTTTAACAAAATATTTAGCCACTTCATGATCATATTGTGCTAACAGAGAATTAGAGTTTTCAAAATTTTTATTAATCATCCTATTTTAAAAGATAATTAGCTAATTATACAAAAACCATTATAATCCTCTAGAATTATCGTTTGCAATTTTGTGCATTCTATCTTTAAGCTTAATCTAATGAAATTTTACCACGTAATTAATTCAAATTAATTCTTTTTAGAACTCATCATAATTAATTATTCATAATCACTTGTGGTTAACTTTAATTTCACGAATGTTTCTTATCTATTAGAAAATGATGTTCCTTGATCTCTCTTGATTCAATGGTCCGATTTTTGCATCCAAGGTGTGATCGTTAGGAGTTTTGATGACATTAAAAATTAAGCTCTTGTTCATAAAATGGTCCAAATGACATTTTAACATTTACTTTGTTAGATGATAGTTGTAAAATGGGGTGTTTACAAGACTACAACTTTAAACTTGTAGGGACTGGGTTTGAGCGCTTCTTCTATTGGATGAGTGGACTCAGACACAACTAGCCCAATACAATAAATTTATAGATAATGGGTTTAAGAGCTAGGCCTTAGTGAGGGTTACAACAACTAGACATGGTTATAAGTGGACTGAATAACAAGGACGCGGACTAAAGTGTGAAATTCCGTTCTCGGCCCTCCTTTAAGGAGCTTGTTGTTCTTATTACTTCTTCAGTGCTTGGTTACAAAGATTTCAAAGATGATACAAATTGCAACCGTATTCTCTATTTTTCATCCCCCCCCCTTTCTTGGAGGATTTCTTACATTATATATCCCATTTCTGTTGATCTTGGTCCTTCATTTGTTAATCATGCAAGTCACTACTCGAGTACTTGTCCCATCAGCCGCCTTCCCAAACCTTCTGTGTGTTGCAGCAACTAAGACAGCACTATTCAGGGGTTATTTCCTCATTAATGCGGCCAGAACGTTAGTTGTGGTTATTTAATGCGGAGGTGACAGTTACTCTTTGAATTGCTCCTCTACTATGCTCCTGTGGCTGACACATTGTACTTGTCCTTTTTCTTGGGATGCTCTGGAGGCTGCCTTTGATGGCGTGCCGTTCTTCCCTTCTATGATCTCAGTTGGCCGAGAACAAGATTGTCCTCAGCGATATTTCTTGGCAATTTAGACTTTCTTCGTTTGTTCTTGAACATTTCTTCCTCCTCGGCGTGGGCCTTGGGCTTAGTATAAAATGAGCTGGGGTTACCAAATTCTTTGACCCCACAAAACTTAAAGGATTAAAATCGTTAATTGGATAGGATTTAAGAATTACCCTTCAAATTTTATACCACTATCATATGGTCGTGCCTCATCTAACTGAAGAAGTTAACTTGATGATATCATATAGGAAAATGTGTATAATGTAAGTTTACATTGCTAATATAATGTAAACCTATAAAAGTCATATCATGTCATATGAAAATGTTGGACAACGCTAGCTATAAACAAGAAGATTAAATGCACGCATTTACATATTATTGGCTATGATGCCAAGTACTTATATAACTAAATAGCCTCAGAGGCTCTTCTATTTTTTTGGATGAAGATTAATAATTTACATTTATTATGATTTAGAATTTTTTTTCAAATAAATAAAAAAGATAAACTTTAATTTCTTTTTTGAAGGTGAAGGGAAAAAATCCTAAATTTTAGGAATTTTTTTTTGTGAATTTACAATGAAATTTGTTATTTGACATTTATAACCTCATTTAAAATGAAGTTACTATTCATTAATAAGGGTATTTTTGAACCATATAAAAGTCCAATTCAAAGAGAAGAATCTTTTTATATATAATATAGATAAAGGCTATGATTAATGCTCATTACAATTTCTACTTGGCCAAGTTCTATTGATGAATATATTCCTCAAATTTCAAATGCAGACCCAACCATATCACCATTAACCTTAGCAAAATCTATGCTAAATTAAGAACCTAGCTTTTAACGAATGGCAGTGCATACACTTTTGAGCTATTATATATCAACTATGAAGATAAGCAGAATTTTTTACGTTCTTGTTTAGTAGTACGTACTTATGTTAAACAGCCAATCACAGGCAGGAAGGAAAAAAAAGAACTATAGCCACAACAAGAATGACTATGTAGTTTTCATCTATTTTTTGTCATCCAAAAGGCCTGCAGAAGGAGTACAATCATAATGGCCTCTCCAAGCATCTATAGGGAAAACATACTATAAATACTTGCCCTTCTATTATGAAGAGGCACCTCATTCCACAACAATAACCATCATCAAAGTACCAGATTAACTTTTTCTTTCTCTATACCTCAAGCTCTCTTCCATGGCCTCAAAAACTTTCACCATGAAATCCTTCACACTACTAATTTCTTCACTTGCCATCATCCAAATGGCAACAGCTGGAGACCCGGGCATCCTCTCTGACTGCATAATCCCCGCCAATGTCACCATATTTGATGGGCTTTTCTTTACATTTACTGGCATGCGTGCCCTTGTCACAGCAGGCCCTCCCACTACCTTCAAAGTCTCCAAAGCAAGTTTGGCTGAGTTCCCAGCTCTCAACGGGCAGTGTGTTTCTTAAGCTGTCCTTCAATTCCCGGCTGGCACCACTAACCCGCCTCACACTCATCCTCGCGCTTCTGAGCTCCTTTTCCTAGTCCAAGGTACCCTTCAAGTCGGGTTTGTTGATAAAACCAACAAGCTCTTTACTTAGACACTACAAACGGGTGATATCTTTGTGTTTCCTAAGGGACTTGTGCACTTCCAGTATAATGCTGATCCGCAAGTACCTGCTCTAGCGATTTCTACTTTTGGGAGTGCAAATGCTGGAACTGTTTCAATTCCCAACACTTTGTTCACTACTGGCATTGACAACAATGTCTTGGCTAAATCCTTCAAGACGGATGTCGCCACCATTCAAGCTCTTAATTAGGGCTGGTCTTGCTCCCAAGCCCTGAGAATAGCATTCATTACGAATAACAACTACTTTATGCTATCTCCTTATTCTTGGTGTTATATGATTTTGTTTTTTTTTTTTTTTTTTTTTTAAATAATTGATCTTCTTGTTTGGAAGAGTATAAATCATCGTGTTTGTCGGCAGTAAATCTTGTTTCTTTTTAGAATCATCAAAGACAAATTTTTTTCACTTCTCTTCTTTATTGGATAATAATATGTTTGCAACAAAAATTTGAGTTCAGCTCATTCGTGATTTAATTTCTGCAAATATTTTGGGATGGAAATCATATATAGTACGTATATATATCTGCAAACAATGTAGAGTTAGATTGCTCCGGTGCTGACTTGGGATGAAAATCATTAATTTTCACCGGGCCACAGTTTGGAGGTTGAGTCTGTTTAAGTTTAGTGGCTGTTGAGAATTTGCCCACACCAATACTGTAATAAATGTATAACAAAATTTCCCTTTGGTGTCTACACAACAGCCAATTGAGTGGGTTTCAGTTGGATTAATTGGTAAAATCTTTTGTCTCATGAGATCTATGATTCAATCCCTTCTTATACCAAAAATCAATTGGTGTCTTGATTTGATGACAAGAGCAATCATCATGAACAAACACCAAAAAGTTGAAAATATCTATATAAGAAAGGCAATTGATCTCTCCCACTTCATATTATTGTTGCAAAAATCTCTCAACCTATTTCAGGTTAGAGGGCTCCAGGATCCTAATGACTAATAGACTTTAGCATACTATTTGGAATGAGGTGACCAATCACACCTTAGGATCCTAATGATTGATGGCAATGTCATTTTTTTATACACTTACTATTACGTGCTTAGTTTTTATTTAATTTTATTATTTAGGATTTTATTTTTGTTATTAGGAGTTGGTTAGATCATGAATAGGATAAATTGTTAGCTTAGTATTTGAATAAATCTTATCTACTTGTTGTAGATAAAAATTAGGTTTCTTTTGAATTTAAATGTTAGCTTTATCTAGTAAAACCACCTATTTATATGGCTTGATGTTGACTAATAAAGGAAGCTGAAAAATATTATTATTGAGTGAGTATTCACTTTGGAGGTTTGGGCTCCCTCGAAGTAGTTTATCTATCAATTAGGAGGTATTAGTTTCCTCGAAGTAGTCTATCTATTAATTAGGAAGTCTTGGTTCCCTTGAAGTAACCAACAAACTCAATTGGGTTTATAACAGTTACAGCCCCACACACTATCATATTCTCCTAATGAAAACTAGTGCATTATCATATGGGGTTGATTTGAGGGAAGAAAAATTGGGTTTCGATTAAGGTTGTCAAAATCAGGATCCTACGTAGGATCGTGAGAGGTAGGTGGAATTGTGGATCGTAGGATCAGATCGTAGATTGTAAGATCCTACATATTTTCAGATTTAAAACAAAATACACATTGATAATAACTTTGTATGTTGAATAATCTTGGAAATTGTGATTTTATTCATGAAGAAACAAAGATTTGCATCATATGATGTAATTTGCATGTTATAAATCGTTACGTCTATACCTCAAAGTACCATATTAACTTTGCCATTCTCTATACCTCAAATTCTCTTCCATGGCCTCGAAAACTTTCACCATGAAATTCTTCACACTACTAGTTTCTTCACTTGCCACCATCCAAATGGCAATAGCTGGAGACCCAGACATCCTCTCTGACTTCATAGTCCCTGCTAATGTCACCACAATTGATGCAAGTTTCTTCACGTTTACTGGCATGCGTTTCCTTGTCCCTGCCACTACCTTCAAAGTCTCAAAAATAAGTTTGGCCGAGTTCCCCGCTCTCAATGGACAGAGTGTTTCTTATGCTGTACTTCAATTCCCAACTGGCACCCCTAACCCACCCCACATTCATCCCTGCGCCTCTGAGCTCATTTTCCTGAGTCAAGGTACCCTTCAAGTCGGGATTGTTGATACAACCAACAAGCTCTTTACTCACACGCTACAAAAGGGTATGTCTTTGTGTTTCCTAAGGGACTCGTGCACTTCCAGTATAATGCTGATCCGCAAGAACCTGCTCTAGCGATTCCAGCTTTTGGGAGTGCAAATGCCGGAACAGTTTCTCTTCCCAACACTTTGTTCACTACTGGCATTGATGACAATGTCTTGGCTAAATCCTTCAAGACTGATGTTGCCACCATTCAAGCTCTTAAGGCTGGTCTTGCTCCCAAGCCTTGAGGATAGCTAGCGTTCATTATTTATAACAACTAATTTATGATATCTCCTTATTCTTTGTGTTTTATGATTTTTTTTTTTTTTAAATTATTCTTCTTGTTTAGAGGAGTATCAAAGTATTAATCATCAGTTTGTCAGCCGGCATTAAATACCCTTTCTTTTTAGTATGATCAAAGACACAAATTCTTTCACTCCTCTACTTTACTGGATAAGAATATGTATGCAACAAAAATTTGAATTCAGTTCTTTTGTGATTTAATTTCTGCAAAGATTTTGGGATGAAAATCATAGTATATTTAGCTACAAACAATGTAGAGTTAGATTTCTCTTTAATGTCTACACTCGGGTGCTGACTTGGGATGAAAATCTTTAAATTTCATTGGGCGACAGTTTGGAATTGGCAAAAAAAATGTATAACAAAGTTTCCCTTTCATGTCTACACAACCGGCAACTGATCTCTCCCACTTCATACTGTTGTTGCAAAACATCTTTAAATGGCAATATGGCATAATAGTTAATACCCCCTCTTCCCGTTTGTAAAAGGACGTTGTGTGATTTCTATTAACTTTTTTATGCATAATCGAATCTCTCAACCTAATGACTAATATGGTGAAATGTACTATTTGGAATTAGGTGACTAATTACTCTTTAAAATCCTAATGATTGGTGGCAATGTCATTTCTCATACGCTTATACCCCACACACTATCATATTCTCGTAAGGAAAACTTGTGCATTACCATATGGGGGTTGATCCGCCAGAAGAAAAGTTGGGTTTTGACTTTGAAATAGGCATGAGCTGGGTTAATACCACTTGCTAGATATTATAGAACAGCCGGGGAGACATTTTGGCCATTCTGAGTCAAGAACTTGGAACAAGCTAGCTTTGGGAAATTATTCAATGCATTCCTTTGAAAGTAAAAATTTTCGCTTCATGCTTTTTAGTTATTCATTAAAGAAAAAATGTTTGTATGGATCGAGAGTTTTACAATTTGGAGTAGTCACTTGTTTATTTAAGGAATAAAAGTAAGAAAACCAAAAATAAAGGAAATACATATTTATTTCATTATAAATTCAAATTACATGATAATAAATCTATATCTATATATATCTAAAAACTGAAGCGTAGCATTTATTGTTGCTACGCTCCGGTTGAGCCACCTAAGCAGCCACGTCATAATCCTTTTTTATTTCTAATTTTTCCTAAATATTTTTAAAACATATGGTGACTTAAAAATTCCATTATTTAAAAATGAAAATATCTTTTAACCATTATTTTTATTGTAAATATCTTTTTTCTTTTCAATTTCCCTATAACTATTTTTAACATTTATTTTTTTAATATTTATACTTCTCCAACCTTTCTCTCTCCCTTACCTTTTCATCTCCCCACTACTTCTCCAACATTTCTCCCTCTCTTACCTTTTCATCTCCCCACTACCCTCTACATTAATATCATTCTTCTTTTTCCCCTTCACCTTCCTTTATTTTTTTCTTTTCTTATTCACACATTCTTACTATAATCTATATATATCTAAAAACTGAAGCGTAGCATTTATTGTTGCTACGCTCCGGTTGAGCCACCTAAGCAGCCACGTCATAATCCTTTTTTATTTCTAATTTTTCCTAAATATTTTTAAAACATTTTCTCATTTAATATGGTGACTTAAAAATTCCATTATTTAAAAATGAAAATATCTTTTAACCATTATTTTTATTGTAAATATCTTTTTTCTTTTCAATTTCCCTATAACTATTTTTAACATTTATTTTTTTAATATTTATACTTCTCCAACCTTTCTCTCTCCCTTACCTTTTCATCTCCCCACTACTTCTCCAACATTTCTCCCTCTCTTACCTTTTCATCTCCCCACTACCCTCTACATTAATATCATTCTTCTTTTTTCCCTTCACCTTCCTTTATTTTTTTCTTTTCTTATTCACACATTCTTACTATAATCTATATATATCTAAAAACTGAAGCGTAGCATTTATTGTTGCTACGCTCCGGTTGAGCCACCTAAGCAGCCACGTCATAATCCTTTTTTATTTCTAATTTTTCCTAAATATTTTTAAAACATTTTCTCATTTAATATGGTGACTTAAAAATTCCATTATTTAAAAATGAAAATATCTTTTAACCATTATTTTTATTGTAAATATCTTTTTTCTTTTCAATTTCCCTATAACTATTTTTAACATTTATTTTTTTAATATTTATACTTCTCCAACCTTTCTCTCTCCCTTACCTTTTCATCTCCCCACTACTTCTCCAACATTTCTCCCTCTCTTACCTTTTCATCTCCCCACTACCCTCTACATTAATATCATTCTTCCTTTTCCCCTTCACCTTCCTTTATTTTTTTCTTTTCTTATTCACACATTCTTACTATAAATTCGTCACTATCGCTTCCATTCTATGCATAGTTTTCTCTCACAAAACAAAGGTTCTCTCTCTCTCTCTCTCTCTCTCTCTCTCTCTCTCTCAATTTGCTTTTCATTTTTTTTTTATTGCATCCATACTTAGGTTGATGAATTTTTATATTAATTAGAATTCTACTTTGGGTTGATGCGATTTAGTTTTGTATTTTAAGTTGGTATCTTTTCTATTCTCTTTTATTATTAAATATTATCCTACTGCATTACACATATAGTATATAATAATATAATTTTATTATATTATATAGAATGACATGGATAATTTGATGTTTATTGTTATATATTTTATTTTTACTCTTTTTTCTTCTTATCGTATTTTATTCAACAATTAAATTTAGTTGCATCCTCCATACTTCTGCAGCACAAATCAAGAAAATAGCTTGACACACACTTGCCTTCATTTACCATACATGGAGTATCAAAATATTTGTGTGATAAAGGGTCATATAATTTATAATTTAGATAACACTGTTTAAATGTGTCTAGGTCTATAGATTGAGCAATTTGTAGTCTTACAAGGCTATTGAAGATGGACTTTTTGAATCAAGATTAAAAAAATATGGACTACTATATATCATTTAGATAAAAACCTTTATCATAGTTATATTAATTTTTTCCACAAATTTAAATCATGCAAACTTAATAATTTTATATTATGTGTTAGCATCGTTTCTACTTCTTCTTCTTCTTATGTGTCTAGGTCTATAGATTGAGCAATTTGTAGTCTTACAAGGCTATTGAAGATGGACTTTTTGAATCAAGATTAAAAAAATATGGACTACTATATATCATTTAGATAAAAACCTTTATCATAGTTATATTAATTTTTTCCACAAATTTAAATCATGCAAACTTAATAATTTTATATTATGTGTTAGCATCGTTTCTACTTCTTCTTCTTCTTCTTCTTCTCAGAAATATTATGTATCATCTTTAAAGAATGCCAATAATATTGATCTTATGCGAAAAGTTACATAAAATATTGAGAAAAAAATGTTTTATATTACAGTCTACTAAAAATGCCTTTTAAGAATGTAAACCTTTCTATTTTCATATCACTAATGTGTTTTACAGTTACTACATGTGATAACTTAAGTTTTAATATTCTTAAGTTATTTTGGCAGAAAGAAAAAAAAAATTTAAAAAGGTTGTCATAAAATAGGAGTTCATGCAAGGCCACCAAACTTGATAATTTGCAAATAATGGAACCATTTGCAATAATATTTGCATAGTTATATAGTTCCAAGTAAAGCAATCGAGCAAACTTTTAGTCTTCAAAAAACACATATCTACCAATGGTTAAACGTTCATCTTGGGTAGTTTTAAGTTTTCATATAATTTTACTTCTACATATTCATCTATTTTAATTAAAATTAAAAAAAAAATCATTTAGATATTTATAAGTAAACAATGAAATAATGATTCATGAAAAAAAAAATCATCTATACATATTTATCTTAGTTGGTCTACTATAATTTAGATGATTACAACTTAATAATGAAGTCTATAAACAAGGTATTTAAAACAATCATATTTCTATAATTCAAAAATTTCCCATTTATTTTTTCAAAAAAAATGTCTTTTACATTTTCTTGGAATTTTTAATTTTTTATTTATTTATTTATTTTTTTTTTTTTTAACTTTGACGTACTACTAACCTAACCACTTCATACATTAAAAAAATTTAATGCTCATTATTACTTCCGTTAAGATATTATGGATGTCTTAATTGATTGAGACCAAATTAGAGAAATGTCTTTCATATTTCCTTTAAAAAATAAAATAAAATAAAAAAAACCTTTGATATACCACTAATGTAACTATATCTATAACTATTTAAGTTATCCATGATATCTATTTCTTATTGATAACTATAAAAACTACAACTAGCGAGTGAACATACAAAATAATCAAGAAAAAATGATGGGAGAAAAAATGAAATAAAATTAAACGTCAATATTAACCATTATTTGAAAAATAAAAAAGTGACCAAGAGGAGTAAGAAATAAAATAGAAATGACCATATAAAAGACATTGAAAACTTTATAGTGCAACAAAATCAACCATTACATTCACTTAATTAAATAAATAATCAACAATTAAATATAATAATACAAAATTTAAACTTGAAACTAATCAAACTCTTACTAGGGAAATTATATCTCCTATCATAGCTAAAAATGAGATGTTCTTTAGTAATTTATAAATTATATTAGAAATAAAGTTGGAAAATTTTTTTTTTTTTTTTTTTTGAGAAGGAAGTTGGAAAATTTTAAAATCTCATTTTTTGACATTTCATTTAACCTTATATATATATATATATATATACCATGACTTAAAAAAAATCTAATGAAAAATTCTATCTCTTATTTAATGTCTATGTTATGCAAATCATTAACCAATAAATATATGATAATAGTAAGAAACATTATAAACAAGATTATAAAAAAATATGATAAATTTTTTTTTTTAAAGTTCTTTAAAAAGTTTAAGAACTAAAATAACATTTTTACCTAAAAATATCACGCGCAACGCGCGGGTTTGCGACTAGTAATAATAAATTACAGGACTTTTTTTCTCCTAGTTACAACCTAAGTGAAATTAGATAGCATTGGTTCCTAGTTACATTCTAAATATGTAAAATTCTGTGTAAATGCATAATCTTGAACAACTAATCTAAAATCAAGATTAGGAGATGAGAAGGTAATATATTAAGAATTCATCTCATTCGACTTAAATAAGTCTTCTAGGAAATAATGGCTTTTGTCATGACATACATAATCAAATTCATCTAACCATGTTGTGCTAATATAAAATAAATAAAAAGAAAATTCAGTCATGTGATCGTGCAATCAATTTCTATTTCTTCTTATGAACATATAATAATTCAAAGCACCGAAAATCAAATTTTGACCATCTAATCAATTCGTGTTATCATGTGAAATCCTATGCATCAGTTTGATCATTTCATGTCATGCTATTCATTAAAATCAAAATTTTCATCAAGAAAGTAATATCAACTAGTTAAAACTCTTGTCTTAGCAACATGTGATATTTATAATGCTTTAACCCATGTCATCAAAAAAAAAAAATTATATTAACTAGTCACATACCCACGCAATGCATTGAACTGGATAATTATTTTGTAATTGCAGAATAATGTATAATTTATTTTATAAAATTTGTTAAAGATAATTTGTTCACCGTAAAATTAAACATGATAATAAAAAAATCATAACAAAATTGCACTTCATACTCAAATGATAGGCACACTCATATTGTGTAATGATATAAATTCAATTCTCACATCCAAAAACACAAAGTACTAACTCAATCAAAAATCAAATCAAAGCTATAAGTATGAGAGGTTGCACCCTTAACTCTCTCTAAGTGCTTCAAGGATGTTTCTTGATGCTTGTTGGTTGTGTATCCTGTTCTATTTATGGAGAGGAGGTCAAAGTTTTAGAGTTCAATCCCAACTCCTCAATTTCATAGTTATCACAACTCATATTTCTTCCATGGTAGGATAAAAGTAGATATCAGAAAAAGCAAGTTTCTTGAAAATTCGGGGTTTTTAAAAAAAAAAAAAAATAGTTACAATGTGCTACTTACTCCATAGTTCAAACATTCCCCCCCTCCCCCCCTAGAGTCCCAAGTACTTTTGCATGAGGGGTGTCAATTAAATTACAAGACCCTTGGCATACTATTTGGGGGTCAAAGTGATGATCGACACTTTGACCTCTAGGCCACTTGATTTTTTGATTAGTTTTGGGAAAATTATGAGTTTAAAGAAGATATTTATCCACTTAATGATTATATTTTGCTAGGGGATCTTGTAGGGTTTAAAAATTTATTAACCATCCCTTTTTTTTGAGATTGTAATAAACTAATTATCCAAAACCATAATTATACACTAGAATTATCCTGTGCATTTTTGTACACTCTATCTTTAAGCTTAAACCAATGAGATTTTGACATGTAATTACTTTTTTTAGAACCAATTATAATTAATTAGTCATAATCACCTGTGATTAATCTTAGTTTCAAGAATGCTTATTATAAGCAAAAATATGGTGTGACTTGATCTCTTGATTCAGTGGTTGATCTTCTCACCTGAGGTGTCTTTTTGATCATTAGGAGCTTTGACGTTATTAATAATTAAGTTCTCATTCATCTAACGGTTCAAATAACAATCATAACCTTGTTATATTAGGTTGCAAAATTGGAATTTTATAACTTTAAATTTCGAGGACTAAAACCGCTAATGGAATTTTGGAACCAACACTGTATTTAACCCTTTAATTTTCATACCACTATCATATGGTTGTGCCTTATTTTTTTTTAGAGAATGACTTTGTAGCTTTCATCAATTTTTTGTCATCCAAAGGACTGCAGAAGGAGAACAAACACAATGGCCTCTCCTTAAGCTTCTATACCGAAAACACCTGATAAATATTGGCCTCTCTACTATGAATAAGCACCTCACTCCAGGACAATAACCATCATCAAAGTACCATATTAGCTTTTCCATTATCCATACCTCAAGTTCTCTAATTCCATGGCCTCTAAAACTTTCACCATGAAATTCTTCTCACTTCTAATTTCTTCATTTGCCATCATCCAAATGGCAAGAGCTGGAGACCCAGACATCCTCTCTGACTTCATAGTCCCCGCTAATGTCACCACAATTGATGCAAGTTTCTTCACGTTTACTGGCATGCGTTTCCTTGCCCCTACCACTACCTTCAAAGTCTCAAAAATAAGTTTGGCCGAGTTCCCAGCTCTCAACGGACAGAGTGTTTCTTATGCTGTACTTCAATTCCCAGCTGGCACCCCTAACCCACCCCACATTCATCCTCGTGCTTCTGAGCTCCTTTTCCTGATTCGAGGTACCCTTCAAGTCGGGGTTTGTTGATAAAACCAACAAGCTCTTTACTCAGACACTACGAACAGGTGATATCTTTGTGTTTCCTAAGGGACTCGTGCATTTTCAATACAATGCTGATCCGCAAGAACCTGCTCTAGCGATTTCAGCTTTTGGAAGTGCAAATGCTGGAACAGTTTCACTTCCCAACACTTTGTTCACTACTGGCATTGACAACAGTATCTTGGCTAAATCCTTCAAGACTGATATTGCTACCATATAGGCTCTTAAGGCTGGTCTTGCTTCCGAGCCTTGAGTATAGCATTCATTACCAATAACAAGTAACAACAACTTTATGATATTGACCCCCTTAATCTTTGGTGTTTTATGATTTTTTTTTTTTGGGAATAATTATTCTTCTCGTTTAGAAGAATATAAATCATTCAGTTTGGCAGCATTAAATGTTGTTTCTTTTTACTATCATCAAAGACAAATTCTTTCACTTTTCCACTTTATTGAATAAGAATATGTATGCAACAAGAATTTGAATTCAGCTCATTTTAGCTTGATTTAATTTCTGCAAATATTTTGGAAGGATCAACCTTCTCATTTTCATGCTTCACTCTGTTTCTCATCAACCAAATCCTGTCACAAAGTATAGCAGCAAACATTGGAAAGTTAGATTGCTCTTTAATGTCTACACCTGTGACCTGAGTGCCGACTTGGAATGAAAAATAGTTGAATTTCACTAGGAGACAGTTTGGAGGTTAAGGTTGTTTAATCTTAGTGGCCGTTGAGAATTTTTCCCACAACAATATTGTATAGGACATTGACAAAAAATGGACAACAAAGTTTCTTTTTTGTTGTCTACACAACAGGCAATTGGTCTCTCCCACTTCATATCATTGTAGCAAAAGATCTTTAAATGACACGAACTCCACAGAAGCTTCCATAAAATTAAGCTACTCAAAAGCCTCTCTCGTGTCTTCAATGTCCATAACTTAGACCATTCCTTTATTTGGAGAGGCACTACAAACAATACTGGACAGGCCAAGGTATTCCTTTGTAATGTGATCCGAGTAGTAAAGACCAAACCAAGCAAGGTATTCATTACTCTCACTTGAACGAGTCTTCTAATTTAATCTTCAGAGGATCAGAGATCAACGTCCCTGATCTAGGAATTATGTTTGCATCTTCAAGTTCCCCAAACAATTCCGAGGGACCAAACTCTCTCTCTCTCTCTCTCTCTCTCTCTCTCTCTCTCAGTTTAGTTAGAGTCCTTATTGTGATTCCCTCACATCCTATACACTCACCATCTATGAAAAACCCCCCAAAGCATTGAACCAAATGGTAGGCCATTTGAATTGGGAGCCTAACATAGCTATTCTGCAATTTTCATATCTGAGTCCATTCCTTTAAAATCTTGTGTAAGATACTATATCCCGCTTTTGCATATGCAAATCTTAGGTCAAACCATTTAATCTCAAGAGTAAGAACTAGCCCTATGTTTAAAGGGAGGGAGTTGGAGGGGTGGACAAAAGGTCGCCAAATAAAAGAGAAAATAGTTCCACCTATCATGGAACTTCTATAGCAAGATGTCATTACTTTCTCAGCACAACCTAGATAGTACAGACCAACGCATTTAAGGTGCAACTAAGTTCAATTATCTTTCGTTACGACAACACATAAATTGGACATACAAGTTTATCAAATTAACTTCATTTCCAACTCTTTCTTGCCAACCCCATTACCTGGTTCATAAAATCCCAACATGCAAGTTCCAACAAATTAATTTAAGACATGGAATTAAAATCACAATAGCTGTAGCAAAACTTGATCAGACCCAATTCCAATTGTCAGAGTATACAATCCATCAATTTAATGTATCAAATCAGTTCCAACAACAGAATTGATTTTCAAATATCACCCACGTCTTATTTTCTTAGTGAATAGCCACAGAAATTGAGGGCAATTTTAAGTGTTAAGCCCCAGTATCAATCTGAAAGCCTTACATTATCAAATTCCAGTGGCAAAATCATTGGCAGGGATGGAAATAGCTCCAGCATTTGCACTACCATAAGCAGATACAGATATGACAGGTCTTCTAGTTTTCACATTGTATAGGCAGTACTAGTGTGTGTGTGTGTATTGGTTTACTAGCATTCCCCCTAGTGAGCAAAAGCCAATTGATAAACTAGTCCCCAGCTTGTTCTGATATTGATCGGCTTCGGCTATATCCCAAATTGTGGACATGTATTTTTGGATTGCTGAAATGAGCCAGATGATGCCCCCAAAGAAAATGAGATAGCTGGCACACTCCAATATTTTCATGCAAATGTATTTGCTTAAATCTCATCTATTACATTTTCTAAGCTGGATTAGAGCTCACGCATATAAAAGAAGTGTTACAGTTAAAACTTGGCATCAAATTACATGACTTGCAAAACGTCTTAATCCAAGATACGGCAAATTTTACTGCTACATAATAACGTCAACTTCTAAAATACAAAACAAAAGATGAAAAGAAGATACTGAGAAATTTATTTATTATATTGATGATGTGATATCAATAATATTTATTGTTAAGTCAATTTGTATGTATTTTATAATAAAATTGTTAAGCATTTTCCTTATAGATGTGAGGGTTGCATCGAATCAGTTATCTATAAACTAAAACTATTAGATACTATCTACCCTCCACTGAAGCAATTGACGGGAACAGAAGCATTTGCTTGTCGGAATTCCCAATGAAGATCGGACCCAACTCAAGATAAAGCTTATTTATTTTTGTTTATTTAGTAAATGAGTAAAGCTCAAACATAATAATATATTCACGAACAAGCTCATGACTTATAATAGGTATACTATAAATATATAATACTATATTATATAGCCCTGGAATTAGATTGTGTAAATTTATAAATTAGCTCATCATAAGATATCAAATAATTATTCAATTATTTGAAATTATTGATTATATAAATCGTTCATTTTGTTGTAAAAATTTGCTAAAATTTTGACAATACATGGTTGATGAATTTAATTTTGATAAGTTCACAAGCAAAAATCATTAAATCTAATTAATTCAAATACAATAATTTCAATATAATTTAATTAGTTAGTATTAATTATTAGCATGGATTTGCAAAGAGCCTTATAGCTTGATTGCCTCTTTTTCATGTCCCTAATTTGGTGAATTTCTCTCGTGCGTTTTCACTAGGGCAAAATGCTCATTTCCTTTCTTCAAAGACTTCTTGGGAAATCTCTAGCTTGTATATTCAACAGAGATATCCATAGTTTAAATCTCCTCTTTCTCAACTATCAAATTATAAAATTAAAAAGGAAAAAAAAGAAAAAGAAAAGAAAAGAAGAAAACTATTACCATAGTTTAGTGAAGGCCTAAAAAATATTTGTGGGGGAGAAGAATCCAGGCCCAACATTATTAAAGCCCAACATTATGAACCAAGGGCCCGTGAAACGGCTGTCTTGCATCCGAAGAGAGGGATAGAGAGAATAAGGGGGAGGCCTAGCTAGGAATGGGATCTTCATGAAAGATCCTCGCTATCCGAAGAGGGCATTTCCTGTCCGAGGAGAGTATTACTTGCCCGAGGATGACGCATCACTTCAGCAGGAAGTCCCAAGCCATTTGGGTACGAGAAAAACCAGTGGCTGTCCGAAGACTTCATTAGATCAGGATAAGCTCAGAACGAAGGATGGGAACGATAAGAATGAAGAAATATCTAATAGAAAGGCTGCTACCACCGTATTTAATGCACTACAACAGCTTTTCTAGCCGCATTTATGTGGAGAAGACCTCTGAACAGTGCACCCTCAGCTACCGTCACTCCTAAATAACTAAAGCATACCCATGATGTGACATACACTCAAGTAGATACACAGATGGAGAACAAGTGGACGATGAAGATGGTAGGGAAGGGCACTATATAAAGAAGAGGAGATCCTGATAGAAGAGGGATCGAAAAGAAAAAAGAAGAAGGAAGAGAATAACTTTACTGTAGCCCTAAACCTTGTAACCATTGATTGTTCAATGAAACACCTCCTCGGACACTGGCAAAGTAGTTTCCTTGGCGTTATTTTGCGCCTCTTTTCTGTTTAATATAATCTTGTCCATCATTGTTTATATCAGACCCAGTCCAGCTCTTTCACCCACTCTCTACAAATTTATTGTGCAAGGTCCGTTGGGCCTTTGGTCCAGACTCGTGGGCTTAGGCTCCAAATCCGTTCCTTACAATATTAATTATAGCGTTTACTATATATGAGAAAATAATAAGTTTATCAAGTAACTTTTGAGAAACCGCGTGTTTGTTCGACAAAAAAAAAAAAATGAACAAAGTTTGAACAAGTTAGTATTTATGATATATATTGAGTTTCATTTTAACACTAAATTTAGGGTTTTCAGTTGCATTTGGGATAAACTTATATTGAGCAGTTTCTTTTACTATTTAGCTTATTTTTGTTACTATTCATGGGTCTCATTGCACTTTTTGATACTATTTATAGGTTCCACCTTACTATTTCAGCTAACTTCTATCTACAATATTTTGAGTAAAAAAATTTCAATTTTAATTAAATAAACTGTTCATAAACAAACCCAAATATCACCCTAACAATCTTGCTTCAAGGGTAGCAGAGCATGTAGTTAATAGTTATTGTATTATCAATTATCAAAGATAAGAAAAGTTTAGTACTTTGTGGGTATCGTGTATGAGTCCACATGTTCTGTCCCACTCTTCCTGCTCTATTATATACTCCACAAATAAAAACATGCCACATGTCCATTTAATTTATTAAATGCTAAATTTATGTCTTATATTATTTCAATTACCTAAATATGATGGGTTATTTATTTATTTATTTTAGGAAATTGAAATAATATAAGGCATAAATTTAACATTTAATAAATTAAATGTACATGTGGCATGTTTTTATTTGTAGAGTATATAGTGGAGTAAAAAAAGTGAAATAGAAGATCTGGACTCATCATGTATAAGCCAACGACAAACCCTAACAACTGCCTGCAGCTACAACAAGAATGGCTTCATAGTTTTTATCTCTGGATGTTTATTCTAGTAAGGACTGCAGAAGGGGTGAAAATTCGATTACCTTTATTCCTTTCATACGCATAACAACACCCAATAAATACTGGCCCTTCTATCAAACCCAAATCACCTCATTGCACTACATAATAAACTATCATCAAAGTACCATATTATACCTCAAGTTCTCTCTTCCATGACCTCAAAAACTTTCACCATGAAGTTCTTCTCACTACTAATTTCTTCATTTGCCATCCTCCAAATGGCAATGGCTGGAGACTCAGACATCCTCACTGATTTTATAGTACCCCCAAATGTCACCGACGTTGATGGGACTTTCTTCACATTCACTGGCTTGCGTGCCCTTTACGGGGGAGGCCCTTCTACTACCCTCCAAGTCTCTAAAGTAAGCTTGGTTGAGTTCCCTGCTCTCAATGGGCAGAGTGTTTCTTATGCTGTCCTTGGATACCCGGCTGGCACAACTAACCCACCCCACACTCATCCTCGCGCTACTGAGCTTCTTTTTGTGGTTTTGGGTACCCTTCAAGTCGGATTTGTTGATACAACCAGTAAGACTACAAACGGGTGATATCTTTGTGTTCCCAAAGGGTCTTGTGCACTTCCAGTACAACGCTGATGCACATCAACATGCTGTAGCGATTGCAGCTTTTGGGAGTGCAAATGCTGGTACTGTTTCAATTCCCAACACTTTGTTCACTACTGGCATTGACGATGTTGTCTTGGCTAAATCCTTCAAGACCAATACTACCACCATTGAAGCTATTAAGGCTGGTCTTGCTCCTCCCAAGCCTTGAGGATAGCCTTCATTAAGAGTACTACATTACCATATCTCCTACTTATTTGGTGTTTTGTGCTTTTTTTTTTTTTTTTTGTTGAGGGGGGGTGGTGGTGGAGAGGAATATTATCCTTCTTGTTTAGAAGGGTATGACTATGTATCATCAAGCTTATTAGCATTAAATGCTGTTCTCGTATCTATCATCAAAGATATATAAATTTTTATGCTTTTTCGACATTGTTGGATAGCTATTTGCATCCAATTTTTTTAAAATTCACATCGCTTTAGCGTGACAAGAGTAGAACATTAAATAGATGAAGTTATATGAGCTTGAAGGCACCACTAAATGTTATACAATGAGCCGGCTTAATGTCTTCTCCATCCTTTCTCCAATACCAAAGAAGAGGGATTGGAGTTTGGAGACATCACATCCTAATGGAAAGAGATAAAGGTTCAAAGACCATTAATGTACTATTGAAGAACACATCATTGAATTTGATGATTCAAGGGTCCAAAAAGTACCTTAGCCCCTATATGTCAATGAATTGAAATTATACTTCAAGTCATGGCCAAATAATCTCATGGTTATAAAATTAGTACGACATCATATATTCATTAATGTACTCTCTCTCTCTCTCTCTCTCTCTCTCTCTCTCAAACACAAACAGAATGCAATGCATCAATTCTACTTTATGGGAGCTTCACTGAAAAAACCGCACCTCCAAATCTCAACTATCAAGGCTATAATGGGATAGCACTACAAATAGTATTAGAGATGTCTTTAGGATAGGTACTCTTAACCCAAACTTATCTTTGTCCATTCTTAAAAGTAAATGCACCGAAATGGACCAAATGGACTAAATTGGACCGAAATAAACTAAGGTGGACTGAATGGACCAACTATACCGAATTTGATCAACATGGATTGAAGTGGACTGAATGGACTGAGATTGACCAAAATCAATAAGAAAATGGTGACGTGTGCATAGTTTGACTTAAATTTTTGAAATGTCCCCTTAAGACACTCGTTAGCAAAAGTCATAATAAATACCAAAGACTTGACCAAATATTCAAACACAACTAACAGGACTTAGGAATTGGAAAAGGCACTTTGGAAAGCAAAGAGACACGAATAAAAGCAATAGAATTCAAAATTATCTATAGCCATAACCTCCTCTTGAAAACTCCAAATTGCACACTGTTTGATACTTGAAAACTAGAGATATAGAATTTTCCATGACTTACTAGTTAATTCTTTCAGGGTCATTTCGGAATAAATTTTGAAAATGACCCCAAAAAATTAAGTGAGGTTCTGTTAAAACTTTGCTAATTTGATGTTCAATTGTCACTAAGTTATTTGTTAATCATGAGACCCTCCGGTGTCAAAAGAATTAGCAATTGGCCACTGCGCATAATGCCTTCATTATTTTTTTGCATAATTTAGCAGCTCATGAAGGATTTATATTTCATGCCTCACCTTGTTCCAGTTCAGAGTTCAAACATTTCTGTAAGGTCATCATCATATTTCCCCTTAAAATCCTCACTAGGGCTTTACTATGCATCGTAACTTCACAATTCAACTATCAGGTTACTGAAGCCGCCTATGCATATTTTCATCTCATTCAATAGGAGAATATCTGAGGAAGTCAGCACATATTTTGGCTCCCATTAAGTGCATATACTTGGATGACAAGAACATTGCAACTTACTCTATATTAGTTTGGACCCTTGATGCATATCAGCATATGTATTCGTAACCACAGCAATGTGGAAAAGTTAAAAGTTTAGATAGATAGATAAGAGAAACAACATGTATTGCTGACAAACTTGGTGATACATAGTACACACCCTTCTAAACAAGAAGAATAAATAATAAAAATAAAAGCATAAAACACAAAAGAGCAACTAGATATCGTAAAGAAGCTGCTCCTTGTAATGAATGCTACCCTCAGGGCTTGGGAGCAAGACCAGCCTTAAGAGCTTGAATAGTGGCAACATCTGTCTTGAAGGATTTAGCCAAGATATTGTTGTCAATGCCAGTAGTGAACAAAGTGTTGGGAATTGAAACAGTTCCAGCATTTGCACTCCTAAAAGCCGAAATCGCTAGAGCAGGTACTTGCGGATCAGCATTATACTGGAAGTGCACACGTCCCTTAGGAAACACAAAGATATCACCCGTTTGTAGTATTTGAGTAAAGAGCTTGTTGGTTGTATCAACAAACCCGACTTGAAGGGTACCTTGAACGAGGAAAAGGAGCTCAAAAGCGTGAGGATGAGTGTGGGGTGGGTTAGGGGTGCCAGCCGGGAATTGGAGGACAGAAAAGGAAACAGTCTGCCCATTGAGAGCCAGAAACTCTGCCATGCTTGCTTTCAAGACGTTGAAGGCAGTGGGAGGGGCTGCCTTGACTAGGACGCGCATGCCAGTAAATGTGAAGAAATTTCCATCAACTGTGGTGACATTAGCAGGGACTTGAAATCAGAGAGAATGTCTGGATCTCCGGCTCTGACCAAAGGGATAATAGCAAATGAAGAAATTAGTAGTGAGAAGAATTTCATTGTGAAAGTTTTAGAGGCCATGGAAGAGAACTTGAGGCCTAGAGATTGGAAAGGCTAATACGGTACTTTGCTGATGGTTATTGTGGTGGAATGAGGTGCTTGGGTTTAATAGAAGGGCCAGTATTTATATTTTATAGGGTGTGTCCGTATAGAATCTTACCGAAAGGTGACTTTGTACAGTGTACTCTTTTTGCAGGCCTTGTTGATATTGACAAATAGAGATGGAAACTACCGAAGTCCTTGTTGTAGCTGCAATTATGTTCAGTTTTGTCATTTGGCAATTTATATATTACACATGATTTATGATTGGGATAATTACACTTTATCCATCTATAGTTTAGGCCAGTTTAATATTGCCTACATGTAATTTTAAAAATGTCCAAACCAAAACTAGCTTCGTTATGCGGCCTTGAAACACCTCTCTCTCTCTTTTGTTAGAAAAATACTTTTAAGTCACAAAAAATTAAAGAAAACAAATCTAAGACGCTCTAGAAAAACTTTCTCTCACAATTATGAAATTGAGGAATGTGTACCCAAATTCTTTCGATTGAAGCAGCAGTGGGGTTTCATCAACATAAGAATTTGGGATTTCCACTGATTATGACCAAGAATATCTCATTTGCATTGCTAACGCGAAATCAAGGTAAGTTCTTGACTTAGGGTTTGCAATTTTCCAAAACAATTGATGAATATAACATATGAAATTTGTTTATAATTTTGTAGATTTGGTTAAGAATTTTGAAATAATATCCATTTTATTTCTCTCCCTTGTTTCTTTAACATGTAGGGACCATTTGTGTACTGTGCTGACTATGTTCCCTAAGAATCTTTCGGATTAGTGAAGTTTGAGCTTGCATGTGTTGATTGTGGTTCCTATGATAAATTGTTAATTTCTCCCATGTGCTTTGTCTCCCCTAACACCACATTTAGGGATTTTTACTCTCAGTGTTCCCTTACTTTTCTGATTATATCTATGGTTCCTAACATGGTTTTTTTTTTTCCGTGTTACCTAATTGTGTTAATGTGGAATTCTTAATATTTAGATGGTTGATTCACGATTTTCATTTGAGATTTATAGATATGGGAATTTTGCGTGGAACCCAGATCTAGTTTATGTAGGTGGGAAAGTGAGTTTTGTTTATAACGTTAATCCTGACCTTCTGAGTTATTTTGAAATACAAGACGTGTCAAAGAGTACTACTAGGTTTCATAACTTAATCCCTGGGGATATTTTAGAGTAAGGGTTAAGATTGATGACTGGAGATGATGATGTGTTATGTAAGTGTGTAAGATACATGTTGCATGGCCAACACAGATAAGATCACATTGTAGGCAGAAAGTGATAAGGAGCCACTTGTAATTGAAAAGTCTGGTCGAAGTGTAAAAGACAATGGGGGAAAATGATGAGAATGTGAGAAATTAAGAATCTATTTTGGATGATAATATGGGTGAGACACGCGTCCAAGGTGACGTAGGTGATGGAGTGTAGAGAAAGGGATTGTGATTGGATGAATGAAGGGCTTCTAGAGTGTTTCATATTCGTTTTCTTTTATGCTTTAAAAGTGTTTTTTCAAACAAAAAAGAGCTAGGTGAATAAACTTATGTTTTGAAAGTGTTTTTTCAAACAGAAAATAGCTAGGTGAGTTACATTACATATTGGGACTAACTAAAGTGACACTTTTTTAAACCACAGCTTACAGCAATATGTGGGTAAAGTGTAATTGTTTCACTTATGGTTTAAACAGGCTCTGCTACTTCTTCAAGCTGGGTTCATAGAGTGAACCCAATAAATTGAATGGGAAGAACCGCAATGCTGTTATGGTTCAATTTTAAACTCCAGTTGGTATCTTAGTTTTGTTAGAGTTTGACCAACAATTCCAAAGCTGAGCTAATTTCAGGTGATGGCTTTGACCAGCACCAGAAATATCTTTGACTGGCGAACATATGGTTTTAATAATTCAGTGCTTACTATTTAGCACTAAGAAATAATAATAATAATTCATTGCTTACAAAGTTAGGTTATGATGAGGCAAAATTACCATAACTGGCTGAAATAGTCGTACAAATGAAAACAAACCAATATGTTTTGAAGGGCTCAAACATACCAGTTTGGTGACCAATGTGAAATTTTGCAACCATAGTACAAAATTGATAACTTCGATCCCAACACCAAATGTTAATTCAAAATTTCAGAACTGTACCGGATAAAAGAATAAAATACAAAGCATAACGTAATATATTTGCATAAGGGTGATGAAATTATCACCAATGAGTTTCAGTAAAAATAGACAAGAAGCAAAGAACCTTATCCCATGCAGAGTATCGGCCACATATTATTATTATTATTATTAACTCATAATTGGATTAAACTATAGGCCTACTGGATGAAGCATATGCCATAAGACTTTGGGTATCAAAAAATATCAGGAGATTCCAAGCCTTAGTCAACACCTAGAAATAAAGGGCAATCTCAATAAGCATTGCATGTCACGATGAATGCATAATAATGGAGCATAGACTAAGCAATAAAGAAACTTAAACTAATTGGAAACATTGCGTCAAAAAATTCATTTATGTGAACACAAATTCCATAGATAATCTCACACCCTTCTGATTCTACATTAATAAGGTTGACATAAAGCAAAAGTCAACCATTTTCAAAAACTAAAAAATATTTCAACTAATACCCTTCCAAGATGTAGCCAAGCAACTTCATAACCAGCACCAAAGTTGAATAATGAGATGGTTGACGCAAGAAGCCAGCCTACAGTCTTCTACCTCTTCTACCACCCTTCCTTCGAGTGCTGTCACTAGGGATTGGGGTCACATCCTCTGTGAACATAAAACACCATGTAAGATTCAAGGCCACATTATGATTCCAAAGAGTTGCATTGTTCTAGAGTTTTAAAAAATTATGTTTTCCTGGGATGGATATTTATAGCCCAATCCAAGAATTTCTCTAGAAGCTGAAGTAAGGCAGATGCCCATCCATACAAAAACAGAACTGATAAAACCAATGCAGGACTTGGGTAAAACAAGCCAAAATTGGAACTAATCTAAAAAATTTATCCTACATTACAATAATTTTAGCAAAATCCTTAGACCAGCAACTTTCAAGATGTCCACATCTCCCAGCAGGTATTTATGGCATACAACAAAACATAAACAAGAACGGCAAACGGCAATGCTTACACTTGATGAATTTCGAATATTAAGAAACTTACCTATGCGACCAATCTTCATTCCAGAACGAGCAAGGGCCCGTAGTGCAGACTGAGCACCAGGACCAGGTGTCTTGGTTTTATTTCCTCCAGTAGCACGGAGCTTGATATGAAGAGCAGTGATGCCAAGTTCCTGTTTAGGATCGAACAACAATTGTTCAATGTAACAAAAACTATAGGGAAATTTATTATTTGGTAACAAAATCCAGAAACCTATTTGGCAAGGCTCAATTCAAAATAAAATTTATTTAGTATGAAGTAGTAAAATAAAAGGAACAGAAACAAAACCTTGCATCTCTGTGATACATCCTGTGCTGCAAGCATAGCCGCATATGGTGAAGACTCATCCCTATCGGCCTTTACCTTCATACCACCTACATTTTAAAGAAAAATTAAATTTCACCTTTCATGAGGCACCAAGAGTGAAATTTAATCAGATAGACACAAGGAAATTATACTACACAAATAAATGCAAACATAAAGAAATTCAATTTTTTTGCTAAGATTTCAAATGAGACAAAAAAAACTCACATGCTACATGTCAATTATTCTAGGTGCAATCATAGATACCCTTACTGATGTGAGAAGATCAAAAGAATGCCAAAACACACACACACACACACACACACACACACAAAAAAAAAAAAAAACGACCAAGCCATGCACGTGAGCATTCGTGTGAAAAAGAAAAAATATATATAACAAAAACAAAAAAACAACCCTGTAATTAAAAAACGCATGAAAGACAACAAACCCAACAGCCATGAAATGGAGAGTATTCAATTCCAAAAAATAAGATAGCCACACACACACCAGAGAGAGAGAGAGAGAACAAGAAGAAAACCTATCCACAATGAAAGAAGTTAACTAGATACCCGAAAACCAATACTTACAAACCACCCCTAACCTAGGCCTAGACTGACACCCCAAAGTGAACCCTTAATAAGTTTTCTTTCATAAAAAGGGATGATTCAAATTGTAAGTATCATCAAAATTGTCGAGCACTTATGACTAGAAACACAATTAGCAACAAATTGGCATCCAACGAAAGAATCATAAGTAAGATCAGCCATACCAGTGATGCGAACAAGTGTCTCTCTGCCAGACAGATCAGTTACATGCTGTATATTTCAAGCAAAATAAAAACATTTATAATCAGGTTCTGAACACTGTAATTAGACACATATCTTCTTCACAAAAATGAATAACGATACTTACAATGAATGTATCATTAAAGGATGCAAAAATGTGAGCCACTCCAAAAACTTGTTCTCCTTCACGTGTTGCAGGCCCAAGGGTCACATTTTCTTCCTTTGGTTCCCTTTGCTTTCGCCTCGACTATGAAACCCCATCAAAATATAAGGAAAATTTGAAAATTAGTTTATTATCTCTCAAAAAGCAAGATTTCAGATACTAGCAAGTGTCAGATTTTTTCGTTTTGGAGTGATCACTAGGAGAAGGGGAAAGGCAACTCAAACCAGAACAAAAGAGTGTATACGTGCATAAGCAGTAGTGATAATGCAGAACAGGAGAACAAACGCACGGCTTTGATAAGCATAGACCAGAAGTACTATAACACTTTCGAAAAATGAAATCTTTTAAAGTAACATTTAAAAAGCGCAGTCCAATTACTTCAATTGTTGGTCCAACTATACCACCATGTCAAATTTAGCAGTGCTTCCCACATAAAATGACACAAAAAGTTCAGACGGATAAGAGTTGTCCATCCAAACCACTCTCCCCATATCTAGACAGAGATGGCATTGAATAATACTTGTGTGAGCTTATAAACTCAGCACACCCAGATGCATCTTTTTCTCTCAATAGCTATTCCCAAAAATTTAAAACTAAAGACAAAACAGTATTTCAGATAAAACATTGAAAGACCTTGGCAATTGTGTATAAACCACCAATTATCAGAAAATGTGACAAACCCATTGACCTTTACACAATAAAAACGTCAACTTGTAAAAACCCAATATAGCTCTACCACTTTAACGAGTATAACCCGAAATTTCATCAAGTATACAACATTGGCTAAGCATTGCAACAACGAAAAAGCATTACCATACATAAGGGTTTTGATTTTGCAGAAAAAATTAGGGACGGGATTGGATTTGCTTACCATGGCTGCTTCGTGCAGATGAAAGAGTGTGCAGAGAGTGATTGATGGGCTGAGGAGTGCGGCTTTGGCTTCGAGACGAAATGGAGAAGAAAGACACAGCTCGCGATATTGGGTTTATATATGTGAGAGAAGGTGGGGATTAGGGTTTTAAGGGTTCGGGAACTGTTTTTGTGAATTGATGCGTAGGTCCCTGCGTTTTACTTGTATTGTTAAATAGCGCCTTGACTTGTGGTGTTTTTTTCATTTTAAGCCTTGGACTCTCATTACACATTTTCTTTTTCTTTTTCTTTTTCCTTAAAAAAAAAAGTATTAGAACTTGAAACTTGAAACTTGCTTTTTAAAAAATAATTAATTTAAAATCCATTTAATCATATAATCTACTTCAAATGTTATATAATAAAAATTTGAGCACTAAATATTGCGGTTGTGTCAAATGATTATCTTTTCATTATAGCGAATTGTTAAGCCCTATTTACGTCAAATGGCTACCTTTTATTAAAATTTTGGTAAATTATATAATTTCTTTTATGGTTTATGGTGGTTTCTAATCAAATCTTAAAATTTTAAATTTCATAATTAAGTGAAAGTAATTAAATTCATATATATTGTAACTAAATTTTATCTAAATTAAGAATAAAAAATAAAAATAAAAATCCTTCTAAATGAAATTGTGGGACTTTTGCTACACTATATGTGAGTTGTAATGTTATATAATAAATAGTCACATGCCATCAAAACATTCACAATAAAATTACATGTTAAATAAGTCAATGTCTTAATTCATATAATATATTCTATGATTTGTGTTTTGTATGATACAGTATAATTCTTCCTTAATATTACACCATAATTTTTATTTGGTTAATGTTTAAAAAAATCCACAATTAGATTGCATGTTATATATGTACCTTAATAGGATGTAATATTTTAATTTTTGTATCAGTTGTATGTTATTTTAGTTTTTTATTGATAAACTTATGTTTTGTGAATAATTTAGTTGTTCTACTTACCTAAGAGTTTCTTTAGAAGGATCGAACATGTACCTAACAAGAGTGTGTAGGGCCGTCTCCACTGCCGTCTTGGGGTGCTAAAGGGCTTAAAGGGAGCCAATCTATAGAGTCATTCTGTGAATTGGATATTTCATTTAGGTAATGGCAAGTGAAAGCTACCTACATCGCTTTGCTAAAGCTCTACCTATATAGCATGATGCTCGTTTTTAGTGTCTCTACAAATCTTGAAATTTAAACTTTTTACAAATTAGATAGCTATTGATCTTTTGATTATGTTAACATTTTGCAAACTTGAAAGGTATAAGAAGACAATGAAATCTAACGAGTAATATAAAAAATATCTAAATAAAAGTTATTGAGTGGTAACATTGTAAAAGTTCAATGCTTAGTGTGGTTTTTTTTTTTTTTTTTCCTCTGTTCTTTTCTTTCATTTTCTTTTCTTGGGGATTAAAGGAGTTAATGATAATATGAAGGGTTATTTGTAAACTTAAAATGCTAGAAGACCTTGAAATTTGAAGGACTTATAATAATCTCATTAGAGTCTTATTAGCGTAGCCTTTTGTTGGGGAATGAAGGACCTCGATAGAGAATGGGTGCTTTTATTGAAAATAAAATACTAGAAAGGAAGAAGATTTTTAAAATTCCCTAATGCTGAAGTTAGTCATTGGTGTGGAAAGGCATTTGGGATTGCAAATAGGTCATCAAAAAGAACTTTGTGAGCGTTCGTTTTGTTTTTTTCCTTTTTTTTTTTGGTAAAGTTGTTCATATGTGTGTTTTTTTCCCCATTCAAAAAAATGAATTCAAAATTTTTGGTTTCCGTATTGGAGATGGTTCTTCAATTAATAAATGGAATAACCTATTGGTTCAAATTCTACAAAAAATGTTGTCATGTGCCTATTGGTTATAATTAGGGGTGTTAATGGGTCAAGTTAGCTTGGGTTTGGGGTGAACCCACCATTTGACCCAATAACTTCATGTTTTGAACTTCTAGACCTATCGCCGATAGTTAATTCCATCAAAACTAATCGCCAAAACCTTGTAAATCCTACAATTGGATCAATCAAAATCTTATCAAATATGATGGGTTGTCAATGCCTTATGACATGATGGAAACTCGCGAGATATGATCGAGATCTCACCAGTTTTGATGGAGATCTCCACCATATTTGGCGAATATGATAAATCTATTATAGATCTAGCAAGGATCTCCTCGGATTTGCAAAATTCAATGGCATAATGCAAAGAATATGGCTCACGATAAGGGGAGGAGGAGGAGAACGACAAGGTTTTTGATCTAATTTGTCCAACTGGGTCTCATACAATAAAAATAATTACTTGACTTGCCAATATCAGACGTTCTTGACACATACCTACTACCCCCTGCCACATTGCTCTAATCGAGCGAGTTTCGATTTAGGTGGCTCCAGATAAGATGGATTTCTAAGGTCAAAGTCTTTGATGGACAACTCTAGTTATAATCTAGCAAAATTTCGTTAGATAGCTAGTTTTATTTTCCAAAATACAAACCAAGGGGATATGGACAAAGTTATTCAGTTGTTTGACTTGACTATAAACTTTATACTCAAAATTAACCTTCTTATGTCTCCTTGAGAAGACCATCCAATTTTTCGGTCTCGATTACCGGAGGGTAACTCAATGCAAAGTTATTCATATACATATATAAAAGAGTTTTTTTGTTTTGTTTTTGTCTTTTCTTATATATATTGTAGGGACATAGAGCCCCGAAGCCCATTATTTATGCATATAATGGACCTAAGGTCAAGCCGAAGATTGAAGGCATCCAAGGGGGAGTAAACGCTATTGAAAGGACCCATGTTGGCAAACGGAGAAGTCAGTTAGATCACAACGACCCAGGGGTTGTGTCGAGGATAAGAGACTCCTCAGCTAACCGAAGCTGAGATCCGTAGAGGTGGTCTATTGTCTGAGAGAACGTCACAGAAACACTCAGTTGATACAAATGAGCACTATGAGAGCTCATGATAGGGAAATGTCTTAAAATATCTAAAGTGAAAGCTACTACCTCCGCATTAAATGCACTGCAGCTAACTCCCGGGCCGCATTAATGTGGAGGTGATACCTAAACAGTGAATTTCAACCTTATAGCTACTACATGAAGACTTATGAAAGAGGCTGATGGGACAAGTATTAACACCAACCATCTGGCATGCACGTGAAAGATAGGGATGAAAAGGAAAGACAATATAAAAGAAGGGAGTGGCAATGACGCTAAGGGATTGGAAAATTAGAGGAGAAACACTGTAGCAATCTAAAACCAAACTTGTAACCACATTCAAGAGCACTAGATAAGAATCAGTCTCCTCGGACATTTATTCTTCAGTCTACATTTGTCTATCTTCACTCTTTCATCACCAACCTACTTAACCTGTTGTTCGATTAACTAAAATCCAGTTTTCTAACCCATTTTTCTACAAATTTATTGTTTTTGGCTTTTTGGGCCTAAGTCCATTCACATTTTGGACTAGGAATTCAAATCTGGTCCTTACATATACATATATATATATATACATATGTATATATATATATATATATATATGGGTATTACAATTTATCCACCTGTGGTTTGGCTGAAATTTAAGTTGCTTGCCTCTGATTTGGAATTTGACATTTTACCCACCTAAGGTTAATTCAGTTAGATTTCTATAACCCATCTCTATTAAAAACAGAGTTAAATATGTAATTTTGCTCCACTTTTATGTCTCTCTCCTTAAAAAACACAAAAAAATATTAAAAAAAACAATATCAAATAAGATAAAAAAACTATCTATCTGAACACTTGCATCATAGATTTTAAATCACATATAGGCAACTTAAATTTTGATTAAACTTCAAGTAGGTAAAGTGTCAAATTTTAAATTATAAGTAAACAATTTAAATTTCAGCAAAATCACAAGTGGGTAAGTTGTAAGTTGCAAAGAAGGCAAGTTTTGAGAGAGAGATTCTTCTCCTACCAAACAAGGAATTGAAAGAAGCTCTATCCAACAGGAAGAAATGGCACTGGCAGAATTTCCAAATTTAGAAAGACATCCTAATCCTTGGAGGACAACAACTCTACCTAATGACTTGTTCCTCCTGACGTTTTGAAGTAGGCCATTAGGCTGGCTATTAAAGCAGTTAAAAACAACCCAAATGTTGACTAGATATGTAAAAACCAATGGCTGTGATTTTCTAATTGAGTCTTTTTTTTTTTTTTTTTAAAGAAGTTAACGTCTCAATGTTTGCTGTAATTGGAAGATTAGTCTATGTTAATTGGAAACATCTTCAAAAGTTAAAAAGTCTATAAAGGGCTAAACCTCTAATTTGGAAGATAGCCCGAAACATTCTTTGAATGAAGAGTATACATGCAAATTTCATGACAATAAATTACATGATCATGAAAGGGTGTGACAAATAATCAATTTGTTTGAAAGAATCATACATATAATTGTACCAACTATCCAAAAAATAAAAATAAAAATAAAAATCTCCACAATAATTTAGAAACCAAAGGACTATGAATTTGTAAAAGGAAGAATATGCTTTAATTGAAGGATAATTTTTTTACTATCTCTAAACATTTTGTTTATTTTTCCTTGTTTTTACTCTCATGACTATCTCTCCTTTTTCTCCTTCATCGTACCAAAATCACCTTTAACCTTCCCCAACTTGGACTTGTCCCGCTTTTGTCTTGTTCAATTTTTTCATAGCCCAAAAAAGAAACGAGACAACCCTAATCTGACCCCACCCCAGCCATTGTGATTAAGAAGTTCCACATAAAAGATGTATTATATTATTATATAGTCCTATTTTTGTAAGCAACATGTGGAGTCACTACCATATAATTTTTGTTCAATCATCTCTTCTCATAATTGTTTGGTCACTCTCAATTTGTCCTTTTAGTTTCCTAAATATGGTTGTCACATTAATTCCATGATGGAGGGAGAAAATATAAAATTTTCCCATCAAAGTATGTGGGAGAAGCAAAAAAAAAAACGAATATAGAAAAACAATTTTAAAGATTTCTTATTTGTTCCTAGAGATTCCAATTTTATTGCCCATAAATAATTTAGCACAAATAATTTTTCTCCATTGTTTTGTCATACAATGCCAAAATTGCCAACCAGCCAGAGAGCATTAACAAAATCAAAGATCCTTGCATGGGTCCCACTTCCCCTCAAAAAAAGTAACCGACTTTCTCAGGCTTCACTGTTCTCCCACGTTTATGTCATGCTTACCCATTCCCACGTATCCGATCCCTACATTTTCCGCCACGTCAGTGACGCACTCTATATCATATCTTAGCTAAACAAAATCACCACCGTCCATACGCAAATCAACGGTTAGAAATCTCTGCACATATCCTACATGAAATGTAGGATATATTTACCCAATCAGCTGATTATTTATATGTTACCAACACTCACTCTCCACCGTTACCTCAAAGCTACAAATTCTGCACCAAAAAAGAAGCTACTATTTTTCTCTGCGACCCGACCGGCTGACCCGCATGGAGCTCAACGGCCCGACCCGGTTTCGACCGCGTAAATCCACAACCAGCGAACGCTTTCTCGGCGCGTTTATCCACGCGCCTCACGAAAACCCTAGCTCCTCCACGACGACGAACACCGCGACCACATCAAACGCCGCCGTGGAGCTCAACGAAGACGATGTGTTCTGGACCGGAAGCTATTCCGAACCGGACGAAAACCAGAACCACAACCAACACCACTCGACCTCTCCTTCCACACCTCGCCACCACCACCACCACCACCACAACAGCAACAACCACCAGCTCAACTACCAGAAGAGCTTCGCTCAGCCGGAGGCCAACGGTTTCGGCATCCTTGCCGCGCTTCCCGAGAACGAAACGTCTTCGCCGAGCCTCCGAAACGTTTCGCACTTTTACCACAAGGCTTCCGTGTCGTCTTCTTCCTCTTCGTCCTCCTCTTCCTCCCGCATGATTCCGGCGATTCCTAAACCGCCGGTCGACCGAATGTCGCTGCCTTCTTCGGTCAAGTACCAGTCGGCGCCGGTGAACGTGCCGATCATGTCTCAGGCCACGCGGAGTCCGCACGAATTCGACGACGTGAACGACGACGATGAAGGCGTGGACGGCGAGATGTTGCCGCCGCACGAGATTGTGGCGAGAGCTCAGTCGCCGATTCTGGCCTGTTCGGTGCTCGAAGGCGCCGGGAGGACCCTCAAAGGAAGGGATCTCCGGCAGGTTCGCAATGCAGTGTGGCGCCGAACAGGTTTTCTCGACTGACGACTTCGCTTTCCCTCCAATTTCTCTAGGGAAATGAAGAAAATTTGTGTTTTTATTTTTTTATTTAATATTTTTTTTGGCTCATTGACAATTAGTCAATTACTTTGTGCAAAGTGTAAGTGTTGGTTTAATTAAGCATGAAGAAGTATTCGATTTTAGATGGAAATTTAGGTACTTGTTGCTTTCAGTTGTGAATGGCTTTAACCTGTTTGTTCCTTTTGTTTTGTTTGGTAGGTGAGAAAACTATGCTTTTGAATGTTATTTTTTAAACAATGTTTGCCAATTGGGATAAAGATGGAAATTTGAACAATGGTTTTTTGGATAAAGGAATTTGATGAGGAGAATTTGGATTTCAATCTGTAGTTTAAATGACTTGGATAGAGAGTATGAAGTGACATTTTTTCTTATTGAGATAATTTTAGGTGAGCAAAGCTACAGGATATGTGAGAACTATAAGTTTTGTTCCAATATTTTTGGTGGAAGAGTGTGGAACCCTTTGCTTACATATGATTAATATGCCTTCATGTAGGTGGGTGATTTGAAGGGGATGAAACCGGAGAAAATTTTAACGGTGAGACAGAACAAGGATGGCTCGAGTCAAGGATCTAGCTCCTTTATTAGTGCAACTATGGCCAATTGGTGGAGTTGATCAAATGTGCTTTGATTATGTTTTTAGAGTAGCAGAGTAACAGTAGCTAGATATGACATAACTTAGTCAGTGGAATGGGGGAGCTTTCTGGATTTGGCGGGAATAATCTCCCAAAAGTAGGCTTTTAGGTTTGTTAGGCGACCGTTTTGTTTGGTTGGCTGGGGGACATGTGCTAGGATGGCTTTCTTAAAGCTCTAAGCATGGGGGGGACAAGTTCAATAGCACTAAACACGATTGAAAGTTGGTGAGGCTCACTAAAAGCTAATATGAGGAGTCAGTGGCATTCAGAGCGCTCTCCTTTTGAGTGAATCTGTACTGATTGACAGTGGACAATGTCTAGTGGTAGTACACTCGTTGAGGTGATCTGGGAGGTCTCATGGAGTGTGGGCTGGAATCCACTTTGGGTTAGTGTGTTGACTTAACCATCAGAGAGCACCCATAGTCAACTCAACCCCACCACTTGGCCTTGGTTGTGCTGAAGGTTTTTCTTTCCTTAGTAGGAAGCTAGATCCTCAGCTTGAGCCATCCTTGTTTGGTCTCACCAGACAACTTTGCTGTGGTTCCATCCCCTTCAAATCATACCTACATCTCAGTTCCATTGGAAAAATATTCAAAATTTAGCAGTAAGAATATGGCCTTATTCAAACTTTAGTGGTAAGAATATGGCCTTGTTGATGAGCTACAGTTACAATTCATTTTTTTATTCTACGCTACTCCTTTTATTGTAGCATGTAAAGATTTAGGTTTAACATATATCGACCTATAATATATTAGTATTTATCTTCTTAGATGTAGATGAAGATGTCAATTACTTGCGTGTAATCTCCTAACTTAAAAAACAAGTATGTAATGTTACACAGCATCTAACCTTATGTTTGTTATGCCTTTTGTTTTAATCTTTTCCCCTAATCTTTTATTTTTGTAAGGGGTTATCATGTAATTTCTAGTCTCAAAAGTATGACATACAGAAGTTTATCAATGGCCAACTCAAGTGCGGGACTCATTATAGTCACATATGTTTGCTCTTTACTTTGCTTCATTTTGAACTGAAGTTGGATTTTAGTTTGTTCATTATACCTAATTGTGCAAATGCTTGAGAGATAACAATGTACACTTCAACTGATGTGTTGTGTATCCTTAATTACTTCAGTTGTGTTTTGCCAACTTTAAAGCATATATGCAGTTTTGGTAATGCATGACCAATCTTCCATGTGTTCATTACAAGTTTATGGTTTTTACTGAATACGTATAACTCAGGTTAGCTTGACAGGAATTGAACTAGTTATACAAACTCCATTGAGAGCTTCAGGCATTCAGTGAAGAACAGTAATTTTTTGGGTAAGGGACTGCTTAGAAGAATAACCGAAAGAACATACTGGGATGGGGGGTTTAGTTATTTATCCATTTTCGCATGTCACTGTTGTTTGGGAGATTGTTCACCAAAGGATCTTTTTGTTTCTTAATATTCCACCCAATGATTCTGCACTGCAGTTCCGTTTGCAACAGGGGTCTTCTTGAAGAGTTCTTGGTGTCTGGTAGGCTGACAATTTTTGTAAATTGTCTGTTACCCCTTCTGCCCATGGCTGCTGCTGGCCCCCCCAAAAAAAAAATTTGCAGTTGATGTCTTCTCGCAGTTGAGTTAATGGGAGAAGGAAGGGTGGGGGATTTGGGCTGCATTTTTGCTCATATAGCTTTCAAGATGTTATGGACTTCAATCTTGTATTTGGCAGGGTAATGCTATATGTATTGTGTGGTTGCATTCTGGATTTGCATGTCTACCTCAGAGTTGAGATTGCATTTTAGTTACTAATCACAGACTGGGATTGATGAATTAGAATTTGTGGACTAATCGGTAGTCTTTTTGTGGAGCCTGGACCTTCATTTGTGACTGGGATGATTTCTTTTAAAAGTAAAATGAATGTGATGGTGACTGTGTTCTCCTTTCCCATGGATAGTGGTTATATGTTTCTTTATGCTCATTCCTTTTGCATCTGATGCAAAAGCTTTTAATCCTAAGTGGAAGAAAGAGAATTTTTTTTTTTTTGAAAGTATGAGAGTACCTGTAATTGTTGATTAAGGTCTTTATCCCTTTCAGGTCTGCAATACAAAATATAATGGAACAGTTGGCACTCGACAGTTGGCAGAATGTTGGATTGATGTTATACTAAAATGGGAAAAGAACATACCAGAGAAAACTTATTATGGTATTCATTGAGGTGATAAGGTTCAGGCTGAATTGGTTAACTTTGAGATTTAGTATACCAGGGAGGGCGAATATGATAACTTGTTTTGAATGAAATCTCCCGGCATAGTTGGTACTGCTAAAGGGGGGAGGGGGGGGGGGGGGGGTGGTAAAGTTTGTATTTTGTTTTCCTACTATTTTTATTTATATTTTGTAGGTGTCCTTTTTTGAATCATATGTCTACAAACAATGTTTGAGTATTTGCACTGTTGGAAGATTGTTGATTTGAATTCATTTACTCCAGGGATCAATAATCCTGTAATACAAGTGTTATAATGTAGATACCATTTGTGGTGGAGTGTTGGAATGTAGGGACCATTAGTTTTTGTTTTGAAGAATATTTTGGAAGGAACTACAGAGATCTCTTTGCTTAGTTGGACAGATTGGAGATTGGAATGAAGAGCTGCAATGGGCTATTGATTGTATAAGAGAGAAGCGCACAAACTATTATTTTGAAGCTTCCTGATCAGCTATATGCAGTTCATAGTGAAAGAAATGCCAGTAGCCATAGTAGTTGTACTTGCAGTGAGGAGGCTATTGTTCAGCATGTTAAAGTTTTGGTTGAAGATAGTAGATACTCTAGTAGAGTACTTTTTTGCATTTTTCTGTGTAAATTATCTCTTGACTTTTCTTATTTAGCTTAGTGTGAAATAGAGTAGTTTTTAGTTGTTTTTCACCGCAAAATAACTTTATCTCACGTCAAGTTAGATAAAGGAAGTCAAATAGTTTTCTAATTCATTTAAAAAAAAATTAGATAATTTTTTTAAAAATGCTTTATGAAAAATGATTCACTTTCCAGAATACAATCGACTATGGTTGTGCATCCCAAACATACCAGCCTACAATCGATTTTAACCAATGGATTGGTTGGTATTAGGCCCAACAACTTAAAAATCTACTAGATTTTGGGATGGGTATAGGGTTTGGGGAAAAAAAAAATTTCTCGTGAAACTTGGGCTCAGCAAGTTCAAAAATCTTGATTTTTGGGGTAGGTATTGGGTTTTTAAAAAATTCACTCGCGAAGCCTGACATAACTGATTATATATTGTCACTTGCTCATGCCTTTTGGGTTGAAGGGATTTCTCTTGCCTTGTCACTTTCGCCCTTTTCCCATAGCCTATGACTCTTTCTTTCGTGTACGTATCTTACCTAACCATGCTTCTTTCTCCTAGATTGTCGCGTTTGTAATCTCTGTGCCTCTGTTGTGTTCTGAGTGTATAAATTTTTTCCCCATTTTTTATGGTTAGTGGTTATAATGGAAATTGCATATTAGTCGGGAGTCGATACAACTGTTTTTGGGTTGAAATTTGACACTATTGTTGTGAAGTTGAAAAAGGTAGGATTCCAAAGATTGGATGGGTAAAGGGATCAATAACTACCTATGTGTGAAACTTCAGAGCAATATCAGGGGTATTACAAAATTTATTAATGTAAATCTTATAAATTGATGCATCAGTAATCACATAAAAGTGGCTATGATATTCATTTATTATGTTGTTGAAGTCTACAAATCACATTTATTCTCACATAAAGTTGTAAGAATTTTGTTATAAAATTTGTAATAGTTTTAACATTTTTGAAAGCTTGTTTTTTTTTTTTTTTTTTTTTTTTTTTTTGAGGATCAATACGACGAAATATTATTAGAAAACTATAAATCTGAAGCTACAACAGGAATCACGTTTGAAGGAATATGCTCCATCCAGACTAATAATAGAAAAGAAAATCTTGCTCTTTTTGCTAAGGCATGAGCCACACAGTTACCCTGCCTCCTAATATGAGAGAAAGAGAAAGTTCGAAGCGAACTGGAAATAGACATGTCTTTCACATATTGGCCGATTAAGGAATAGCCCACATCACTTGATTCCAAAGCCTTGTAAACAACCTCTGAATCTCCTTCAAACATTGATTGAGGAATGGCTGATTAAGGAAAGCTTGTTGTTTAATTGGTATAGTGCTATAGTAATTGTGGTCGTTTGGATTAATGCTTTGAAATTCATTTTGAGAACCGTTTCTTTTTTGCTATTGGAATGAATATATTTTTTTTTGGGTGTGCGTGTGGAGAAACGAGGAGTATTTAGACCTTTTCGAGTATTTGACTATTCCCTCAGGTGCAATCCCTTTATTCCACACACACACTAAGTTATAAAAAGGAATAATTTCTTGGGAGTGACCTCAAAATGCTGACAAAAAGTTTCAAATCCAAGATCTCATGAATTTCATGTAGTTTTAAAAACCATTAAGCCAACCCTTTAAGGTTGAACGTAATATTTGATAACGGTGTAACAACACTCAAGATTACCAAAATATATATAATATAAAACAAAAGGTTGATAGTTCATGTCATTTCATTAACAAACATAAATTCCAAAAAGGTTTATAACATTAAAACAAATACAGAGGTTGTTGAGTGTAATCAATAGGTTGGTTGTATCCGTTTATCCATTTTGGTACAAAAAATTCTGGCCATTCCAACTGTTATGCATTAATGCAATTGATTCAAAACTTCGGTTTGGATTGTTTTTTGTTGTTAGTTTTATGGTGTAGTGGTGCTGTTCTAGTCTTACTAGCACTCTCTGCACACTATAAGGAAATAATATAAAACAAAAGGTTGATAGTTCATGTCATTTCATTAACCAACATAAATTCCAAAAAGGTTTATAACATTAAAACAAATACAGAGGTTGTTGAGTGTAGTCAATAGGTTGGTTGTATCCGTTTATCCATTTTGATACAAAAAATTATGGCCATTCCAACTGTTATGCATTAATGCAATTGATTCAAAACTTCGGTTTGGATTGTTTTTTGTTAGTTTTATGGTGTAGTGGTGCTGTTATTGCTTGCTTCTAGTCTCAGTACCACTCTCTGCACACTATAAGGAAGCCTAGCCCCAAATCCTAACCAAATTTGACTTTTAAACTAAAAATAACTTGTAGTCAATCTTAGTTGATAGTTCAATCGCTAGTGAATAGGAAGATCCCTAAATTGAAGGAGTTGGTTCAAGTGGCAAGTTGATACCAAATTTGAATCGAAATTGATCTGTGAACACTATTAGTTTACCATGTATTAATTGAACAAATTGTATAGTAGACTAACCCTAGGATTACAATAGTATAATTAAGATTCGGACAATTCAATAGGGTTAGGTCTTAAAAACCTAAATATCTAACATCCTCCTTCAAACTCAAGGTGAGACAACATTGACAAAACTTGAGTGTGGAAGGAAATTATGATCTACCAAAGCATAGATTGGATACAATAATAATGTCATTGAATGTCATGTAGGTGTGTAGTAATGAAAGGTCGACATTGGCCAAGGCAGTGTAGACTATATCAAGAACAGAGCTAGAACTTTGAGTTAGGAGAGGTAGTTTTACTATTAGCTATGTGTAGCGGTTTCAACCTCTAACATTGCTACTATTTAGTTGCTAAGATTTTTTTTTTTTTTTTGTTTGAGTAAAAAAAAAAAAAATTATTTTTGTTTAGAATTTCTTAAAGGGCACGATTGTTTATTTTGGATAAAATTGGTTGATTGAGCTTAATTTTTTTTTTTTTAAGTTTTACTATTGGTAATTTTTGTTGTTGAGCTATTTTTTTGGACTTGTATTTTTTTTTTTTTTTTTAGATTTTAGATCTATAAATTTTTTTATGGTCACTAAAATGAGGAAAATGCTAGAGTTATAAGCTTTTTTTTTTTTTTTTTTAATTTTATTTATAAATTACTGATATGATAAGTGGTTACTGGTAATTAAAAACAAATGATGTGGGTGATGAGCCTATTATACGAACTAATAAGAATTTGCTACCAAAAAAGTTTCTAAAAATGTTGAAAAATATTTGGGAGTATAGTATTAGGCTTTTAGAATTAATGATATTTTTTAAGAAAAACAAAATGTACTTTTATATAACAAAATTGCTAAAATTAGTATACATATATATAATAATATTTTTTTTTAAAATTGGGGGGACTATATATTGCCCCTGGTCCAATGATAGTTTCGCCCGTGGACCATACCTATAAAGACTATTGATTTAGACGTGGTTTGACAAACTTAGCCAAAGTTGTAGAGACGTGTAACCAAAATGAAAGCAAGATGCAAAGCAAGTAGAGGATACAGATTAGATGAGTGGTCCAAGAAACCTAATCAAAAGCCAAAAACCAAAACCCACCAGATTTAATGTGTCAAGCATAAAGATGATGTTTCTTTCTTAAATTGCCTAAAATAAAATCTCATTGGATTATGAGATTTGAAAGATGACACTCATCGTGGGCATCATTAGGGGGAGGGGGGCTTGACTTCTTAGATTGACAAAAACTCAATAAGCTTTTGTTGAGATTTCAAGTCTTTGAAAATTTCCAATCAAGCTAGTTGTTGGAGATTTTCAAACTATCATGCTTCTTTCTTTTCATATTGCGGATGTCTTTTGTAGTTGATGGGTGATTTGAAGGATTTGTTGTACTCTTTGTTTTTGTGTTTGGTTCTCTAGAAAATGTAAGAAAGCTTGAGGAATTGGGGGAGTGGATTTTTATTATTATTATTATTTATTTTAAAGAAAAAACAAAATTTTCCTATCCACTGGATAGCCTAAGACCTGTCTGCCCATTTGAAAGCTACGATGCATGGAAACCGACACCGACATGAGCATGGTACAAGTACAATACTAAGACAAAATAATTTTTGAAAAATTACAACATAATACAGCATATTGGACACTGTTACAACATGAATATAGCATTCCAAGTGAATTGTCGGTGAGTCCTAACTTGAAAGTGGACGTGGATAGTTTTACCCGCTCCAACAGTCTGGTCTAACGATCTAGCAGCTGCCAACACCGACTAGCCATGAACACCTGAGAGTTATCTACAACAATGCATTGTCCTCTGTCTTAATAATTTTATCCTTAGCCTGATGAAGTTCATGGTTTTGGAATAATAAGAGAAATAAACCCTTTATCATTACCATTTTGTTGAAAGGCACATTAAATTGAACATGAACTTCAGAACTCATGTCCAAAGGATGAATAGTAGTGCAAAAGAGCCTAAATAGTTTAATTGTGAATGAACAAACAACTCCTAGTAAAGAGCAAAGTTAGAAAAATAAATTAGTTGAACTTCTCCACCATTAATTTTGTTGCACTAGTATTGTGCTTCTTAAATTTCAAAACTGACCAACTTCTTTTCTTAACTATTGATAATAAGAATTTTATCCTTTGCCATTAGGAATTTTGTTTTTTTAAAAACATGTAACAGAAAATTTAATTTGGAAGAAATTCTAACAAAAGGGAGCAAAGTGCTTATTAGTATTACTAATAGTTAACGAAAAAATTCCCTAATTTTGAAATTTAAGGGGACATTGCAAATGGTTTTTTTTTTTTTTTTGGAGAAAGGACATTGCAAATGGTTAGTAATAGTAAAATACACATACTATACTATATATTACAATATTACATGTATGTGTGACCATCTTTTTATAAAATAAAAAATAAAAGAACTCTAGTATACCGTACGAAACAAAAGTACTCTGGAAAATATAAGTTTTATATAACTAAATGTATAAAATATACACTAATTTTTTCCTTTTGTATTTTACTTGTACAAAAATACTTTAACTTGACTGAATTTCAATACTATTATTAATAGTATAATTGTTTATCTTGTTATATACAACAATGAAATTATCAAAAATTAATATTTTTAGTTCCTTATTAATTTTACTATTTAATTATATTAACATCATCCTTTTCATATTTTATTGTAATGGTGATTTTTTTTTTCTCTATTCAGATTTTTTTATATATAATTTGAATGGTTCAATCTTATTGTCAAATATAACATGTATATATGCATATTAGATTTTAAATAAACCAAAAAGTAAAATTATTTTAAATTATAATAATATGTCAAAAAAAATACTGTTTGTAATTTTTTTTTTTTTTTTGCTAAATAAGTGAATGAATGAATGAATTAAACACAGTATCTTTCATTCATTTGTCATATATTTTACTTGAAAACACAAATAAATGTTGAATATATATGCACACACACGAAATATATTAAACGCTTAACTAGTTGATTTTTTTTATAGCATCTTATAAAATTATGTTAATATAAAATAAATATACTAAAATATAATAAATATGTTCTTTTAATCCTAAATTTTTCATTCAAGTTTTTAATATACCCGTAAGTATATCGATTTATGTTTTTTATTCTGTATATTTAATTGTATTGTTTTTATAATCTTGAACAAAATAAAGTATTTTTGTACCATACAATTAAATATATTGTATCATGGTAGGTTCTAGTTAGTTTAATTTGTAAAATTTCTGATAGTTGAATAAGAGATTTGAGATTCAATCTTTGCTTATATCAAAATATTGATTGATGTCTTAGTCTGATGATAAAAAACAAAAATCATATATATATATATATATATATATATATATATAATTAATTAATATCGATTTATGTTTTTTATTTTGTATATTTAATTGTATTGTTTTTATAATCTTGAACAAAATAAAGTATTTTTGTACCATACAATTAAATATATTGTATCATGGTAGGTTCTAGTTAGTTTAATTTGTAAAATTTCTGATAGTTGAATAAGAGATTTGAGATTCAATTTCTGCTTATATCAAAATATTGATTAGTGTCTTAGTCTGACGATAAAAAGCAAAAATCATATATATATATATATATATATATATAATTAATTAATTAATATCATGTACACGAAAATTTATAGAGATAATTTTTGTACCAGAACTCTCATCACAACTCTTAAATGATCAATTCTGAGAGCTAGGATGGAAAAAAAAATTGATGAATTCATGTGAACGTGATAATCTTTTTTTTTTTTTGGGGAAACTGTGAACCTGATAACCTACCAGTCATAATCAACTGAAAGTTGTGGTCACAGAAGAGCAACACATATATTATCAAGTGTCAACTATATTTGCAACCGGACCATAATTACATGCAAGAAAAAATGAAAAATAGGATGGTGACATACACCAACTAATACTCACGCATAATAAAAGGCCTTAACTTTTGGTTAAAGCTAGTACTATCTTCTTCAAATAAACATCAACTTTTTGTGTTTCTGTTCTCTATCAGAGGGACAAAGCTGTAAATATACTTGTTTCTCACATGATGCTATCACTTCCTGTTTGTACAATTAGCGACAAATATTGCACAGTTTCCTTGTTTGAAGACATTAGGTAGTATCAAAATCTCCTATGTAGCTCTCCACCTGTGAAGAATAGAAACCTTTTAAAATGGAGACTTATCATTTTTCTTTCGGGAAAATGACTGCCCTTTCCGAAAAGTTCATATCGTAGCTGTCTAATCTTAGAACTTGGAAATGGACCCTCTTTCAATCCAATAAAATCCTACTAAATCTCTCTGAAACAAAATCTAAACTTACAGCTTTAATTACTTCGAAGTTTTAATCGCAGTTGAGAATAGTCTTGTTCACATTTGCGCTTTAGGTTTGCATATGGCTGTTCATCTTTCCCAAATGCAGTCAATCTAATGCAGGTGCAGCAGCCAGCAGGTGCTCAATGTTTGAAAAAAATTTGCTAAAACTTTTTACACACCATGTTTTATAACTAAAAAGGTGGGTTCAACCCATAATTACACACGTGTGTAACAAAAAATGCTCTTAAATAAAATGAGATTATAAATCACAAGAGCCTAGAGTTTTATCATTGTTGAAAATTTACGTCCCATGAAATAGAATTGTGTATCTTTTGCAAGATTATTCACTATTACATTCCAAGAGGCAAGAGCATGAAAAAAATCTTAATCAATGTTGGAAACAGTCCATGATCAACAAATTTTCAACCATACTTTTCTATGAGAGAATTACGATTACCACTAAGGATGCCCTTAAAACAAGGAAGTACTCTATGATATTGTTTGTGACACTCATTGTGCTTACATCTATTAGTTTGGTTAACTTTAATAAAATTTGATGACATGACAAGTGTTAACACCACTTGGTTATGCAAAACTTAAAAAAAAAAAAACATTTTCTGTTTCTTTAACTTATATATTAAATTATTCACAACTTTGTAGTATATATTCTTCTTTGGGGAGATAAAATATCTTAGGAAGCGCCCTTGAATAATTGATATAATATATATAGACACACTTTAACCTAAAAGGCGTAAACTCAATGGATATGTGCTCAATTATGTTATATTAACTACTTATTTTTTTCATTATTATTCAATATGGGACTTCACTCACACGTGTAACCTAATAATCTCCTCCTCACATGTGAGTCTCTGCTTCTCTATAGGTTTCAAGACCTCTCTGTGAACCATGAACAAATCCTATTCACTCCCTTTTGCCTAATGGGCCGTTACTAGTGCATCATCCATGTGCCTCCACGTGTCAACTCCGCACTTCTTTTATCCTCCATGGGAACCTCACACCTCACCATTAGCAATAATACTCCTTTGTTGGACCTTTTCCAAGATTGCTTGTGTGGACTTTATGGGCATACTAGGTGTAATATATTGTTCCCGTTCTAACTGCGAAAGGAACCCACCCTACTTCATTTGCGAAAGGGTACTACACTCCGTTCCTGTTCCAATTGCAAAAAGAACTTCGATAACCTAGTCACCTTTGCCCACATTACCATGAGCTCTAATACCATTTGTTGAGGAAATAAACACCTTAAGGAACTTCTTTAAGTAATTAATATAATATATAAAGACACACTTTAACCCAAAATATCTAGGCCTAATGAATATGTGTTCAATTATGTCATATTAACGATTTATTCTTCTCATCATTATTTAATGTGAAATTTTACTCATATGTGTAAACCCAATACTACCCATGTCACCTACCATATCACACATTCTCAAGTTTAATAAAAAGATGACAAATATGTATAGTAAGCTATTAGACTATAGGGCTACATGTTAAGGGTGCTTGTTGCATGTGATTATGGGAGGTTAGAGGGGTATTATTGTCTTTTTGTTAAGTTTGAGAAGGCGTCATATATATGGTAGGCCAAATATGTGGACTTTGAGAAAGTATGGGTAAGAAGGAATAGAAATCTCTCTCTCTCTCTCTCTCTCTCTCAAATTACATAAAATTCCCAAAGTTTATACCATGTTTTTAATTTTGTTAAAGTCTTATATTTATATTCATTTCCATTATTTTGGGTACTAATTAAGCAGATAAAAATAGGAAACCACTAATTAATTTGACATCCATATAATAGAAACCACAGAGACAGAAAAGTCTGTTTAGAGAGAGAAAGATTTGTTTAGAGTGAGAAACTGATCATTGTCAGAAAATAAAAAATGATACTTAGGTGAAAAATAAAAGTTTATCAACAATTTCCTTTGTTTTTTCCCTCTCCATTACAACCCAGTACAGCATAAATTAATAACATAGATGGATAGTGGCTTGAAGTTGATTTAAATTGAAACGCTGTAATAAGTGGAGAATTTTAAATGTCATGAACCAACTGTAGGGTATCTCTATGTTTTAAGGGCATACCATAAGGGTAATAATTGTGATTGTCCTTTTTTTTTTCTTGATTGATTATTAAATTTGTTAACAGCAAGAAGTATCCTTATTATGTCTCTCTCCAATAGAAATGACAATGAATATTGTTTAGTGGGTTTTCCAACTCCACCCTTAATAGTAAGGGTTATGAATTTTTAACTGCATTTAGGAAGGATTTGGTGTTACTTCTTAAGTATCCTAGCCCTACCCAATGTTTTCTAACCCTACCCAATTATGCATTTAATTTACTTAATTACCTATTATTAATTGCGTTTGGCATGTAAATTATTTAGATGGTTTCAGTTTGGAAACAAATTTTCCGTCCCAAACAAGATTTGATCTTAAGTCTCTTCTACAATCTCAAGATACTGGCTTCTTGAATTTTGTTGGCACTTTTTGCACTAAATTTATAGATTGGTAATATTTGCTATAATAATTTTATATTATTTTAAGAGAGTAACTTGAATAATTTTAATCCCTAGCTACTTTGTTTCCTAGCTAAAAAATGTCTTTCTGTGTAGGAAAGCTTCAATAACATGTCAGCAAGCATGACTATGAAACAGGGTCCCTTTATTTTTCAGTACTCTAGCTCAAAAAATGGTAGGGGAAGCTTACATATATATATATATATATCTCTGCATATAGTTTTTTTTTTTTTTAGAAATATATCTCTGCATATAGTTCATTTAGTTGTATCTGACTTATTTGATATACATGCTACCTGCTCTTTTGGACTTGAGGTAGATTCTTTTGACCGTGTATTAATTGAGTACTTTATCGATATTCATATTCTGTGAGTTGGCAACCACTCTTGAATTTGCAGAGACATCTTTACCTGCCGAATTGAAAGGCTTTCATTTCCAATTTACACTAGCTTTATAGTATATATCGATCCCACATATATTACAGAATTTCAATGTTACAACTATTGAGCACAAAGCGACGCATTTCCTGCAAAGATGTACAATGTAATTAATGGTTTTTAATGTCCAATGTCAGAAGTTGGAGGGAAAGCCATGGATCAATTGAATGTATGTGGCAGACAATGGATGGCGTCTACTTACTTTGCCGGTGGTGAGATGATGCCTGCTTTTGAATTTTTTCGACTTTCACCGAAAAGGAGAAAATCTTGTATAAGCCTTGTGAGGTCCATCCGATACTCTCCCCCTCCCATGACACCTTCACATTTCACACACTGTTAATATTGTAGCTGCATGCATTTGAATTTATTTTTTTGTTAATTGTCCAGGAATTAGTCTGCTAAACAAATATGAGAATAAAGTTATTTATCAATCATCCCTATCAAACCTAAAATATAAATATAAATTTTGTGCACTAACTATGACATTTTTAATTTTTCCTTACTAATTGTATATGAATTTTACAATATTCATGATTTTTCTTCTCTCACTTTTAGCACTATGGGAGACAATCATCTGCCATTCTGCAGAATATTAAAGTCATGAACAATTTGCTCTCTCTACTCATCCATAGTAATTGATGATCATGTCATAGTTATTAAATGCTTTCATGCTTCCCTTTGGTGTGTTAACTAGTGTATGCTACATATAGACTTATAAATACTTATGCATGGTGAAAATTATTCAGTGATGCTATCTTAATAATATGGTATAATGCGTGGGTTCTAGTTATCTCAACTAATAAAATTTCTGATGATTGTATAAAAGATCTGGGTTCAATTCCTACCTACACTAAAAACTGATTGGTGTCTTGATCTGATAATAAAGAACTATTATCAGGAGTAAAAGCCATAGGTTGATGAAGCTCTCTCAAAAAATAATAATAATATAGTATAATACATTCCAAAGAGAGAGATAGAGAGCCCCAAGCTATGCTAAGGTAACATAAATAATGAAATGCATGTTTCAGCGAAAATTAAATGATGAAATGAATGCTAATTGCAAAATCAATATTTCTTAGGCAAACCTTTACTTCTTCTTTATAAATGATAGTGTCTAGACCTCTTCAAGTATTTGACGATTCACTCAATTGTATAGTAATCCTCTTGTTCCACACAAATCAAGTTATTACAAAAAAAAAAAAAAATTTCCTGAAAATAATTCAAAAATGCTGACAAGCCAACCTAATTTCCCATTAATATGATAAGGCCTTAAAAACCACTACCCTTACTCACTTTTTGCCTAATCATTTGTTTTAGTTAATGAGGTTAGATGTTTAGTTTCCTTTAACTTTTCTTTTGGGGACCAACCTCAAGGAGAGTATATCGTATTGTGGCAAATTTCAAAACAAGGACTTCGATTGTCATTGTGGTCCACATCTCCCATTTATTTGTGAAATAAAATCTGATGCTGAAAGGACTTCTTGTACGTGCTATTAGTGTTCATCAAATTTAGAGCATTCACTGCTCAGCTAAAATATTCTAAAATAGAATTACAGTGCAAATTTTACATATTTTGAGCAAAAAAACACCCATATTAGTGGGTATAAAATTATGTAAAACCATGTATATATTTCCATGAGCTATAGTACTTGTGTATATTTGCACGGGTACTGTAACTCGTGTAAACGATTTTTTTAATTTATTTTCTCTCTCCTCTCTCAAACTGCCTCTCTTCTCCCACCATTACAACAACCCAGCGCACCAGATTAACTACCCAACCACCAAACACCGCAATCTAGCACAGAATATTAACCAAAATCAATTGAAAATTAACCTAGAATCAACCCGAAAATTAACCCAAAAATCAACTGAAAATTAACCCAAACACATCCACATAGACAAATCAACACAGAGATACACTTGCTCAAAAAAAAAAAAAAAAAAAACACACACACACACACACACAAAGATACACAAACAAACCTAAACGGACAAACAACAAAGAGAGATCGGTGCTTATCAGAACTGTGGATCGGAGCTGCGGGTCTCACTTGATCGGAGCTCGTGGGTATGGGTCTTGCTTGATTGGAGCCTGATTGGAGCTGTGGATCAGAGCTAGTGGGAGCTATGGATCAGAGCGTGGATCAGAGCGGTGGTTTGGAGCTGTGGCGTTTAGTGGCGTAGATCAGCTCGTAAATCGATGCTCGTAGATTAGATAGATCGGTGCTCGGAGATCGGTTTCAGCATGGTGGATCGGAGCTCGGAGATCGGCTGAGATTTGGTGGTGGATCAGATGCGAATGGGTTTTGTGATTTGGAAAAGGATGGCTAGAGAGATGGGTGTAGAGAGAGAGAGAGAGTAAGAAATCAGAAAAATGGGTAGAAAGAGAGAGAGAGAGAGCGCATATTAAAGAGAGGTAATTAGAGAGAAATTTCAGCGTGGTGGATCGGAGCTCGGAGATCGGCTGAGATTTGGTGGTGGATCGGATGCGGATGGGTTTTGTGATTTGGAAGAGGAAGGCCAGAGAGATGGGTGTAGAGAGAAAGAGCAAGAAATCAGAAAAATGGGTAGAAAGAGAGAGAGAGAGAGAGCGCGCGTATTAAAGAGAGGTAATTAGAGAGAAATAATAAAAAAATGGAGTATAATGAATATTTTATTGAAATGCCTTGTAAAATAGATGAACTAATGTGGGTATTTTGTAAAAGTGAATGTGTAAAATAGAAAAAGTAAGTTTTTAGTGTAAAATATACATACTAATGTGAATGCTCTTAGTAAAGTAAAATAAATGCATTTCTTTATAACCAACTACTAAACAAAACGTGGGGCCCTTTGCATTTAGTATAGGTCTTGTTCCTAGTCTCTATATTTAGAGCTCTTATGTTGCATCTTCTCATCAAAGTTTACATCCATATCTTATCTCTCTGTGCTTCCATGGCTTTACCTAAGCTGATCACAGCACTTCTCTTTGTTTTGGCTTTTGCGAAGATAGAGTTTTCAACATGCTATGTTGTGAAGGGCAAGGCCTCTTGCCACGACTGCAGTCACAATGATGTCTTCTCGGGTTTGTACTCAACTTTCTTTCCCTCCGATTTACATGCTTGAAGTCCTAAACAAAATTATCTTTATGTTGCCATCTCTTCAGTATTTTGGCTAGGGAAATTATAGCATTTGTGGTACTATAACATTGTTTAGAGTTTTGCTGCTTTTTTTTTTTTTTGTGTGTGGCTAAGTTATGCTATAGTGTATTGCTTTAAAACTGCATGGACACTACTATATATTTTAGGCATGGAGCAAAATATACATGAAGAAATAAATGACTTTAAGAGATGCAGGAGATGATACAAATCTGGAAAAATATTAATACACACCCTACTACAAGCATTCTTATACACACACACTTAAAATGCACTAAAATTATGACTTGAAATGAAGTCACAATTTCCAACTTGGAAATTGTGATTTCAGTGCATTTTAAGAGATTGTGTGTAATAGGTGGTGTATAATAAACATTATCTTACAAATTTTACTACATAAAGTTTATAAAATGATGATGTGTTATCAATCATGTAAAGATAACAGATATATTTATTTATTAGTTGTTGAAGTGACACTTATTAATTATTAGTCAGTTTGTAAATCTTTTCATTATATAAGGTGTGTATAATAAACTTTATCCAACAAATTTTATATCTTAAGGCTTATAAACTGATGATGTGTTGTTGTCAATCATATAAATATAATTAAGATATTTATTTATTTATTGAACGTTAAAGTGACACTTATTAGTTATTAGTCAATTTGTAAATCTTTTTATTATAAAATAAGTAATGTTATAGCCATAAATTATTTTATAACATTTTTATAAATTTTTGTTGTGGCCAATTTTTATGAGTTTTGGGTCCATAATCAATATATTGATGTAATTTTTTTTGTGAAAAAGTTGCATCTCTAGCATTTTCGTTATAAAATTTGTAGCTGGCTTTTAATAGTGGATATGGGTTGGGTTGAGAAGTTTTTTCAACCCAATGGTTGGTTAAAAAAAAATTCAACCCAACCTAACCCATCACAGTAGTTCAACCCAATTCATGTGGATTAGATTGTATTCATAGGTTGGACAATTTTTTTTAATTACTATTATTATTAATAAATTGAGCATTAAAACACCACCACCACCACAAGTAAGAGCAAATTTATAATCAAATAATTATGAGCATAATATCAAACAAACACAAACTATATGAGAACAAATTAAGATTTGGGTTTTTATTTAGGAAGATGGGCAAAAAAATAAATAACAAAATTATATAATATAATTTTTAATATATATTTTTAATTTAAAAAATATATTAAATATAAATAGGTCTGATTGGGTTAGGCGGATTTGTAAATCTCATAACCCAAACCTAACCAAACCCACTAAAAAAAAAAAAAATCCATGACTAACCCAACTTACCAACCCTAAGAACTGACCCAACCCGGTGGGTTAAGTTAGGTCAGATTGGTTTATAGACGGGCTGGCGGGTTCGCTGCCACCCCTACAGGCTTCTATGAATTGCATTTGCACCAACTTTGACTCAATGACTGACTTGATTAGCCCTAGTCTCTCAAGTAGCTAAACATTCTATACTCTGCCTATTTTGTTTCAGGCATTAAGGTTCTTGTGAAGTGTGATCGAGTTAAAAAGTTGGCTACAGCAATCACAAAAGATGATGGCTCTTTTGAAGTCGAGCTTCCCTCAGACAGTACTCCAAAATCATCTCCTCCACTGAATTGCCATGCCAAGCTTCTAGGGGGTCCAACCCAGCTCTATGCCTCAAAGAAAAACATGGTATCTAAAATTATCACAACCCATGAGCCTAACACCTACACCATCTCCACTCCTCTCAACTTTTCCAAATCTTGCCCTTCTAGCATCGAAGCTGCGAAATGCAAGCCCATCAAGAACAAGTTTGGTTCATCCAAGACCGTCGATCTGCCTCTGCCACCAGAGTGGGGTTTAGCACCTTCTAGCTATTATTTTCCTTTCTTTCCTATCATAGGCATACCTTGATTATCTATGACAGTGGTCTATATAGTATAATAATATACTGTACTATATGTTTGTGGTCTATATAGTATGACAGTGGTATAATATAGGGCTGTACTATATGTTTGTGTGAAGAAGACTTTTAATACTTTTAAGAAGTTTCTTATTTTGTGGTATTGTAAGTTATTGGACTCAAATAAGTCGGAACTGTGGTGCTTGGAATGTGTTGCTAATTTACTGTATTTCTATTGCTACATTTTTAGAATATCACTTCTTGTTATAAGTTTTTCTTCCTTTTCTAATCTTCTTTTTCTTCTGGCCCAGTAATATATTCGTCTCTTTTTTCTTTTCTTTTTTGGGTTGAAATGGAAATTCATTAAAACACATAAATTAAAAAATAAATAAATAAATTTGGGGTGCAAAACCCCCCCTAATGTCTGCGATAAGTAATTCAGCTTACAATGTACATGAAGGATTATCAAAATAGTTATGTACAACACAAAAAATTCCGGAGAAAATTTTTGCCCCTTCTACCAAAAGATCAACAGAGTAATTTCCTTCTTTTCAAAAAAAAAAAAAAAAAAAAAAACAGCAAAGTAATTTCCTTCAATATCTTTATTTATCATTTTCACTTTTTCTTGCCAAACGCTAGCTCATCCAACTATTATATATGTGAATGTGTGTAATAATACTACAAGCACACCAAATTTCATAATTTACTAAAGTGATCCATTCTGAATTGTAGTAAAAAAAAAAAAAAAACCAGTGGGTTTATGTCAAATTTGGTAGGTAGAAAGTATCTACTACTCGTAATTAACTACTTTAATATGTGAAATTGAGTTTAAAATTGGGTGTCTCTTTAAATTTATTCAAAAGTGTATTTTTTATTTATTTATTTTTTTTGGGTGCAAATTATATATTTGTGTATATAGTTTTCCAAGACTATTTTCTCTTCTCATTTAAAGCTGTACAAGGGCACGTGATTGCTAGTCTCACCATTAAGGTTTTATTTCCTGTATCTAATAATATATATGGTATTATGATATTTAAAATTCTAAATGTTATTATTCAATTTTAAATTGTAATATTAATTTTTCAGGAAGGCACATGTTTGCAAGGTAAGGTTGTATATGGAATAGAATTTTAATATGTTTCTTCCTAACGCTAATTATTATCACCAACAATTGGTAGAATGATTCGAAATTATCCACAAAAGCCACCAAGCCACACTACTCTCTTTTCTCTAGTAGGCAAAAGGAAGTGGGAAGTTTAATTATAAAAGGCTTAAACACTCGTAGTTTCAATTCTTCCTTAGAACTTCCTGAGATTTTCATATCCGCTAAATTAATCTCTGTGACTAACTACTGTTAGCTCTTATGGACAAAAAAATTACATGACCAATGAATTAGTTCGTATGTCTTCTTTATGTAACAACAAAGGATAGTTAGTCGCATGGACCAACTTGGTAGATATAAAAACTCTAGATAGTTATAAGGAAAAATTGAAACCCAAGGAGATGTACATAACCATGTTAGGTCCAAAATTATTAAGTGTTTGGCAAGTTGTATCCAAAATTTCATGTTGAAAGTTTTTGAGGCCATGGAAGAGAACTTGAGGTGTAGTGAAGGGAAAAGCTAATATGGTACTTAAAATAATGGTTATACGTGGGTGCTTGGACTTAATAGAAGGGCCAGTATTTATAGAAACTTAAGGAAAGGCAATTTGGTTTGTAATCTTTCTGTGCGGGCCTGTTGGATGAAAAATTTAGAGATGACAATTACAAAGTCATTCTTGTTGTCGGCTTGTCGCCACATTTTTTTTTATGTATTATTTATTTCTGTCATTAGGCTGTTAAATGAGACCAAGAAAGTAACAAATTTTTCTTATCCATATATGATTGATATAGAACATGTTAAAAAGTTTTTGTTCCTTCTATTGCTTAAAGCTGCCTTCCTAAACTTAATAAAAATATTAATAAGAAGAATCAAGGGCTCATGCCTTTTAAAATTAGCATAGAGTCTCTTAATTTGCTAGAACTTTAATTACAATTCTTGAGCGGAAGTTATTCGTAGTGATTATGAATGTCAGTGATCATATACGCTTCAAGGCTTTTCATCATATTGATCCTTTCTCTTTTCTTTTTCTTTTTTTTTTTTTTTTTTTTTTTAATTTGGTATATTTTGTAAAATTTAATAGAATATCAACTTATTTAATGATTGGATCGAAATTTACATCTGTCTTCGGTATCATTTGAAGGAATATTTAGAACAAGGTCAGTGTAGAAATTGGATTTAGCATCGATCATAGCTGTCAGATAGAAAATGCATCTGTTCAATCATCCTCGTTTACATCATTTCCATGCAACTTAACAAATCTATATATGGTTTTTTTTTTTTTTTTTATTATAAAAATAGTAAGTAAATTCAGAATTGGTAAGAACAAATCTGTGGTTCGTTCTTGTTCACCAGTCAAGCAATAATATCCAATGAGATTTTCGAGAGGAAGAAAAATCAGTACGAAGGATTTAAGAAATTCAAAAGAATATACTTCTTAAGTTTTAATTTTATACTTCTTCCTGGGTATGCATGCATGAGCCAGCTCAAAGAGCCCAATGAGAGGGAAAGAAAGTTGAGCCAGCTCAAGGAGAGTATATCGTATTGTGGCAAATTTCAAAACAAGGACTTCGATTGTCATTGTGGTCCACATTTCCCATTCATTTGTGAAATAAAATCTGATGCTGAAAAGACTTCTCGTACGTGCTATTAGTGTTCATGAAATTTAGGAAAGTAAAATAAATGCATTTCTTTATCACCTACTACTAAACAAACCCTGGGGCCCTTTTCATTTAGTATAGGTCTTGTTCATAGTCTCTATATATATGTTGCGTCTTCTCTTCAAAGTTCACATTTATATCTTTTCTGTCTCTGCTTCCATGGCTTTACCTAAGTTGATCACAGCTCTTCTCTTTGTTTTGGCTTTTGCGAAGATAGAGATTTCAACATGCTATGTTGTGAAGGGCAAGGCCTCTTGCCTTGACTGCAGTCACAATGATGTCTTCTCGGGTTTGTGCTCAACTTTCCTTCCTCCAAATTACATGCTTGAAATCCTAAACAAAATGATCTTATATAAGTTGCCATCTCTTCAGTATTTTAGCTAGGGAAATTATAGTATTTGTGTTACTATAACATTGTTTACTCTCTCTCTCTCTCTCTCTCTCTCTCTCTCTCTCTCTCTCTCTCTCTCTCTCTCTCTCTCTCTCTCTCTCTCTCTCTCTCTCTCTCTCTCTCTCTCTCTCTCTCTCTCTCTCTCTCGTGTGTGTGGCTAAGTTATACTATAGTGTATTGCTTTAAAACTGCATGGACGCTACTATTTTAGGTATGGAGCAAAATATACATGATAAAATAATTTTTATTTTTTATTTTTTATGAGAGAAAGAGGGGAGGGGGCGGGGGCGACCATGTGTGACTTACCCCCTTAGGCGTGACCATAGGGGCACCCCCGCTAGGGAATGTTGGATTTAGCAATAGCTATTGTGACTAGAGTGTCAAATACTCCACCCTAGCACTCCAAGAGAGCTAACAGTAAGGCGCAATGCATAAGTGTTCCAACCTCCCATCCCCAATACCCACCAGGGTTCTAATGAAGGATCATTGCACATGCACGCGAGCTCCTTACTGCTAGGCCACCCCTCCTCGGGCACATGATGAAATAAATGACTTTAAGCGATGCCGGACATAATACAAACTTGGAAAAATATTAGTACACAATAGAAATGCACAAAAATCATGACTTGAAGTGAAGTCAAAATTTCTAATTGGAAATTGTAATTTCAATGTATTTTAAGAGTTTGTGTGTGTAATAGGGTGTATATAATAAACATTATCCTACAAATTTTACAACATAATTCTTATAAACTAATGATGTATTATTAATCACATAAAGATAACTGAGATATTTATTTATTGGTGGTTGAAGTGATACTTATTAGTTATTAGTCAATTTGTAAATCTTTTTATTGTATATGGTGTGTATAATAAACATTATCCTACAAATTTGGATGATGTGTTATCAATCACATAAAGATAAATGAGATATCTATTTATTGGTTGTTGAAGTGACACTTATTAGTTATTAGTCAATTTGTAAATCTTTATATTATATAGGATGTGTATGATAAACATTATCCTACAAATTTTATTATAGCTTATATACTGATGATGTGTTATCAATCATGTAAAGATAACTAAAATATTTATTTATTAGTTGTTGAAGTGACACTTATTTGTTATTATTCAATTTGTAAATCTTTTTATTATAAAATGAGTAATGTTATAGCTATTATAAATTATTTTATAACTTTTTTATAAGTTTTTTGTTGTGACCAATTCTTATTAGTTATGGGCCCACAATCAATACATTAGTGTAAAAATTTTTGTAAAAAAAAGTTGAATCTCTGGCATTTTCTTTATAAAATTTGTTGCTGTGTCTTCTACAAATTCAACGAACTCTGATTCATTGTCGGACTTGATTAGCCCTAGACTCTCAAGCAGCTAAACTTTCTATACTCTGCCTATTTTGTACCAGGCATTAAGGTTCTTGTGAAGTGTGATCGAGTTAAAAAGTTGGCTACGGCAATCACAGAAGATGATGGCTCTTTTGAAGTCGAGCTTCCATCAGACAGTACTCCAAAATCATCTCCTCCACTGAATTGCGATGCCAAGCTTCTAGGGGGACCAACCCAGCTATATGCCTTAAAGAAAAACATGTTATCCAAAATTATCACAACCCATGAGCCTAACACCTACACCATCTCCACTCCTCTCAACTTTTCGAAATCTTGCCCTTCTAGCATCGAAGCTGCGAAATGCAACCCCCTCAAGGGCAAGTTTGGTTCGTCCAAGAACGTCGATCTGCCTCTGCCACCAGAGTGGGGTTTAGCACCATCTAGCTATTATTTTCCTATCCCTTTCTTTCCCATCATTGGCATACCTTGATTATCTATGACGGTGGTTTATGTAGTATAGTAATATACTGCATGTGTTGGGTAAAAATGGTATAATTAATATAGGGCTCTACTATATGTTTGTGTGAAGAAGACTTCTAATACTTTTGAGAAGTTTCTTTTGTGGTATTGTAAGTTATTGGACTCAAATAAGACGAAACTGTGGAGCTTGGAATGTGTTGCTAATTTACTATATTTCTATTGCTACTTTTTTAGAATATCGCTACTTGTTATAAGTTTTTCTTCTTCTTCTTCTTCTAATCTTCTTTTTCTTCTGGCCAAGTAATATATTCATCTCTTTTTCTTTTTCTTTTTCTTTTTTTTGGGTTGAAATGGAAATTCATTAAAACACATAAATTAAAAAAAAAAAAAAATTGGGTTGCAAAACCCCCCTAATGTCTGCGATAATTAATTCAGCTTACAATACATGAAGGATGATCAAAATAGTAAATTACAACACAAAAAATTCCGGAGTAATTTCCTTCAATATCTTTATTTATCATTTTAACTTTTTTGGGCCAAACACTAGCTCATCCAATGATTATATATGTGAATGTGTGTAATAATATTATAAGCACACTTAATTTTACACTAAATTTCATAATTTACTAAAATGATCAATTATGAATACTGAATAGTAAAAAGAAAAAGTGGGTTCATTTAAAATTTGGCGGGTAAAAGTATCTACTACTCGTAATCAACTATTTTAATACGTGAAATTGAGTCTGAAATTGGGTGTACGTCTCTAAATTTATTCAAATGTGTGAAATTTTTTTTTTTTGTGTGCAAATTATATATTTGTGTATATAGTTTTCCAAGGCTATTTTTTTCTTTTTTCCTTTAAAGTTGTACAAGGGTACATGACTGCTAGCCTCACAGTTAAGATTTTATTTCTTGTATCTAATAATATGTATGGTATTATGATATTTAAAATTCTAAATGTTATTATTCAATCCTAAATTGTAATATTAATTTTCCAGGAAGGCACATGTTAATTTGCAAGGTAAGGTTTTTTTTTTTTGGTTGGATACTAGCCAGAAAAGAGCATTACAAAGTTACTTGCTGAGGCCATTTGTAGTGCATTGGAGCACTGAAGGCCATATTAGGCAACGGAAGGAAAAACATATACCCTGATGATTTAAGGAAACAAAATCAGCAATCAAAGTTTTTCCTTCCCAATCCAGAGATTGACCCGTATTAAACAACTGAACTAAATATTTACTATTGCTCAAAACCAAAATCTGGTTGAAATGAAGCCTATTTGCTGTCACTACTGCTTCTCTTAGAGCATCACCAATAGCTTATCTATATCTATATTTTGGAGAAAAAACCCCACTGTTCACCCCAAAAACTCACTCTAACAACTTCTCCATCTCCGTTTTTTAGATTAGAATTGCTACAGTGCTTCTTTACATGTAGAAAACACTATAGCAATTACTGTAACTCCTCTAAACAATATTCTCCCTTAAAATAATAGCCGGTTGAATAAAAAAATAATTCTCTCTCTCTCATTCATTTTCTCTTTTGTTCTTCACTCTCTCGTGCTTCTCTATTTCAACAGTAACAAACTAAAACATACCGCAATCAAAACAAAAACACAAAACCCAATCAAAAGATTTGAAACACAAAAACAATCTTTCTCATAAGCCTAATGAAATCTGAACAATAAAATAAAACTAATCAAACCAGAACCAAAAAAAAAACATGTAGAATGCCGATCTCCACTTCTCTGTCGGTGATCTATGTGTGTATGAGAGAGAATTTGTTTATGAGAGATAGAAGGAGAGAGTGTTCTAGAATCAAGTAGAAATAGAAAAAGTAAAAAAAAAAAAAGAAAAAGAAAAAAGAGAGAGCTAGAGAAAGAAAGACAAAGAGAGATAGCTGGAGAAAGTGATTTGAAAAGAACTAGAAAAAGAAAAAGAAGGGTAGATAGAGATAGGAGTGGGATATGTGTGTGGTGGAGAAAAAACCAAGAAAAAAAGATAAAAGAAAAAAAGAAAAGAAATGTATGGATGAAATTGAGAAAGGAAAAATACTATTAAAAAAAATGACAATTAAGAAATGCTATCATAATATTTTCACAATTAATCTTAAATAATAGATTGTTATTAGTTAATGTTGGTGAGTAAAAAAAATAATTACAGCTGTGGGTTCAAATTAGAACTAGTAACAACTTTCTACATAAGATTTTGATGTGATTCTTGTGAAAGTATTGCAAAAAATGTTATGGATATAACACTTTTTATTGAAAAATATAATTGTTAGGAATGAATATAGGAAGAATAAATGATGATAAAAAAATAACAAAGAATGAATAAAGAAATAATATTTAAATAAGATGAAGAAAATAATAAAAAGTCAGTTAGAAAGTATATTTAAAAAAGTAAGTAAATAAAAACTAAATGTCACTGTTTCTTGTCCAAACAGTACAAAAATTTAGACAATATTTAAAGATGCTCTTAAGCCTTCAAGCAAAACACCTGAGATTTATCTAGCTGCACTGCTGCTGCACCCGTAGAACACAACTGCACCCTGCCTGGTCCTAGCCTCGTAAGCAAAAGTACTCCTCTTCATTCTTCTTTGCCTGATACCAGAAATCTTGAGGACAATGCTCCACAACCCACCAAAACCTTGAGCCATGATTTTCTGCTTAGAATTCCTATTTTCAGTACTGTGATGATGTTGAAAGATCTCTTGGTACCTGCAAAACAGATTTTAAGTGGTTAAAATGACATTCATTGGATCAGGTGGAACTCCTTCATGAATCACTTGGTTAATGTGATTCCAAATAGACCAGAGGGTGATGAACATCAGCTGCAAAGTCCCCATGCTCTTTTCATCCATCCTCTTATGTCTAAATATAGAATTGATGAGCCATTGCTGAACTGTCATAGGACCAAGGGAGGAAGTATGCAAAGCTAGAGGTGATCCATACCAACAAGCTCTAGCAAAATTGCAATGAAGGAAAAGATGGCTAGCAGACTCCTCAACACTGTCACAAAAAGGGCAGAGAGCAGCAATTGGAATTCCCCTCACTTTGAGAGTTTGAAAAGTTGGCAGGCTATCATGAATCACCTTCCAAACCAGATTGCAAATTTTCAAGGGAAGCCTAACTTTCCATATAATGTTCCACACAACCTCAGGGACATTTTGGGGTTAAGGGTTGCATTGGTTGACAGATTTGCATCTTCCCATAGAATCTCATAAGCTCTATGAACTTTATACTCCCCTGAATTTGAGAACTTCCACATTAGAGTATCTGTCACAGCACCTGTCTTTGAGATGGGGATGCTTAAAATTTCTGAGCTTACAAGGGGGGGGGGGGGGGGGGGGTTGTGGTGTCCAAGGATCTGACCAAATCAGGCTTTCAAGAGTGAGTGGTTTGATCAATTAAAGCAGCTACAATAAGGTTGTATATGGAATAGAACTTTAATGTGTTTCTCCTAACGCTAATTCTTATCACCAACAATTCTAGAATGATTCGAAATTTTCCACAAAAGCCACCAAGCCACCCCTACCCTCTCTTCTCTAATAAGCAAAAGGAAGTGGGAAGTTTAATTAACAAAAGGCTTAAACACTCATGGTTTCAATTCTTCCTTAGAACTCTCTGAGATTTTCATTTCCGCTAAATTAATCTTTGAAACTAACTACCATTAGCTCTTATGGGTGAAAAAATTACATGACCAATGAATTAGTTTGTAAGCCTTCTTAATGTGGTCTCGTGATTTTTTCGTCCATAAGAGCAAAGGAAAGTTAGTCCCACAGACCAATTTGGTAGATATAAAAACTCTAGATAGTTATAAGGAAAAATTGAAACCAAGGGAGATGTTTTTGTAATTGACGTAAACCCTACATAACCATGTTAGGTCCAAAATTATTAAGTGTTTGGCAAGTTGTATCCAAAATTTTGTTCAATTGTATTTTAAGTTGTAACTTCTTGATTGCACTTTCCCCATATTCATCAAATCAACGTCCTGGTGGTAGAGCATTCCAATCCTCATCATCTCAATTCAACTTACTGACGCGTAGATTATGTAAAACTGTAGGCTATCTTATTTTACTCTTATCAGTAATCATTTCTTTGTTAAGAGTCTTGAGATTGGTTATTTAGGTGTTAGCTACTGATCCTAACTTTAAATGTCGTGATTGAACTCTATTTTGCCTTATCCATTTATTGTTCCGTGTACCCTTGTTAAGCTCATCTATTTCATGCTGTATCAATATAATACTTCTCTCCTTTTGATCGTTATAAAATGAACAAAATTCCAATGTTTAAATGCATACATTTTCAAAATAATAGAAAAGTGAGATTTTGTGTCTCGTTGATGCTAAATAGGAGAAACAACATTTAAATTAAAAGCTTTCAAACATGATAATACATGCATACTCTTCTGATTTAGAAGAATAATTATTTGAAAAAAAAACACACACACAAAACACCAAGGAACAAGAAGATATCATAAAGCAGCCACTGTTCGTGATCAATTCTATCCTCAAGGCTGGGGAGCAAGACCAGCCTTAAGAGCCTTAATGGTGGCAATATCAGTCTTGAAGGATTTAGCCAAGACATTGTCGTCAATACCAGTGGTGAACAAAGTATTGGGAAGTGAAACCGTTCCAGCGTTTGCACTCCCAAAAGTTGAAATTGCTAAAGCTGGAAATTTTACATCATCATTGTATTGAAAATGCACAAGACCCTTAGGAAATACAAAGACATCACCCGCTTGTAGTGTCTTATTAAAAAGCTTGTTGGTTGTATCAACAAACCCGACTTGAAGGGTACCTTGAGTCAGGAAAAGGAGCTCAGAAGCGCGAGGATGAGTGTGGGGTGGGTTTGTGGTGCCAGCCGGGAATTCAAGTACGATTCATGCCCTTGCCGACACCACCTACGAGCTTGTCTGGCTTCACTAGCTCTTTGCTGATATGGATGCTCCACAACCCACTGCTATTCCTCTTTATTGTGACAATCGTAGTGCAATCTACATTGCTCATAATGATGTCTTCCATGAACGCACCAAGCACATTGAGATTGACTGCCACATCACTCGTCAGTATCTCAAGAAAGGCAATCTCAAGTTGTCCTCCATCTCCTCTGCTGACCAGCCTACTGATATCTTCACCAAGTCTCACTCGCCTAGTCGTCTTCGAGATCTTATATCCAAACTCCACTTGGCTTCCTCCTTGCCACCTCGAGTTTGAAGGGGGATGTTAGTGTATAGATTAGGTTAGATTAGCCCATTGGGCTTAGCCCAGTATACCTTACTTGTTTAACACTCATATTACTTGTACTGCACACATACCTAGCCTATATAAGACTCTCTTTTGTACATTATTTAGTACACATCAATATACAGACTATTCATTCTTTTCCTCACTTTATATTGTTAACAATAGGAAACACTCTGACCATTGAGAGCAGGGAACTCAGCCAAGCTTGCCTTCATGACCTTGAAGATAGTGGGAAAGCCACCCAAAAGGGCACGCATGCCAGTAAACGTGAAGAAATCTCCATTAACATCGATGACATTAGGAGGGACTGTGAAGTCTGTGAGGATGTTTGGATCTCCTGCTATTGCCATTTGGATGATGGCAAATGAAGAAATCAATAGTGCAAAGAATTTCATGTTGAAATTTTTGAGGCCATGGAAGAGAACTTGAGGTGTAGTGAAGGGAAAAGCTAATATGGTACTTAAAATGATGGTTATAGTGTGTGCTTGGACTTAATAGAAGGGCCAGAATTTATAGAAACTTAAGGAAAGGCAATCTGGTTTGTAATCTTTCTGTGCAGGCCTGTTGGATGGAAAATTTAGATGACAATTACAAAGTCATTCTTGTTGTCGCAACATTTTTTTTTATAATATTATTTATTTCTGTCATTAGGCTGTTAAATGAGACCAAGAAAGTAACAAATTTTTTTTTTGATGAATAGTAACAAAATTTTCTTATCTTCACATATGATTGATATAGACATGTTAAAAAGTTTAGTTCCTTCTATTCCTTAAAGCTGCCTTCCTAAACTTAATAAAAATATTAATAAGAAGAATCAAGGGCTAATGCCTTTTGAAATTAGCATAGAGTCTCTTAATTTGGTAGAACTTGAATTACAATTATTGAGCGGAAGTTATTCTTGGTGATAATGAATGTCAGTGATCGTATACGCTTCAAGGCTTTTCATCATATTGATGCTTAAAAAAAAAAAGGGTAGATATAGTAAAATTTAATAGAATATCAACTTATTTAATTATTGGATCGAAATTTACATCTGCCTTCGGTATCATTTGAGGGAATATTTAGAACAAGGTCAGTGTAGAAATTGGATTAAGCATCATAGCTGTCAGTTAGAAAATGCATCTGTTCAATCTTTGTCGTTTACATCATTTCCATGCAACTTAACAAATCTATGGTTTATAGTAAGTAAATTCAGAATTGGCAAGAACAAATCTGTGATTCGTTCTTGTCCACAAGCCAAGTAACAATATCCAATGAGACTTTCGAGAGGAAGAAAAATCAGTACGTAGGATTAAGAATTCAAAAGAATATACTTCCTAAGTTTTATATTTCTTCCCGGGTATGCATGCATGAGCCAGCTCAAAGAGCCCAATGGGAGGGAAAGAAAGTTGAGCCAGCTCAAGGAGAGTACATCGTATTGTGGCAAATTTCAAAACAAGGACTTCGATTGTCATTGTGGTCCAAATCTCCCATTCATTTGTGAAATAAAATCTGATGCTGACAAGACTTCTTGTACGTGCTATTAGTGTTCACGAAATTTAGGAAAGTAAAATAAATGCATTTTTTCATCACCCACTACTAAACAAACCCTGGGGCCCTTTTCATTTAGTATAGATCTTGTTCATAGTCTCTATATTTATGTTGCATCTTCTCTTCAAAGTTCACATCCATATCTTTTCTGTCTGTGCTTCCATGGCTTTACCTAAGTTGATCACAGCACTTCTCTTTGTTTTGGCTTTTGCGAAGATAGAGATTTCAACATGCTATGTTGTGAAGGGCAAGGCCTCTTGCCATGACTGCAGTCACAATATGTCTTCTCGGGTTTGTGCTCAACTTTCTTTCCCTCCAAATTACATGCTTGAAGTCCTAAACAAAAAAAATCTTATGTTGCCATCTCTTCAGTATTTTAGCTAGCATGACTGCAGTCACAATATGTCTTCTCGGGTTTGTGCTCAACTTTCTTTCCCTCCAAATTACATGCTTGAAGTCCTAAACAAAAAAAAAATCTTATGTTGCCATCTCTTCAGTATTTTAGCTAGGGAAATTATAGTATTTGTTTTACTATAACATTATTTAGTGTTTTGCTTCTCTCTCTCTCTCTCGTCTTGTGTGTGTGTGTGTGTGTTTGGGGGGGGGGGGGGGGGGGGGGGGGGGGGGTTTGGTGGGGGCGCGCCGCGGGGGCTAAGTTATCCTATAGTGTATTGCTTTAAAACTGCATGGGCACTACTATTTTAGGTGTAGAGAAAAATATACATGATGAAATAAATAAATTTAAGTGATGCCGGACATAATGCAAATTTGGAAAAATATCAGTACACATCATATTATACACATTCTTATACACACTTGAAATGCACAAAAATCATGACTTGAAATGAAGTCAAAATTTCTAACTTGAAAATTGTAATTTCAATGAATTTTAAGAGTTGGTATGTGTAATAGGGTGTGTATAATAAACATTATCTTACAAATTTTAGAATATAAAGCTTATAAACTAGTGATGTGCTATTAATCTTACTGAGATATTTATTTATTGATCATTGAAGTGACACTTATTAGTTATTAGTCAATTTGTAAATATTTTTATTATAAAATGAGTAATGTTATAACTATAATAAACTACTAGTCTCAAACCCGCGCATTGCGCGTGATAGTTTTTTAGATAAAATACTATTTTAGTCTCTAGACTTTATAAAGAGTTTTTTTTTTTTTTTTAATAGTTTTATCATATTTTTCATAATTTTATCTATAACATTTTTTACCATTATCATATATTTATTGGTTGATGATTTGCATAACATAGACATTAAATAAGAGGTAGAACCATTCAATAATTTTTTTTAAGTCATGGTGTATGAAGATTATGATTTTATATATATATATATATATATATAATTCCTAGTTAGAATTTGATTAGTTTTAAGTTTAAATTTTTATTATTATATTTAATTGTAGATTTTATTGCACTATAAAGTTTTCAATGTCCTCTGTATAGTCATCTCTATTTTATTTTTTACTCCTCTTTACCACTTTTTATTTTCCAAATAACAATTATTAATTAACGTTCGATTTCATTTCTTTTTTTTATTCCTTCATTTATTTTTTATTTTTATTTTATGTTCCTTTGCTAGTTGTAAATTTTATGATTATCAATAAGAAATAGATATCATGGATGGCTTAAATAGTTATAAATGTAGTTACGTTGGTGGTATGTTAAAAAGTTTTTTTTTTTTTTCCTTCCGAATTTTCAAGGAAATATGAAAGACATTTCTCTAGTTTGGTCTCAATCAATTAAGATATCCACAATATATTAACGGAAGTAATAATGAGCCTAAATTTTTTTTAATGTATGAAGTGGTTAGGTTTGTGGTATGTCAAAGGTTTAAAAAAAAAATTAAAAATAATTCCAAGGAAATGTAAAAGGCCTTTTTTTGAAAAAAGAAATTGTGACTTTTTGAATTGTAAAAATATGATTGTTTTAATTACCTTGCTTATAGATTTCATTATTAAGTAATAAACATCTAAATTAAAGTAGATGAATATATAAACACAAAATTATATGTAAAGTTACAACTGCATAAGATAAATATGTATAGATATATATATATATATATATATATATATATATATATATTTATTATTATTCATGAATCATTATTTCATTGTTTACTTATAAATATCTAAATTAAAGTTTTTTTTTTGAAAGAAAATCTAAATTAAAATATATGAATGTGTATAGGTAAAATTATATGAAAAATTAAAACTACCTAAGATGAACATTTAACCACTTGTAGATGTGTGTTTTTGAAGACTAAAAGTATACACAATTGCCTTGCAAATCATCAAATTTGTTAGCTTTACAAAACATATATTTCATATTGCAAAAAACTTTACATGAACTCCTCTTTTATGACAAACTTTTTTTTTTCTTCTTGCCGAAACAACTTAAGAATATTAAGACTTAAGTTAACAGATGTGGTAGTTGTAAAACACGTCAGTGATATGAAATATAGAAAAAGCATTTTTAGTAGATTGTAATATAAACATTTTTTTTCTCAATATTTTATGTAACTTTTCCCATAAGATCAATATTGTTGGCATCCTTTAAAGATGATACATAATATATGGGCCTAGACACATTCAAAGGGTGCTATCTAAATTATATGACCCTTTATCACACAAATATATTGATTTCCCTAATATATGGTAAAGGAAGGTAGGTTTGTGTCTAGCCATTTTCTTGATTTGTGCCGCATAATTTAATAGTATGGAGGATGTAACTGGATTCAAATATTGAATAAAATGAGATAAGAGAAAAAAAGAGTAAAAATAAACTATATAGCAATAAACATCAAATTATCCAAATTATTCTATGTAATATAATAACATTATATTATTATATAGTATTATATGTATAATGCAGTAGGATAATATTTAATCAAATAGAATATAAAAGATAACATCTTAAAATACAAAACTAAATTGCATGAACCCAAAATAGAATTCTAATTGACACAAAAATTTATCAACCTAAAGGATTGATGCAATGAAAATAAAATAAAATAAAAAATCAAACAAAAAATGAAAAACAAATTAAGAGTAGGAATGGCAACGGGTCGGGTTCGGGCCGGGTTTTTTCATATCCGGACCCGACCCGCGGGGCAAGACCTGTGGCCCGAACCCGGCCCGTTTAGGGTACCGGGTTTTTTCTCGAGGCCCAGACCCGCCCCATCCGGACCCCGTGGGCCCCTTTTAGGAATTGGGCCCAATTTGTGGCCCAACCGAAAAAGAAAAAAAAAATTTTAAGCCCAAATTTTAATTCAAGCCCAGATTTAGCTCAAATTTTGCCCAGATTCAAGCCCAAATTTTGCCTACATTAAGCCTGCATATTCAAGCCTAAATAATTAACGTGGCCCAAATGCCAAATCAGTCCAAATCATAGGCTAAGGCTACTACTAATCATAAATCAATAAATCACCTGTTAATTATAAATTTATAAATCAATAAATCATAACTAATATCATAATCATAATTCAATAAATCATAACTAAGATTTTAAATCAATAAATTACCTAGCTAAGATAACCATTTAATCCTTAATCAACAAAATCTTAACTAAAATCACCAACTAAACATAAAATTAAAATAAATCCAACAAGTCCAAAAAATAAGCATCAAAAGTCCAATGAGTCCAAGAAATTAAAAAATTACGAAATAAATCCCACAAGTTTAGAATAATTACAAACCAACAAAGTAAGGAAACAAGTCTAAGAAAATAAAAAAGTTACTAAATTAATACAAAATGTTTAATCTTCATCAATTGTGATACAACTCCCATCAATTGTGGCATAACTCCCATCAATTGTGTCTGTGTTTGTGTCTTCCATCTCCGTCTTAGGCTCTGCATTCCCAACAAACACAAAAATGAATAATGATGACAGATTGTGAAACATTTTTATGAATAATGATGACAGATTGTGAAAATTTTTTATGAATAATATACATATATATATAAATATCCAACATATAAAACAGAACAAATATGCTAATAATGAATAATGATGACAGATTGTGAAACATTTTGCATTCAAGCAGAGACTTTGCAGTAACATCTTGTATTCAAGCACATATATGCATCTCGATTTCAGCATCTTAGACCAATCACCCAAACCACATAATTGTCTAATAGAAATTTCTAGTAATAGAAACCACAAAATTATTAATTAAAAAGTAAGTAATACAAATAAAGTAGCAACACCAACACATTTTCGAATAAACAAAAGCCTTATTGAGGCAAATCTTCTTTTCTTTTTTGTTCAAATAAACAAGGGCTCATGGGTCTTTCAAAGACAAGGCTGCATCGACCAATACAACACAAACAATTAAAATTCAACCATGCACTCTACCATGGAAGACTTAAAATTAAGTAAATCTGTCAGACACATGACAGAACCACACCTTTTTTTTTCTAATGAATAATTGGCAATATCTTTTATTTTGCAAAGAAGTAAAATTGATCAGTACATACATGTATGCTATTACATAGAGCCTTTAAAATGAAGTAAATCTATCAGACACAACTACATGTTCACTTTGAGACATGTAACTAAATGGAATACCTGACAAATGAAGATATAAATACTACTTGGTTTACTAGAATTCCCAACTTAAAATGCTCCTAAAGCGAATTATTAATCTTGGGCAAAATGTATTATGTAGAAATTTCTATTATTTCATGCGATAGAACAAGATAACTAGTCCATTCTACAGATAAACAAACTCCCTTATGTCCTAACAATCGGAGGTTAGACAAGTTGTAGAACCAGATATACACCAAATCCTCCCACATGTATGTAAGTCCACGCAATATAGCATTTTAGACAGATTGAAAAACTACATCGATTCAAACCAAAGGCATCGATTCAAACAATTTGTTTTTTGATTAAAAAAAAACATATATCTAAGCAGCAATAATCAACGCTATATTAATTACAAAAATCACAAAAGAGTAAAATCCATGGCTGCGGCCGAACTCACCAAAACTGAAATTAAGCGTGCTAATGAGGGCCTTGTGGGAGTGAGACGAGGGAGGCGAGGGACGGACTGAGCTGAAATCACAATAGAGAGCTATTGCTAGTGAAATGTCTGACATTTGTATGGCAGAAAAAAAAAATGACAAATCAAAACCAAAATGTTGGTCAGACAAACCCACAACAGCAATTAAAATATAGTCTCAAAACAAGAGATACAAGAGATGCAGTAGGTAAAAATGGGGTGACCCAAGTTGCCATCACAAGAAGTAAATAAGTAAAACAACATAACCAACCACCTTTGTCATTAACAGATACAATACAACACCTAAGAATGCAGACCAGCCACAAGAAATCAATGCTTAAATGATAAAAGCAGATGATTAATTAGCGCAAGTTCGCAACAAAGAAAAATGAAATGCATAAATGAAACCCTCTTTCAATCAAAACCTAGCTTAAAGCAAAACTATACAGGAATTCACAACAATTTAAAGGCAAAACCTAGTGAAAATCCATAACTAGCAAAGCCCTAACGTTATTTTACCTAAATAAAAACACTATAATGAATTTGTAGTAGACATGCCAAGCATAAAGTGATTCACAAATAAAAGTTTCTGAAATTTACAAAAGCAAATGTAACTTACACATTACAATCAAAAACTAATAATAAATTCACAAATAACCACTTGGTCTTACACAGATATTTCGCAAATCAATAGAATCAAATACAACCACATTACGAAATCACTGTTCCAACAATATTTCTTTCACAACTATACCAATCAGGAAAATGCTAATCAGTAAATTTGAACCAAATGTCACGTAACATAAACTAAATTGAATGGGGTCTAATACTGATTCTAGTAATAACAATTTCTTATTAAAAATCCTATTTTCCAAAAAGAGAACACATTTCTCACTTTTCTAGATTTCATTGAGTAACAAAGTTGAGGAACCAAACAAAGAGATCACAGGAAAAGCAAAACAAGCAATGGGATTTGAGTGAATAAAAAAGCAAAACAATAAGACTTGGAAAGAAGGGTTTATATACCGAAATATCTTCGAAGCTCCAGCGGTTGAAGAGCTTGACATCGTTGTGAGGCTATAGGGGTTCCAGAACGACGGCAGCTGCCGGTTCGGTCGGAGGAGGAGGCGCCATCACTTCGGCCATGGCTACTTGTGCACAAACGTGAAGGTATTACAAAAAAGAAATGAGGGAGGCGAGGGAGGGACGAAGGCTGAAATGAGGGAGGGAGGCGAGGGAGGCTGAAGAAAAGAAATGAGGGAGAGGGAGTACCAGGTTAGGGTTAGATTAGGTTTATATATATATGAGGGTATTTTCGTAATTTAGGTTTCCGGGTTTTTTAACGGGTCGGGTCTCGGGTTTTTTTTTTTATAAATCCGGACCCGACCCGGACCCGTTTCGGGTTTTTTTTTTTTTTTTTTTTAAAACCCATACCCGACCCTATTCTTAATCGGACCGGGTAAAACCCGGCCCATTAGGGTCGGGCCGGGCCGGATACCCGCGGGTCGGGCAAAAATTGTCATCCCTAATTAAGAGAGAGAGAGAGAGAGAGAGAGAGAGAGAGAGAGAGGTAACTTTTTTTGTGTAAAAAACTATGCATAGAATGAAAAGAGAAATGTCAAATTTATAGTAAGATGTTGAGAATAAGAAGAGTCAAAATAAAGGAAAACAAAAAGGTAGAGAAAGAATGATATTAAGGAAGAAAGTAGTGGGGAGATGAAGAGGTAAAAGGGAGGGAGAGTTTTGGAAAATTAATAATAAAAATAATGGTTCAAAGATATTTAAATTTTTCAATAATGGAGTTTTTAAGTCATCTTAAATGAGAAAATGTTTAAGAAATATATATAACAAAAATTGAAAATAAAAAATGATGACGTGGCTGATGATGTGGCTCAATGTGAGCATATCAACGTTAAACACTACGTTTCAGTTTTTAGTAATATATAGATTTTATAATTTTTTGTTGTGACTAATTCTTATTAGTTGTGAGCCCACAATCAATACATTAGTATAAAAAATTTTGTAAAAAAGTTGTATCTCTAGTATTTTCTTTATAAAATTTGTAGCGACGTCTTCTCTGAATTCAACCAACTTTGACTCATTGTCAGATTTGATTAGCCCTATAGTCTCTCAAGCAGCTAAACTTTCTATACTCTGCCTATTTTGTTTCAGGCATTAAGGTTCTTGTGAAGTGTGATCGAGTTAAAAAGTTGGCTACGGCAATCACAGAAGATGATGGCTCTTTTGAAGTCGAGCTTCCCTCAGACAGTACGCCAAAATCATCTCCTCCACTGAATTGCCATGCCAAGCTTCTAAGGGGCCTACCCAGCTCTATGCCTAGCTCAAAGAAAAACAGGGTATCCAAAATTATCACAACCCATGAGCCTAACACCTACACCATCTCCACTCCTCTCAACTTTTCCAAATCTTGCCCTTCTAGCATCGAAGCTGCGAAATGCAAGCTCATCAAGAACAAGTTTGGTTCATCCAAGACCGTCGATCTGCCTCTGCCACCAGAGTGGGGTTTAGCACGTTCTAGCTATTATTTTCCTTTCTTTCCCATCATAGGCATACCTTGATTATCTATGACAGTGGTTTATGTAGTATAGTAATATACTGCATGTGTTGGGTGAAAATGGTATAATTAATATAGGGCTCTACTATATGTTTGTGTGAAGAAGACCTCTAATACTTTTGAGAAGTTTCTTTTGTGGTATTGTAAGTTATTGGACTCAAATAAGACGTCACTGTGGTGCTTGGAATGTGTTGCTAATTTACTATATTTCTATTGCTACATTTTTAGAATATCTTTACCTGTTATATGTCTTTATTCTTCTTCCAGTTTTCTTTTTCTTCTGGCCAAGTAATATATTCATCTCATTTTTTCTTTTTCTTTTTCTTTTTCTTTTTTTGGGTTGAAATGGAAATTCATTCAAGCACATAAATTAAAAATAATAATAATAATAATAAATTTGGGGTGCAAAAGCCCCCCTAATTTAGCTTACAGTACATGAAGGATGATCAAAATAGTAAAGTACAACAGAAAAAATTCTGGAAAATTTTTTTGCCCCTTCTACCAAAAGATCAACAGAGTAATTTCCTTCAATATCTTTATTTATCATTTTAACTTTTTTTGGCCAAATGTTAGTTCATCCAATGATTATATATGTGAATGTGTGTAATAATAGTACAAGCATGCATAATTTTACACCAAATTTCATAATTTACTAAAATGGTCGATTATGAAATTTGGTGGGTAGAAAGTATCTACTACTCTTAATCAACTACTTTAATATGTGAAACTGAGTCTGAAATTGGACGTCTCTTAAATTTATTCAAATGTGTGATTTTTTTTTTTGTGCAAATTATATATTTGTGTATTTAGTTTTTCAAGGCTTTTTTTTTTCTCCTTTAAAGTTGTACGTACAAGGGCATGTGACTGCTAGCCTCATAGTTAAGATTTTATTTCATATATCTAAAAATATATATAGTATTATGATATTTAAAATTCTAAATGTTATTACTCAATCCTAAATTGTAATATTAATTTTTCAAGAAGGCACATGTTTGGAAGGAAAGGTTGTATATGAAATAGAACTTTAATGTGATTCTTCGTAACACTAATTATTGTCACCAACAATTGGTAGAATGATTTGAAATTACCCACAAAGGCCACGAAGCCACACCTACTCTTTTTTCTCTAGTAGGCAAAAGGAAGTGGGAAGTTTAATTTAATAAAATGCTTAAACACTCATGGTTTCAATTCTTCCTTAATTAGAACACCCTGAAATTTTCATATTTGCTAATTAAATTAATCTTTGTGACTAATTACCGTTAGCTCTTGTGAATGAAAAAATTTGGTCCTTAATCTTCTTAATGTGATCTTGTGATTTTTTCATCCATAAGAACAAAGGAAAGTTAGTCCCATAGACCAATTTGGTAGATATAAAAACTCTAGATAGTTATGAGGAAAAATTGAAACCCAAGGAGATTTTTTGTAATTGACCTAAACTCTACATAACCATGTTAGGTCCAAAATTATTAAGTGTTTGGCAAGTTGTATCCAAAATTTTGTTCCATTGTATTTTAAGTTGTAACTTCTTGATTGCACTTTCCCCATATTCATCAAACCAATGTCCTGGTGGTAGAGCATTCCAATCCTCACCATCTTAGTTCAACTCACTGACGTGTAGATTATGTAAAACTTCAAGCTATCTTATTTTACTCTTATCAGTAATCATTTCTTTGTTGAGAGTCTTGAGATTGAATATTTAGGCGTTAGCTACTGATCCTAACTTTAAATGTTGTGATTGAACTTTATTTTGCCTTATCCATTTATTGTTCCGTGTACCCTTGTTAAGCTCATATATTTCATGCTGCAACAATATAATACTTCTCTCTTTTGATCATTTTAAAATGAACAAAATACCAATGTTTAAATGCATACATATTCAAAATAATAGAAAAGTGAAAGATTTTGTGTCTCGTTGAAGCTAAATAGGAGAAACAACATTTAAATTAAAGCTTTCAAACATGATAATACATGCGTACTCTTCTGATTTAGAAGAATAATTATTTGAAAAAAAAAAACACACACAAAACACCAAGGAACAAGAAGATATCATAAAGTAGCCACTATTCGTGATGAATTCTATCCTCAAGGCTGGGGAGCAAGACCAGCCTTAAGAGCCTTAATGGTGGCAACATCAATCTTGAAGGATTTGGCCAAGACATTGTCGTCAATACCAGTGGTGAACAAAGTGTTGGGAAGTGAAACCGTTCCAGCGTTTGCACTCCCAAAAGCTGAAATTGCTATAGCTGGAAACTTTACATCATCATTGTATTGAAAATGCACAAGACCCTTAGGAAATACAAAGACATCACCCGCTTGTAGTGTCTTATTAAAGAGCTTGTTGGTTGTATCAACAAACCCGACTTGAAGGGTACCTTGAGTCAGGAAAAGGAGCTCAGAAGCGCGAGGATGAGTGTGGGGTGGGTTTGTGGTGCCAGCCGGGAATTCAAGGATAGCATAGGAAACACTCTGACCATTGAGAGCAGGGAACTCAGCCAAGCTTGCCTTCGTGACTATTGAATTCTGAACAAGCTTTACAATTGCATCAATGGAGGAACAAAAACCAGAGAGAAAGATGAATGTAAATCTTGTAGGAATGAATTCATTGAAATTAGATTACAATACCTCTGTTCTATATATAGTGGAAACAGAGGCGGGAAAGCTGGAAGAATTGAAAACAGAAATAACTAACTGCCCAATTGATCCAAGCCATACACGTGGAATAAAATCTAACAAACTATTCTAACACTTATGCATAAACGGCAGTCGTCCATGAGTTTGAATTCTATTCTAAGGCTAAACTACTTGTAGCTTATCTCTGTTCTTACAAAACAATAAGTTAAACTACAATGCTCAATCACTGAGTCTAATAACAAACTCAACACTCCCCCTCAAGATGAACCATAGATGTTGATCAGGTTCATCTTGGATAAGAGGAAGTAGAACTGCCTAGTTCCAAGTGCCTTGGTGAAAGAGTCTGCAATCTGGTGTTTGGTAGGCACATGAAAAGTCTTGATCACTCCACTTTGAATTTTACTTCGAATGTAGTGACAATCAACTTCTATGTGCTTCGTGCGTTCATGAAATACTGGATTTGCAGCAATGTAAAGGGCTGCCTTGCTATCACAGTACAAAGAAGCTGGATAGGTGTGTTCTAAACCAAAGGTTCCTAGTAATGCCATCAGCCATACAAGTTCACTTGTGACAGTGGCCATTGCACGATATTCAGACTCAGCTGATGATCTGGATATGACTTGTTGCTTCTTACATTTCCAAGATATAAGAGAATCTCCAAGAAAAACACAAAAGCCTGAAACTGATTTTCTGGTATCTGGACATGCTGCCCAGTCAGCATCACAATAGGCTTTGAGTTTCAATTCAGATCTTGCAGAGAGGAATAAACCTTGTCCTGGTGCCTTCTTGAGATACCTAAGTATTTTATAGGCAGCTTGCAAATGAGGAAGCTGAGGTGAACTCATAAACTGACTTAGTTTGTGCACTGAGTAACAAATGTCAGGTCTGGTTAGAGTTAGGTAAAGAAGTTTACCAATGATTCTTCTATATAAAGATGGGTCTGGTGCAGCTTCTCCCATTGAATTCCTAAATTTGGCTGTTTGATCCATAGGTACATTTGCAGGCTTACTTGCTAGCAGACCTGTATCAGATAGCAGCTCTAGAACAAACTTCCTTTGACATAGACTAATACCTTTTTCAGTCCTTGCAACTTCAAGACCCAAGAAATACTTCAAAGTACCAAGGTCCTTGAGTTTAAACTTGGCATCTAGGAAGATTTTGAAAGCATTGACTGCCTCCACATTGTTGCTAGCTATCAAGATGTCATCCACATAGACTAGTAAGATGAGAATTGAACCTTTGCTAATCTGAGTGAAGACAGAGTAATCAGATTTGGATTGAATGAAACCATGATCAAGTAGAGTGGATGAGAGTTTAGCAAACCACTGTCTACTGGCCTGCTTCAATCCATAAAGGGATTTAGTAAGTTTACACACCTCCCCCTTGCTGCCAAACCCAGGAGGAGGAACCATATACACTTCCTCATTCAAGTCTCCATGCAAAAAAGCATTGTTCACATCTAGTTGAGACAAATGCCAACCATACACAGCAGCCATAGCTAAAAGAGTCCTGACAGTGACAAACTTCACAACTGGAGAAAAGGTCTCATAGTAATCAACACCCTCAGTTTGAGTAAAACCCTTAGCAACCAATCTAGCCTTATACCTTTCTATAGAGCCATCAGCCTTAAGTTTGATTTTGTAGACCCATCTGCACCTAATAGGCACTTTACCAGGAGGCAGGTTGGTCATGATCCAGGTCTGGTTAGCCTGAAGTGCATCAATCTCAGCCTTCATGGCAGCTTGCCACATAGGATCAGATAAAGCTTCAGCATAGGATGTTGGTTCCTTGACAATAGACAAGGTCACCGAGAAGGCTTTATGGGCATTAGACAATTTAGAATAAGAAAGAGTTGAAGAAAGTGGATAAAGGATACCTGGACTTTCAATGGAGATTGAATCATGGGAAGGCAGAGAGGTGGAGACTAAATTGCAGTGAGGATGAGGAAGAATGGAAGAAGCTAAACCACAGTGATAGTCATGAAGATATGAAGGAGGTTTATGAGGCCTTGAGGATTTTCTAAGAGGAGGTGAGACAGGTTGAACAGAAGGAATGACAGATTGAGCAACAGGCAAGGTAGGATCAATAGGAAATTCAGGTTGAAAAGAAGACTCATGAGGAAGGGAAGGATCCAGAACAGGATGAACAAGGTCAGGAAATTCATCAGGGGGCACAGCAGTGTCAACAGAACTAAAAGGAAGAGAAAACTCTGCAGAAATAGATGCAACAGGATCAAGAACAGGTGACTGAGATGGAAAAACATTATAAGAAATGGAAGAAGGTTGAGGTATGGATTTAGAATGCCAATGTTTAAAGGGAAACACAGTCTCTTTGAAGATAACATCCCTTGACAGAAACAAGGTTCTAGTGGACAAATCATACAACTTATACCCTTTAGTCCCAAAAGGATATCCAAGAAATATGCATGCCTTTGCTCTAGGATCAAATTTAGACCTATTCCTAGTTAAAGTAGAGGCATAACAAAGGCAACCAAAGGATCTAAGGTGCTGATATGAGGGAGGATGGCCCAAAAGTTTCTGGTATGGAGTAAGGTTACCTAGAAGAGGACTAGGCAACCTGTTGATGAGGTATGTGGCTGTAAGAACACAATCTCCCCAGAATTTTAAAGGTAAGTTGGCATGAAATCTCAAGGCTCTAGCAACATTGAGTAGATGTTGGTGTTTTCTTTCAACAACAGCATTTTGTTGTGGAGTTTCAACACATGACAGTTGATGTAAGACACCTTTGGAAGCATAAAATGAAGAAAGAGCAAATTCAGGGCCATTATCACTCCTAATGACTTTAATGGATACTTTGAACTGAGTAAGGATCATTTGAAAGAAAGATTGAACCAAAGAAGAGGCTTCAGATTTGTACTTCATTAAATAAACCCAAGTGCACCTACTATGGTCATCAACCAAGGTAAGGAAATATTTTGAGCCATTTAATGAAGTAGTAGAATAGGGTCCCCAAATATCAGCATGGATTAAATCAAAGCATGCTAAAGAAACACTTGTGGATTTAGGAAAAGATAATCTATGCTGTTTAGCTAAAGGACATATGTGACAATCAAAAGATTTGTTATTGCAAGAAAGCAGGTTAGGTACAACAGAATCCAGCAAAGCTAATCTTTGTGGAGATGGGTGGCCCAATCTGTAATGCCACAGCCTAACATGATCATTTGAAGTAGAAACAGCAGATGGAGAATCAAGATTACAGGAATTGATGCTCTTATTACAAAGAAAAGAAGGTAATCTGGACAGAAAATCTGAAACAGAAGTTGGTAAAGTGATTGAGTCAATGCACTGCAAAGTATACAGCCCTCCATTTCTCTTACCCAACCCAATCATCTTCCAATGCAGTAAGTCCTGGAGAAAGCAGTAATGAGAAAGAAAAACACAGCAACAAGAAGGATTTTGGGTTAGTTTACTTATGGAAATGAGATTGAAAGAAAAGGAAGGAATACAAAGGACATTTTCTAGAATCAGTGTGGCTGAGACTTTGACAGTACCAACATGAGTCACCTTAACCATTTCACCATTTGGGAGTCTAACAGACATATGAATAGAAGAAGTAACAGAAGTGAAGAAGTGGGTGGAATGCACCATGTGGTCAGTAGCACCACTATCAAGAATCCAATCATATGAACTAATATGAGAGGTATTGGTACTAGAAGAAAACACTGAATGCTGAAGTGAAGGGGAAAACCATATACCTGACAAGGTTTGGGCTTGAACATCCATGGATGGCTGAGCAATGATGTTAGCAACATGAGGAGCATTTTCAAAACATGCCTCTGGTGGTGCTTGGGTACCAAAATGGCATTGAGAATTCAACAAGCCAAGTAATTGTTGATATTGAGCCTTGGTAAGAGCAATGGGTTCACTGGGAGGACTTTCAGCTGCAACAACATTGTTTGCAAAAGGTGGACCACCTTTGTTTTTGAACTTATATCCAGGAGGATATCCGTGCAACTTGAAGCATTTGTCAACAACATGCCCCATAGCTCCACAATGAGTGCATTGTGGCCTGCCACTCTTGAACTTAACAAAAGGCTTGGCATTCCCAGGTTTAGACCCAAATGCTGCCAAAGCTGCTGATGTATCAGCCAAAACCTTCTTCCCAGCACCTACTTTCCTTTGTTTCTCATCTTGCAGTAGAAGAGAGAACACTTTACTCAATGGAGGCACAGGTTCCATAAGCAAAATTTGGCTCCTGACAGCTGCATATGTCTCACTCAACCCCATTAGGAAAGACATGGTACACTCTTCAACTTGGTGACCACATGTACATATTCTGTAATTAGAGAATTCGTCCCAAAGTCCTTTAAACTTGGCATAGTATGCATTAATAGTTAAATCCTCTTGAACTAAAGAACTAATCTCCTTTCTCAGATCAAAGATTGTGGGACCATTTCCTTGCCCAAACCTGTTTTGCAGATCAACCCAGACATCTCTAGCAGTCTTGAAATAAACTATACTTGACTGCAACTCTTTGGAAACTGAATTAAACAGCCAAGCAAGGACAGTGCTATTGCATTTATTCCAAGCTGTGTAATGTGAATGATCAACAGATTGAGGCTTAGGGATAGAGCCATCAATGAAGCCCAATTTAACTTTGGCATCCAAAGAAATAAGAATGGCCCTACTCCAGGTGTTATAGTTATCTTCGGTGAGATGTTGAACTACCAAAGAAACTCCTGGATTGTCACCACTAGACAGAAAATAGGGACTAGATGTGTGTTCCCAAGGATGCACAGTAGGAGTAGGATTAACACTAGAAGTACTTTCAGTCATACTTATCACAGAGGAAGAACGAGAAAACAAAGATTCAAGATCTCAAGTAATCAAAACCAGGAATTGAGGATTAAAAGAAAACGAATTAGTTTTCTCAAGAATTCTCCAAGAAATAAGAATTGAATTCTGTGTGACAATCAAGCTATGATTCACAATCTTGATGAGATTGTAAACAAAAAAAAAATTCAATTCTTAACGGAATAACCCTAAAAAAGAGGAAACAAATGAATTGAAACCCTAAAAGTAAGAGAATTTCAATTCAGTTATGAACAGAGGAACAGAAAATCAAGATTTCAACACACTGAGGAAATTAAAACCTTGAAGATGATGATGATGAACTTAATGCAAGAATCAACAGAAATGTAGCAAGAAAATTTCTAGTTGATCTGAAGAAAGCATTAAGAAGACAGGAAAGAAAGTAATTGAACTAGGAAATTTCAGAATACCATACTTGGATGATCTCTGAACTAGTTCGCTCTGATACCATATTGAATTCTGAACAAGCTTTACAATTGCATCAATGGAGGAACAAAAACCAGAGAGAAAGATGAATGTAAATCTTGTAGGAATGAATTCATTGAAATTAGATTACAATACCTCTGTTCTATATATAGTGGAAACAGAGGCGGGAAAGCTGGAAGAATTGAAAACAGAAATAACTAACTGCCCAATTGATCCAAGCCATACACGTGGAATAAAATCTAACAAACTATTCTAACACTTATGCATAAACGGCAGTCGTCCATGAGTTTGAATTCTATTCTAAGGCTAAACTACTTGTAGCTTATCTCTGTTCTTACAAAACAATAAGTTAAACTACAATGCTCAATCACTGAGTCTAATAACAAACTCAACAGTGACCTTGAAGACAGTGGGAAAGCCACCCAAAAGGGCACGCATGCCAGTAAACGTGAAGAAATCCCCATTAACATAGGTGACATTCGGAGGGACTATGAAGTCTGTGAGGATGTCTGGATCTCCTGCTATTGCCGTTTGGATGATGGCAAATGAAGAAATCAGTAGTGCGAAGAATTTCATGTTGAAAGTTTTTGAGGCCATGGAAGAGAACTTGAGGTGTAGTGAAGGGAAAAGCTAATATGGTACTTAAAATCATGGTTAATAGTGTGTGCTTAGACTTAATAAAAGGGCCAGTATTTATAGAAACTTAAGGAAAGGCAATTTGGTTGTAATCTTTCTGTGCAGGCCTGCTGGATGGAAAATTTAGATGACAATTACAAAGTCATTCTTGTTGTCGCAACATTTTTTTATAATATTATTTATTTCTGTCATTAGGCTGTTAAATGAGACCAAGAAAGTAACAAATTTTTCTTATCTTCATACATGATTGATTAGACATGTTAAAAAGTTTAGTTCCTTCTATTCCTTAAAGCTGCCTTCCTAATTAGATTGATATAGACATGTGTTGCTAATTTACTATATTTCTATTGCTACATTTCTAGAATATCTTTACTTGTTATAAGTTTTTCTTCTTCTTCTAATCTTCTTTTTCTTCTGGCCAAGTAATATATTCATCTTTAGTTCCTTCTTTTAGTTCCTTACTATAGTTTAGTTCCTTCTTTATATTCATCTTTACTATAGTTTAGTTCCTTCTTTTTCTCCTTGTTGTTGGTATTTTTAAGGTTTTCATAATCAAAATAGAGCTCCCTTTGGATACCGTATGAATTTTTAAGTATGTATTTATGCAATGTGTAAAATGAAGATAACAAATCTTATTTTAATAAAGTTGATTTTTTTTCTCATTTAGTATATTTCTAGAGTTCCTCTTTACTCTTTATCATTCAAACTTCAAAGAGCCTCATATGGATTTAAGACTTTGCATCTAGTTATTGTCTATTGGTACAATATTTAGCAGCCCTCCTCGCCTTTTGTTCTGCCTCAATTGATACTAGCAGAACCTGTTAATTGTTATCATCTTGATATATATATATATAGTAACTAAGTTTATAGCCAAATTTTATACATATCTAATAACCCTCCACGCTTTCTGTTCCGTATTAATTGATGTTGGAACCTGTTAATTGGTGTCATCTTGATATTGCAACAAGTGACGATAAAGACAACCATTGGTAATTGTGTGGTGCAGACCCTCGTGGAAATAATTCAAGTTAGCGGTTAGCCGGTAAGAGGGTGTCACCAAACTCCATGAGATTTGTGACACGTTCATCAACCTATGTTTGGATACCAAAATCGTGTTAACAATAAAGATCACTATTACGGAGGTAAAGCTCATGGAAATCTTATTGGTATAAATATTTCACTTCATACTATTAGTAAGGATTATGACAAAATATTTTTTTTTAATTACTTTCATTTTACTCTTAATAATTTATTAAAAATTTTAATAATTTATATGATATAAATCAATCATCACATATTCTCTCATAATAATTTACATAACATTGTATAATTTTGTCTATTATACTTGTGCGCACCCAAAAGAGGAGTTGACGGGCCAATCCTCACTTGGGCTCACAATCTATTTGTGAGTTAGGTTTTGGATTCCCTACTTGGGGTAGTTCCTTATGTAGAGACTCAACGAAACTACCTTTCCCTTTGAATTAACTCACTCCCTCTCTTTTTATTATCACTCCACTAGCCCGATACACTCTTGCTTTCTCTTTCCTTACCCTTAGTTTCTTTGTGAATCTTTCAACCCCCTTTCCTCCTTTAGCTTCTCATATTTATAGCTAAGCGTTAGTGGAGGGATTATGATTGCTTTCAAAATTAGTGCAATAGGAGGTCCAATGTCATTAATCGTAGATGGGTGTTTAGGTGGGAGTGGGGTGTGGTGAGAGTGGTCTAGAAACTGGTTCGCACTCCAATAGATATGCTTGGCAGCGATATTCTCCAAGGCACTGCCAAGCACACGAGGGATGGTGCATCCGAACGCCTTTCTCCTTGCTCAGGAATGGTTCGTCGGGCAAGGACCAGATGGCGAAACAAGGTGCGTGCTAATGTAGATTGCCTACTCCTTAGGCTTTTGAGCAATACAAAGCTTGGGCCCATGGCTTTTGTGGGTTCGGGCCAGGGTTTAGGGTTGAGAAAGGTCAGGTCCATGAGCCACACTGTTGAGTCAGAATCTAAGGCCCAAATGGGTCTGAGTATCACAGTGTCGTACAATACCCTACAATCATAAAGGGGCTCCCATCACTACTAATTAGTTCTATAAGATGGTATTTTTTTTAAATAGGGTGTATTAGACATTTCTCCTCTTACTCTCTTTTTAAACACCCTTTTAAGGAGAAGTATCTCCTGTATTCGTTTTATTATGGGCCTAGCCTTTCACATAAGATAATTGCTTCTTAATTTTTAAGGGCTTTCCTAACTACTCCCTTATAGCCATCTCTCTCTCTCTCTCTCTCTCTCTCTCTCAATATATATATAGTCTTTTATCTTCCATATGTCATTTCCATTTTTCTCCTCTTCTTTACCTTTCTTGCAAACATATTAATTAACTTAGAAATAAGCCAAGCTAGTATCAACCAACTTCAACCCCACATCCACAAGTAATGGCAACTAAAATTCATTATCAATAAAATGGACTATAACCACACTCTGTCAAACCTCACAAACTTAGATAATCATGCTCATAAACCACACACACATATTCACATTCTCAAAGTCCCAATACTCCCAAAAAATCTCACATTAACATTACAAACAAGCTCATAAGACAACCAATTTTTCAACCTCAAAATTCTACCAAACTACTTTCTAAGAAACCGACTCATGTTCTTCTAGGGGTCTTCTCTTTTTCCCATGTGAGAGGATCTTTGGACAAAATGCACCAAACCATTTAGAAATACCTATTTATAAAACTCTAATTCTATTCCTTGATAGATTCATAATATCCAATAATTTCCTCAACAATAAATACTTTTTCCTCCCATACTAGAAGAGTCATTTTCTTCTACACCAAATAATGAATTTTCCTTTCACATCAAGATAACCTAAACTAAGTCAAATTAGGAATTTGAGGTAATATTTAACAATCTCTCTCTCTCTCTCTCTCTCTCTCTCTCTCTCTCTCTCTCTCTCTCTCTCTCTCTCTCTCTCTCTCTCTCTCTCTCTCTCTCTCTCTCTCTCTCTCTCTCTCTCTCTCTGTGGTGTAGTACGTTAGTTCCTCTAATTAAATATCTTTTTGGCGCTCTATTGAGTCCATTCAAGGTGGTGGAATCGCTATACGTAGCATCCTTTTTACATAGGATTGGGTTTCACATTTGTGAAGGTCATCCCATTTGTTAGAAGATGTTGAATACAACATACTACATAAAACAATAAATCTCGTCAAGGAGGTGGAATTGTTATATGTAGCATCCTTTTTACATAGGATTGGGTTTCACATTTGTAAAGGTCATCCCATTTGTTAGAAGACGTTGAATACAACATATTACACAAAATAATAAATCTCATTAAAGAGATAGAAGTCTACCTCAGTACAAGCCATCCATGCTCATCAACAACCCACAAAAAGATTAATAATATTAATTAACAGTACCCTAAAATATGGGAACTATAATTAATACACTTTTGGTCAAAATGTATGAAAAGTTTGACAACATAATATCATATCTATCCATACCACTAAATCTGATTTAAATAATTAAAAAAAAAACAATGTGTAGGACTAGGATCAATGCTTTAAGTGGGTTCCATTCCATAGTTTTCTAGAAAATACTAAAAAAAATCAAGATTTAAGAGTAAAAAAAAAAAAAAAGTAAAGAGTACAACAAAAGTTAAGCCAAAAAGGGGAATGAAAACCCAATAGCAAAGATAATTCCATGAAGAAGACCACAGAGGCAAAGAGAAGAGAAAACAAAAAATGAACCTGAAATGAAGATCTGTGAATGTGTCAAGTCTATTACCAAAACCAATTGATGAGTAAGCTAACTAAAAAGAGTGTTTTATTTAGAATTAAGATAGAGAGAGTGAGTGTTTTTTTTCTTCTTATTTTTTTCTGCCTTTTGTTACTTGTCTATTCTTTCTTTTTTCTGCCTTTTGTTATCTTTTCTTCTGCATTTTGTTATTTGTATATTGAGAAAATCAATGTCTCTCTTTCTCTCCCTTTCTACATTTCAAGTAATAAATATGGGTTTTCTTAATGAAATGTGGTACAAAGGTTTGATCCAAAAGATACTTGGATGTGGTTTTTTATTTTTTTTTTTTTTTTTTTTGAGAAAGCTAAAGATTTGGTGATTTGATTGGATTTTATGTTATTTCAGCTTTTTTGCTATGTAAGAAATTGTTAGAAATAACTTGTTTCTTCTCAATTTTCAATTAGGGGCTTAAATAATTTGGACGACGCCTTAAATCTTTTGAGTGGGTCTTACTTTTTTTTTTTTTTTTTCCTTTTCAAATGAGAAAGCAGCATTATATAATATATTAGTACTATTAGGGACTCTCTTACAAGTGGGGCTTTAGGCAGTGGCCTAAATGGCATATAGGTTTAGCCAACCTAATAAGATGTACCCTTCAAAATGTACAATAATATAGTAGCACCAATAACATAATTAGTTCATATCTGTTTTCTCTTCAACCATAGAATTAAAAAAAAAAAAAAAAAAAAAAAAAAAAACAAAACAAAACAAAAAAAAAAAAATGTATTTATTATATATTTGCAAAGCTCAAGTTTGGGGTCCCGCAATGCTTAACTCAATGTGAACTTAGTTTTAAAGCTTGTACTCCCTCCTTATTTGTTTTCTATTTCATTTTGAGAAGTTCCAAAATATTGTCCTATTTCTAAAAATAAAATTAATTAATTTACTAATATTCTTATTATACTCCTACTTTATTTTCAAAACTATTTGAAAACAAAACTAACAAATATTTAAAAAATCAATTTAATTAGAGCACATTTTTAATTACCTTATTAAAAATAACACTTTTAAAAAAATTGATAAATTTATTTAAAGATAATTTTATAAACTTATACATTTTTATAAGGCAAAAAAATAATAATAAATAATATCCTCTTAAAATATTTCAATTTCCAAATAGAACAAACAAATTTGTATTGAGAGACTAATAATCAGTTAAATAAATAGCATTAGGTTTAAGAAATTCAGTCCGAAATATCCGGGAAAAAAAAAAGTAAGCATAATAAATTGCATTGATAGCTGTAATTAATTACACACAGTGCTTCGCGAAACAAAGAAAGAGTCGCGGTAGACAAGAGAACAGGTCAAGTAGGAATGTGGGCAACAAGACATGACTTTTCCCTGCTTCGTGTCCTTTGTAATATATGAACACAACAAGTCCGATTCATGTGTCCACACACTGATTTGCGTAAAAAAATTCCCCTTCCCCAAAATGACGTTCTAGTCACATAGAGTCAACCGCGATACAGCCATAGAGGTCTCCCCAATCTCTCATTTTATTCATTACTTTATACACTCAATATATAATTTTCTATCCCTTTTTCCAAGCATCAACCCCTAAAGGTCACCAATAATATGCTTGCTATATTGCGAGTGCTAAGACCCCACAAGCTAGTGAAGCACAGCTCATACGAGCTCCCTGTAGCTTAATTAAGAGTTGAGACAAAGTATCTCACATAAGATCTTATGGAGCCCTTTTTTCACTTTTGGTAAGTTTCTTGCCCGTGTGAGGAAAGAGAATCTTATTTCGTATGAATTAATCTATTTCATATATAAGATAAGATGTCTAGGACTAATAAACTTTCTTATTATTGAATAAGAGATTCAAGGTTCAAAGAATTTGTTTACACAAAAAATCAATTGATATTTTAACATAATAATAAAAGCAATTATCCTAGAATGAATATTATCTTGAAATGAATTGCCAAAAGTTAAATTTCTATCATATTTATTAAAAAAAAAAAATAGATACTACATACCAATCTAAAATAACGTACCATGTTTAAATGATTAAATTATGCTCTAATATCATATTAAAATCTCATGTGTTGGACCTCCTCCCCTATTAAAAGGGAATTTGAGCTCATTCGTGAAAGAGTGTTAGAAATATGTGATTAAAAATGAATATATTTATCATTATATTTTAATAATTTAAGCTTTTAAATTATCGCATTAAATTCAAAAAATAAATAAAATTAACCATAAAATAGATTATCTTTGTTATATTTAAGAAGACTCGGTATAATATGAGAGAAGTTCCATGTACAGGTCCTAGAAGACAACTTTTCCTTGTCTTAAACGCGGAAACGAAGCCGAAAACAAAGTGGATTTGGTATGAAAAAGTTTTACCGGAAGTCCGCGTGCATGGATGATAGCAACGTAACTCCAATTCTATTAAATTTAATTTTGCTCACGCTTTCGGTACCAGGTAGACTGGGTCTTGCTGACGAAAGACAGAAAGTTTCGTAGTTGCTTTATAATATATCGTACGACCATGTGGCATTCAAGTATGCCACAAAAATCGGAACTTTGTTTTATCCAGAAAACAAATGAAAATAAAATAGGCATACATCTCACAAGTCACAACTTAGGTCTTTTTCGTATCATTGCGAAAATATCTTTTTGTTTTCTGGGTGATGGCGTTTGAGAGGGCATTAACTTTTGTTAAGGAGTAAGGACTCCTTCAACCCTCAAAGGAGGGTTAACGATGTTGGATTTTAGCTCTATAATAAATGTTAAAATATTTTTGTAAGCTATAGACATTTCATTTTAGGTGGGCTTGAATCTTACACTTATGAGATCTACAATTATATACTCTTCTTCTCTTTAATGACTTGGGGTGACCAAAAAAAGAAAAAAAAACTTTAAAAGATCGTTCTTTTAAACTCTATCCGACATTATTAAGAGCATTCATATTGATTGTGTTAAAATAGCCAAAAAGCTATTTTTAGCACTACAAACATCAAAATATATGCTATATTAGAACTTCTAAATCTAAAAAAATTTAACAACTTGCTACTTGCTTTTTTTTTTTCCTCTCTGTCTCTCTCTCATCTCACCAACTATAGCAAGTTTTGTAGGTGGATGTTTTATATCATTTTAATGGGTGATGTTCTAAAGTAAGAAATAAGATGTAGAGTGTATTATTAAATAGGATGATAAAATAAATAAAGTAAGTTTTTGAGGTGCTAAAAGCTAAATTTTTTAGCACCACTAATGTGAATGCTTAGAGAAGGGAATTGGATGCTACTTTATTAAGTGTGTACACAACAATGTGAGTTTGAGACTTAGTGTGCATTTGGCATGGCTTCAAAGCCAACTTTTTTTACTATTCAGCTTAATTTTGCTACTATTCATGGGTCTCATTGCACTTTCTAATATTATTCATAGAGCTCACTATACTATTTCAACTACCTTTTATTTTTATCTACAGTACTTTTAGCAAAAAGTTTTTAATTTTAACTAAATAAGTTGTTCTCAAACAAACACTTTACACCTATTAAATTTTTATCTATTCCTCTTCTCATCCTTCTTACTAATTAGTATTACACACACACATGCACACACGTAAGATTTCTTTTTATTAAAAATTAAACCAATATATAATTAGACAAAATTTGGCTACAAATTTAATTATAGTCCAAAGCTACAACTTCCTTTAAAAAAAATTAACATTGCTACGCATTTTGAAAATTTAACCGTTGGATTGCATATTCTTTACGCTTTTAATACAAATGTCAAATTTTGTGTCAATCGGATGTTATTTACTATATGATCCATAAACTTATTTTTTATGCATAATTTTGTACTACAAAAACTTGCAATTTAAATAATTGATTGATGACATAGGTATAGATCTTTGATCTTCTAGAAATTTTGCAAGCATGAGAGATATAAGAAGAAAATGTAATCCAATGGTGGACTTGTCAAAATTCACATCTAATAAAAAGATGTTGAGTGAAATTGTTGCCTTAGGCTACCACCAAGTTTGTAATCAGACTTTGTCCTATGTAGTTTCACTGGTATCATATTAAACCCTAAAATTTTACAATCCCTTCAATTTTAACATGTAAAATATAATTTACCCTAATATAATATAAAATGAAAATGATTGACATTTTGTTAATTTTTTCTAATATTGTGATATAATTTCTTTTTTAAGCCTACATATTTTCTAATTTACCCTAGAATTTGGTTTATAGGTTACGTTTGTTTTGACATAAAACGTTTTCGAGGAAAAACTAGGTTTCTTTGGTGTTTGGTTATACATTTGAAAAACATTCTCATCTGTTTGTTTGGAATATAGTAGACTTGGGGTGAGGGACAGGGTTGAGATCTGCATTATTGTGTAGTTTTAGGGAAAGGAATTTTAGAAAGACAGGTCTCTTCCAAACCCTTGAATGACCTATTATTCAACCAGGGTCGACCCAGGGCCCAGGCCTAAGGCCCTACCACAAAAAAAAAAAAAAAAAAAAAAAAAAAAAAAAAAAAACTCCCTCCGTCCCACTTTTTTTGTCCTTTATTCCATTTTGAGATGTCCCAAAATATTGTTATGTTTCTAAAAATAAAAGTCATTAATTTACTAATGTTCCTATTATACCCCTCTTAATTTACTAATTCAATTTTTTATAAATTTTTTTATGGGTAGTTTTAGAAACTTATACATTTTTAAATGGTAGACAAGACAATAAATAATGTTTCCTTAAAAAGTTTGATTTTTCAAACAAAACAAAAAGTGGGACGAAGGGAGTAATAATAATAACAAATTTACCCTTAAGGAAACAGGCCCCCTCCTCCATTGTCAAAGGCCCAAAATTTTATAAAATTATATATTTTTTTAATAGTTGTGTACTTTAAAAAAAAAAATGATGCTAAGGATATTGCAAATTTTACTATAGACTTACAAATTGGCATGTCACTGATCACAAAAGAAGTAATTTTTAAACATTTATAAATTAGATTAATGAAATTCATCAATAATAGTATTTGTCACATCATATTGTGAACATTTTGTAGTGTTTTTTTTTTTTTTTTCTCATTTTTCCTTTTCATTTCTATCAATACTCAAAGTATGAACCAATAGGAACCTAACACAATTGAAAGCCTAAAATGTTTCCAAAAAAAAAAAATGTTGCAAATGTGCTAAGTCATCAATTATAGATTAATCTCTCCTAATAGTTTGAGACTTTAATTTTTGTAAACCAATATTCTATAAAAGCCACACATCAAATAATATCTATCTCTCACACTTAAATACAAGAGATAGAAAATTAAAAAATTAGATTACAACTTTACTTTACTATGCATCGCCATATATTCAAAATAAAGTATCTTTTTTAATAATAATATTTTTTATTTTATTTTATTAAAATTTATGATTCAACTATGATATTCAATTCTCTATATGAAATTAACATTAGTTTAATTGGTATTATTCATCAAATTATGTATTTAATGTGTTAAATTAACCTTGATTTGATTTCTCAAAAAAAAAAACTTGATTTTGTTTAATATTAAATAATTTTGTTTAATTAATATTTTTATATAAAATGTGCCGCATAAAATTTTCACCTTAAGCCCCAAATTATGTTGGGATGCCAACCAAAATCACCATAAATGGGTGAATAATCTATGAAAGCATTTAAAGGCACGTTAGAGGACAACTGTTACACAACAGTCTCAAAATCCCATTCAGAAAGTAACCGATGCCAATGAGAGTTTTAATAGCAATCACAAGAGGGAAACATAAATGACCATCAACAGTCACACACCATCCCTATATAAGAACCACCGGCCTCATTCATCCATGTATGAAAAACAATTAAGCTACATTATCCTCTCTTAAGTTCTACTTTATTTGAATCTCGTTAAAAAGTTCTATGTCATAGGTGTTAGAGACTTAGAGGGTCTTAGGCGGATACCGTACTTGTGTTATCGAATTAGCCTTTTTCTTATTGTGTGGTTAGAGCACTTCTTCTTCCCACTTGACTAATTTGCACCTGGGGTAGAAAAAGATTTCACGTGACACATCTAAAAATATTTAAGAAAACTTAATTCTCTCATTAGATTCTGATTGATTTCATTTGCATTTTAAATGTCATTAATTTCACTCTAGGGCCCTAGGCTAGGATGGTGAAAGTCATTGGTCATTACCAAGATTTCCAACTACATTTAGATGCTCAAATAATGTCGCAAGAGGACCAACTTTAGCAAACATGACATGATAGATAGCTAGGGACGGCATGAGGAAATTGAAGAGAATTAGAAAGATAAAAAGGTTGTCGTATTAACGAGTATTTTTAAAATAATCGTTAATAAATTATATTAAGAAAGTTTTTACACTATTCTTATTTTATTTTTATATAAAATTTACTCTATTTTTATGGAAAAAATAAAAAACTGTCAACAAAATTAACTATTTTTTTATTTTTCCAAAAAACATTTTTAAAAATGATTCTTAAATCAATGCCCTCAAAGCAATGATTATCATTTCCCTTTTCAAAAAAAAAAAGATTTTACAATTTTCATTTTTGGAAAATTTTTTTTTGAGAATTGAAAAACTATTGACAGTTTTTTCAATTCTCAAAAAAAAGTTTCTAAAAATAAAAAGTTTAATATGTGCCATAAAAGCACACATTAACCGGATCCCAAAAAAAAATCCTCACCCTAAATCTGTGCTGGGTAATTAAAAATTACAGCTTTAATTCTATTGAGATGGGGTTATAAGTAAAGTAGTATTATTAAACGATGATAAAAATAAGCTTAAACCCAACACTCATAATACTCAAAAAATATATTAGATCCACGTCAACTGGTGTGTCGGCAACACCATCGATGCAGGTAAATTCCCAGCACCTTCTCTGTGTACCTACTACCAATCATTTATTGCCAGACTTTAAATCGTTACAAACACAATCAACTAATTAAATTGACGTCGGACTGAGAGTAACACACACTACTATTCCTATATAGGGTAAGTTTGGTTCCGTTTTTCAAAATGGGGCTTTTTGAAAAAGTAGGGTTTAAAAAAATGCGGTATGAAATTGAATTCTTTTAAAAATTTGAATGTTTGGTAAAAGATGTTAAAAAGTATTTTTTTTAAACAGTTAAATGTTTGACTAACATTTATAAAAGTGATGATTTAAGTAGTAAATTACTAAAAAGAATAATGTTATATAAGAGAGTTTATTTCATTTTTAAATCAATTACTTCGTAATACTTACTCAAAAAAAAAAAAGCTACTTAATAATAATAATAATAATAAATATATTATTGTCATAATTATTTGTTATTATTATTACTATTATTGGTATTATACTATTATTTTAATAATGTTAGTTTTTTTTAGCATCAATTATTTGTTATTCTAAAAATTTTGAACCAAGTATATTATCTGTCTTACTTTAATAATGTTATCTATTTTTAATAATATCAATATCACTATTTTAATAATGTTTTTGTTTTATTGAATATGGTGTTATTTGTTCTGGCATGATGGTCTGAAGAAGTTTCAAATGGTAAAGTTGGGTTTTTAATAAAACAAATTAGTAATTTGGTAATTGAACCAATAATTCCTAAAAGTTGAAATGACTTTTTTGCAAAAATTGACCGCAAATCCTTTGACTTTTTGGGAGCCTTACACTTGTTCAAAAACAACTTTTTTTGCTAAAGCTCCTTTCTAATATTTACCAGCATTTTAAACTTTGAAGTAAAAAGTTCTTTTTACTATTTAAAAGTGCAAACAAATGGACACGTAGTCCCCTACGTGAATGAAATTTATATATTCTGGTTGAGAATTTTTCTTCCTGTTTTTTTTCCTCAGAGGATTATATGTGTGTGTATATATATATATACACACACACATTTTTATTGCTTGAGCTTAATTTTCTTCATTCCTTGCCAAGAAAAATATATAAAAGACAAAGTGTGTGTTCTTTAAAAAAAAAAAAAAAAAAAAAATTTCTCACTTCTTTTAAGAACAATGATGCGGCTTTGCGCGTGAAACAAATGCTGTGGGAGCCACCTGAATCGTTCCTCCACCATTGTTTAAGAAGAAATAGATCACTCTTGCAAATTGCCTTGACGGCAGAGAATTTCTTTTAACGTATATGTCTTCCGGGGTCCTCCAAACTAATAAAATATTGTCATTTACACAAATGTTACAATATATGGTGATTTTTTTACTTCTTGTATTGATTAGGAAGTGACTCATATTAACATAGATGGCATGGGCTCATGGTTGGGAAAATTATTTCAACAGTCCTCCTAGTGGACCTAATAATTTATTGTAAAAATGATCTTCATATTTAGTGTTAGTTATTAATTTACTTTTTTTTTAAGGAAAAAATTATAATGTGGGTTCTAGTTAGTTTGACCGATCAAGTATCTTATTGTCAATAAGATATTTAGAGGCTGTTTAGTATCTACTTTAAACAACAGTTTTAGTGTTTAAACAATACTTATACTTCTTATACGTATTTACATAACACTGAAATACATATTTTCACAACACTGAAAATTGAACAATAATACTTAAACAATATCACGATACGAGCCCTTAGTGTTCAATTCTCATATACACAAAAAACTAATTAGTATCTAGAACCTTATGATAAAAAACAATCGTCAAGAAGCAGATACTATAAGTTGAAATTTTATTGTATCCATCAAAGAAATGATTATAGTCAAGTGACTAGAATTTTATTTAAATTAATTGTATTTTAGTAGTTGGTGTGACAGGTTTTGGGAAATTTTTTTCCATTGCACTGATTGAGTTGGATTTTTTTTTTTTTTTTTTGCCTTTAGGTGCAATACATTAGTTTTTTTCAATTAAATTCAAGCACGTGGTTACATTGACCAATAAAACATAAATAGTATTATCTTTTCCAAAAATAATTAAATTCAATGTATCTATATGTTTAAATTTAATTAGAAAACCTAATATATCACATCTAAGAAACTGCTCCTAATATATCACATCTAAGGAAATGCTTAGCCTTGAGAGGTAGTTTTTGCCAATGCATGCAATTGGTTAATCGCCAACACGGGATGAGAAAAATAAAAATACTATTGTTACATGATCTAGGAATGTTAGGATGTAGAAGAAAATATCGCATACACCTAGCCTACATAACATTCCTATAGCATGTGGACCTCATAACTGTGTGCTCACATATTGTGGACCTCAGTTCTATATGATTCCAACAGAATATATTTGAAGAAATTTGATCCATAATCCTCTGAAAAAATGAGAGAGAGAGAGAGAGAGAGAGAGAGAGAGAGGCTCATAGAACCAGGCAAGATTGTAAGGGGCCTCCGGCCATGTTTCCAAATTCAATTAACAAGTGGATTACTTAGAAAAATTATACAATTCTCAACGTCGACCATGTTACTTATCCACCATTCCTCTAAAAATCTCCCACCTATTTAAAATCGGTTTAACAAATTTTTTTATTATCGTAAGCTAACCCAACAATTTAAACAAATAAAAGTCTTTTAATGGAATAATGCACAAATAACATGATCCACCGTGAATATTATATAATTTCTCAATTATTTTAAGGGTTTTTAAGTTTTGATTACGTCAAGATTACGCAATTTCATTGGAGACCCACAAAAACAGTAGTACATTCAAAATTTGATAACCACGAGGCTGCACAGAACAAAAGCTAGAGTTGCAACTTGCAATACAGGGAAGAAAGAGAAAGCTGACTGGTTCAAAACTACAAAGAGTAGATATTTTATTTTATTTGACGTTTCTATTACCACTACGGAAAGACACTGCAGGACAGAGAGACAACATTTTCTCGCATAACCGCGTGGAAGTTTCCACCCAATCACAAACTTCCACATTTTTCTCATTCTCTCTCATACTACTGTGCTATCTCTACCCCTCTATATATAAAGACTACACGCCATTTAAAAACTCGCAGCAATTCAAAATTTCAAACACAATTACAAGCTCTCAAAACTCTCATCAACAATGGAACAACTCCCACCTGGTTTTCGTTTCTACCCAACTGAAGAAGAGCTCATTTCCTTTTACCTACACAACAAGCTTGAAGGGAAGAGAGCTGATGTGAAACGAGTTATCCCAGTCATCAACATTTATGACATAGAGCCGTGGCACCTTCCAAGTACATATCTCTCTTCCACAAACTAACTCCACTTTCATTTCAACCCAATCGTGTATGCTTTAGAGATGGTTTTTAAGTTTGAGCTAAATGGTATTGTGAGTATGCTGACTTGGTTTCTGTTTTGTGTTGCAGAGCTTTCAGGAGAGATGTGTCAAGCAGACACTGAGCAATGGTTTTTCTTTACACCAAGACAAGAAAGAGAAGCTAGGGGAGGAAGACCCAGCAGAACTACAGAATCTGGGTACTGGAAAGCAACAGGCTCTCCTGGCTATGTGTATTCGTCAGATAATCGTGTGATTGGAGTGAAGAAAACCATGGTTTTCTATAAGGGGAAGGCACCCACTGGAAGGAAAACCAAATGGAAGATGAATGAGTACAGAGCAATTGAAGAAGTACCAAGCTCGTCTAGCACCGTGGTTCCCAAGGTGCATATGCAATGCTAAAGTTCTTTTGTTTTCTTTTTTTCTACAATGGGCCGGAGACCACACCTCATTGAGTAGTGGCGGCTTGTGTAGTATGAGTCTCATGGAGTATGAGTCTCATGCTTGTGGGATTGTATGCTCAAGTGGGAGGGGCGTTATGTTCAAATAGTTTTCTACTTTTTTTTTTTTTTTCAGAATTTCTAATTATCGTATCCTATTCCACTATTTATTTCCTGTAGTTGAGGCATGAGTTCAGTTTGTGCCGAGTGTATGTGGTTTCTGGAAGCCTTCGAGCGTTTGATCGACGCCCAGAAATGTCAACAAGAGAGACACCACAGCTTGGTGATAACGGGGCTGCAACATCTTCTCAGAACGCCACAATGGTAGAGAAAACAAGCTCGTCTGAAACTTCTCACTCGGGAGGAGACCATGTTGATCTCCCAGAGATTGATGGCTTTAACTGGGGGATAAATGATGGTCTAGAACAACCTCTATGGGAGTGGGAACAACTAAATTGGCCCTAAGTCAATCAATGGTCAGAGCTGCAGCCCCGTTCAGCAAATTGAACTAAATCACATAGGCAATAGGATAGCTTACTTTAGATTTTTTTTTTTTTTTTTTTTTTGACTTCGTCACAGAAAGTGATAGAAGAGTAATAGAGAATCAGAAAGATGTAAAAGATTTATAATATGAAAAATTCAATTATTTTTGTAAATCAACTACAAGCTAGGAATAAGATGTAAGGTCTGATGGGGGTGTAGCAGAGCTAAACTGTCAACTGCATTCAGTTATGATCAGTTTCAAGATTGCATCCTGACAAACTTTATTTTTAAGTTTGAAAATGGCATCACCTTTTCTCTCTCCCATTGAAACTATGCCAACTTCCCAAGCACAACTTGTGAACCTGGAATAGGCAATAGGAAGTCATATTTCAAAATCAAGTAAGAACTATGTACAGGTATAGAAAAGGAAAAAAACTGGAATAATACATGCACACACCAAAAAAAAAAAAAAAAATCATTTATTAGTTATTTTGCATGTAAGTAATTAGAAAAATATGGAACTCAGTTGTTTTCTCCAACTTGACTTGGCATCTAATGCTATCATATGTAATTTTTTAAGCAAACTGATACAAACAATGTAACATTTTAAATTCCAAAACAAGTAACTAGATCACAAACCATTCCAAGGTATCGTTCTATAACACAGTAACATGAATTTGACCTTCACGCATTCCAAAATAGATGATCCAAAAAAGAAAAGAAAAAAAATTTGAAACCTCTTCCTTCTTCAGGCATCCAGGACAAGGTTGTCGGGAAAAGTCAATTGTATAAGGACTAGCCTACAATTCACATTATATGACATTCTTGCCTTCGAAAATGATGCTTTCACTTGAATTCCTGGTTTGCTTCCAAAAAATTGCCAACATTTTCAGTTGGATCAGTTAAAGCTTACAAATGGCCAATCAAAACCATGCAATATGTAACTCTGTAGTTATTTTCATGTTTGCAGATTCATTATAAATTGTCTTCAAGGCGGGCATGGTGACGGCAGAAGATATTAAGACTTGGTCAAGATTCGAAAGGACTTCAACCAACAAAACAAATGACTCTGCAGCCTGACAATAGAACATGATGGTAATGACAATATGTAACTCTGCAGTTACTTTCATATTTTCAGATTCATCACAAATTGTCTTCAAGGGTGGCATAGTGAAAGCAGAAGATATTAAGACTTGCACAAGATTCGTCAACCAATGAAACAAATGACTCTGCAGGCTGAAATTCAAATTAGTCGCTTGACTTTTACTTCAATTTTCAAATAAGTCCGCCGTCCAAATTTTGTTAGCAAATGAAGTCGTTCAACTTTTTTTTGAACAAATCAAACAACAAGATCTATTAACTGCCACTTCTCATGAATGTTTTCAGTTTTATATATATATATATATATACACTCACACACGCATAGACACACACACTTTTTTTTTTCTTTTTATTTAAGGATGCTCAAACATCATTGTTTGCCAACAGATTTGAATGGAATGCCACACTGACTTGTTTTTACAAAGTGAGAGACTAAATTGACAAAAATTAAACTTTAGGGACTAATTTGAAATTGAAGAAAAAGTCAAGGGACTAAATTGAATTTTAACCAAAACAATATTGCCAGGTAGAAGAAACTTGGTTGGGTGACTGGGTCAGCAGATAGCATGATGAAAGTATAGAAATTCATATTCTCTTTTCTTACAATCAATAACAAGAGGTAAGAAAACATGATAATTAGCAACGCCATATATAGAGAGTAATCATCAAAAGAGTGGCTACATACATATTGTATTTATACGCTTCTGCTAGTGAAAAGGCAGAGGCTGACAGATGTCCTGTTTCGTTGAAAAATGTGCAAAATTGATGATGACTCCTGAGGAAGTGAAAAATAGGGATCAAAAGTCAACAAATGCAAGCAATTTGAGGTTTAAAAGATGTAAATTGACACGATGCAATCATTGGAATCATAATGGCATCATACGAATAACTCTAGCTTTGTATTACATCTTCAAATGTTAGAATAGTTTTTCCATCAACGGTTTTATAAGCAAGATTCTCTTTCATTACATTATACAGAAATAACTATAATAATTTTTTTAAGGAACAATGGTACTCAGAACAAGTAATGTTGTTTCCAATGGAATAGCACTGTTTCATTGGATAACCAGCAAATGGTGGATATGCAATGTTCGCATGTATTGAACATACTTGAGCATAAAGAAGATAAGCCAATGTACAACATCATTGTTAAATGCAGTTGCCGAGTGGTTTAATAATTGTAACCCAAGTCATGGAAGACAAGGGTGGAACTAGGATAATAGAATTTTTAGAGAGGGGTTGGGTTCAAATAATAGGAAAAAATTATTTATAATATAGATTTTAGAGTTATATGTGAGATAACTTTTGGGGGGAATTCCCTATATTTTACTAAATACTGTCCTTGAATGTGTAAGGAAAACATAAGGAATTCAAGAAGTTTTATAGGCTATGTCCCCAAGCTCTAATGTAGAACAACCCCTGATGGCAGACCTATTGCAAACTTATACTGCATGAAATTCTGAGAAAAAAAGGGTCCATCCTCACATCTCTGGATCTTCAATTTACATGTGGAATTTCTGCTCAACAAAGTGGGAAATGTATGCAACTGGTTTTAACTTGCATAAACTATGGTAAAAACATTAATTTGTGTCACCAATGATATTTATGCAAAGGGTAGATAGAGAATCCAAGAATCTATATTTTCTGCGGTGGTGGAGTCAAGCCACACATCACATCAAACAAAGCAAAGTTGATTATTTAATCTTAATGAGTCTCACGCAACTGGTACAAATCATGAGAAGAACAAATGGATGTTTGATGGAAATACAAGCAGAAGAGGGATTTTTCATATTGAGCACGGATAGTGATTTTTTTAAATGATGTATAAACCAAAAACATTTATATATAGACTATTTAGATACAATCTTCAATGAAAAAATGGACAGAGATTCAAGGAGGTCTAACACCAGAAAGCATTTCTTTACCCCTAATAATTTTAACAAACAGAAAGCATGAAAATAAACATCCTCTTGGTGGAAACATAGTGCTGAACAAGTGAGAGAATATAAATTCCAAAATTGTGAGTCTTCAGTTAAGTATGACAAAAAAAGAAGTCAACAGTAGTAAGAATATGATTATCGCTGTGTTAGGATCCAAAGAAATGCTGGAGATGGAAATGAAGCAATTGAATAATAAACATAAGACTTTGTACATGAAAGGTCAATTATATGTGGTAATTCTTATCAAAAAGGAAAAAATCATAATGGTTTTTGTCTTTGTCAATGCAACAAGTATGACTTATGTTGACCAGTGGCAACTAAATTTTTATCTCTTTTGCTATACATTACAATAAGAACAAGATGACTCATCCTGTACTAATAAATAGGCATAGACTCATGCAAATATACAGCTGATATGGAAATAGCCTATTGTTGATCCTTCATTGAGGCTATAGTTGTGTTTCAGGTGTATGCGCCATTGCTCATCTCAAATCTCAATGATAGTCTCCTGATAGGCTTCAAAGCTAAAAATGTGCCACCCCATACTGCATGGGCTTTTAATAAATCTGAAGGCATGCATAACAGTTAGCAGTAGGTCTTTTCCACCTCAACCGACTATTCAAATGTCTCAAAGTAGTGATGCACTCTTTTTCCAAATTATGAAGTCCTAATGAATTTTCAACCCCTTTCATTTATTAACTAAGCCCAGAAATGGTATTCCTATGATGAATACATATATAAAACAATCACTAATAAATTATTGGCTATCAAAGGAAAGTATAAAGAGATGGAGAGAGTTCCTAGCATTAGCCACAAGGAAGCATATTTCAGCAGCTCTTTAAACCTGTAAACGTTACCTTTGGCTAAGTATGTTGCTCATTGGTTTCTCTTTAAAATAATATTAATTAATGGTAATTTGTTTTCTACTTTTTTGGGGGGTTCTTTCTTGTTGCAGCTCTTTTAGTTTCTTACTTGATTATTTTTTGAGACACATGTGCTGCCTTATTGTTTCTATGCTGTTTTAATGCTAGCTTAATGGTATGATATGGGGCCACTCTGGAACTAACTGATATATGCTATATGCACGGATGCATTAAGCTTGAAATTGTATTATGACAACTTTTCTACGTCTATTGCGCTACAAAATAGCAATATGTATACAATATCTACTGGTAATTTGTCATCTATTATTATTCATCATTATAGATTAACCATTTTGTTACAGAAAAATTACCAGAGTTTACATGTGTCACTGTGGCTTATATTAAATCCCTTCTGATACTTTCTCCATCAAATGTAGTAAAGCACATCCTATGATGAACAAACTATCAAAATTTCTGTAGACTGAGCTATGGCAGCTTCCAGCAATTCCCAAAATAAAATCTCTTCTTGCTCATGATCAATTGCTGCTTGGGAAGTATCACTTAAACATGTCATAACCTTGTGTACATACTCCCCATGCCGGCACCTTGTTGATACAGTTGAGCACCTCTACACTACTTTAAGAACCAATCACAAGCTAGTCATACATTGACACAATTTAGCATTTGTCTGGTGTGTCACGTGTATCAGCACTCATATGCATCCCACACCATGCATTTCACCATAGTTCTCCTTACACATTCAGCAGTGTTATCAAATTCTTCCACAGGGCTGTCTGCAGGCTGCAGCTCCTTAATTAACTTCACAACTACACAGGTCTGTTCGCTACCAAAGACCACTTGTGTGTCATGAATTTATCAAGCCTAGCATTGGGAAATCTATAGCTATTTACACAAAAAGTATATTTTATTATGTAACAAATTTTTATGGATTATCTACCTTGTATTGGGATATCTATAATCTTCAGACACTTCTAGTAATACAAGGAAGCAAAGAACCAAAAGGCGATTCAATTCAAGGAATCATTCAGCAGAGCCAAACGTGCATTTCCATTGATTATTTCTCCCTAAAAGGCTCAACTAAAACTATTCTCACACACAAATTTATCGTTAAGGCAAAAATATTGGAAAATTCCCATTGCTTACAATCCAAATACTTTTAATACATGTATTTTCATTCAAATTGCATTTTTGTTGAGAAACTAATCAGTGGTGGCGCAGAACATGTTATCAATGAATGCAAGTGTACTAGTTCAGGTAATCAAATTTCCAAATTCAGAAAGGATTTTTTTTTTTTTTTTAATGGATGAAAAATGAGTAGAGGAGAGCGACCTGTATTGGCGTCTTCCACTTAGGCGTAACTATAGTAACACTCTATCCACTGAGTCCAGGTGTGCAAGATTAAGGGATCCAAATGAGCCATAGCTGTACACCCAGCTACATCAAGGACGCCAATGAGCGAGCCGAGAGCATGGAGTTGGGAGTTATTTTCCAGGCGCATCCCAAAGGGAATATTTTTTTTAACTGAACACATTCTTTAACATATGGAAAACAACATCCAATAGCATATAAAACAACCAAATCCCTAAAACGTTAAAACTAGCCTAACATTTATGGTTTTAACCAAATACGCAGTCATGGTTTTAACAAGTATCTCTGTTCTCTTACTCTTTTTTTGGTTCCAAACCAAAAATATATATATTATGGAAGAAAAAAGAAATCATAAATATGTTTCAAGGAAATACAGAGCTGTGAGCGTTAACTTTGAGCAATTCAAAGTCTCTTTTATTTCCACACTCATTCTGAGAATCTAATGTATTGAAAAGCAAAGAGTTAAGAGAAAAGTTACAAGGCAATGCATTGAGATTTGGAAGTACAAAGAGAAAGGACGTGTGTACCTTTGCTTTTTCTTTTTTTGGTCGCCATTTTTGCAGCCCATTTAACTGATGTTTGGGGGGCAAGACAGAAAAAGAAAAAAAAAAAAAAAAAGTGATTGAATCAAGAAGACAATTTTGAAGCAGAGTCAGCTGACAGCGTGACTTTTCGTTTGCCTGTGTAGTAGTGTCCAGTGTGAACACACTATGCACGTGTGCACCAAGTCGCCACTAGAGTCTAAACCCACTACCTGTTCTTCCATATGGGTGGGTGGTACGATTTTGACTCTTTTGTTTTGTTTTGACAAAAAGAGCAATACTAGGTACACTACACCCACCGAAAATTCAATATATGTTTTTTTTTTTCTTTGATAATTGAGTTAAAAAGTTTTTACTCATTTTTGTTTGAATAATTTTTAATTTTGTTTTTATTAGTATTATTAACAATCGGTCACGCTAGCAGTTTTGAAAATTTTTGTGTGTATATGTTTTTTTTTGGCAAATATATTCTTTTTCATTCTTAATACATGTTTTTATATTAGCGTAAATTACGCTAATATCTAGACTTGACCAAATTGAACTTGAACATGATAACCACCCAAATTTGAAGAAAATACATGCTTGTTTTGCCTTTCTAATTCTTTGTAAATATATTCCAAATTTTTACTTCTTCCATTGTCTTTATTTCCTTTCTTTTCTAAGTTATTTTCTTCTCATATACACTCATGGATTTTTTTTTCTTAACAAAAGAGAGGATTGAAAGAACTTTAATTAATGTATCTTTAACTTTTATTTTTTTAGTGGTTTCTTTATTTGTTCCCTTACTTCTATTGAAACAAAAAAAAAAAAAAAAAAAAAAAAAGAAGAAGATAATATTATAAAATTTTGTTTTTGTTTATTATTACTATTATTAATGCATGGGAAAAAAAAATCGTCATACGAGGTAAGGATTATATTGTTTAAACTCTCATAGAGAGAGAGAATTATAAATAAATCTAAATATAAAAAATTTGAAAATAAAATTTAATTGTGAAAGTAAATTGAGAAAATCATAAATGTTGAGGTATCAAAAAAGTATAACAGTTGTAGGGACAGGATCTGAGCACTTCTTCTGCTGGACGAGTGGACTCAGATCCAACTAGTCAAATACAATGAATTTGTAGAGAATGGGTTTAAGAACTAGGCCTTAGTGCATGGACAACGGTCAATATGACGTTCACCACCATCAAACATAGACGAACTGAGATTATCTAAGAAAGTTTATCCTCAGCTTAATCTGAGGAGCTTTGTAGTAACTATTGAATGAGGATTGTTACATGAATCCCTCCCCCCCCCCCCCCCTTTTTGATCTGTTTTTTCCCTATTATATAATCCTCCTCCAACGATCTCTTTCTTTCACTTGTTGACCATCTATGCCTCCCTCTAACTACCTGTTCCATCAGCCACCTTACCAAACCTCTTGTGAGTTGCAGCAACTAAGGCAGCACTGTTCAGAGGTCATTTCTCCATTAATGTGACCAAAACGTTAGTTGTGCGCATTTAATGTGGATGTGACAATTCCTCCTTGAATTGCTCTTCCACCATGCTTCCATGGATGGCCTATCATACTTATCTTTTTCCTGGGATGCTTAAGGAGGCCATCTTTGGTGGCATGCTACCCTTCCTTTTTGTGGTCTCGGATGTCCAAGAGCAGGATCGTCCTCGGCGATATCCCCTAGCCACCTGGGCTTTCTATGCTCATCCTCGGACAATTCCTCATCCTCGGCGTGGGCCTTGGGCTTAATATGAAGTGGGCTGGGATCGTCGGATTCTTAGGCCCCACAATAGCCTCTCAAAATCCTGCTGTTCGGATCCTCGGGCAAGGAGAAGGATTTTGATGTCCTCGGGCCTTTGTCGTGGCTTGTCCAGTCTTGTCTTACATCAGCGCTAAAGTCTTTCACTTGTCAATTGCACGTTTCTGGCGCTTCAATATACAGCATGCACCTATATTAAATTCTGGCGGCTCTATTCTCCCAATGTTTAGCAGTGTGATGGTAATCTAATGATAGGGATTTCTTTTTGCCTTTATGGGTGAGAAACCCTACACAGTTATTTTTGATTAAGGGTATAAATACCCATTTGAACTGGTTTGCCTCTTTACTTTTGCATTCAAGAGTTCTTACGCACACACCCTGAATCTGGTCAAGTCTCCAACCCAACTCGCGTCTCTTCGCAGCCTAAAAAGCCTGTCCTGGGCGCCTTTCCTCATTTTCGTAAGTTTTCTTCTTACTCTATCTCGTGTTTCTTTCCCTTTCTAGTTTTCTTTTCCCTTTATTCCTCTCTTTCTTTCGCTCTTTCCTAAGTCTCTCAACCGCTCTTTAGGATAGGTAGGTTTAAGAAGTTGGTTAAGTCTGTGGAGGCGATGGAGAATTTCATCGCCGATTATAGGATACTCAATAACGTGAGTCTGAGGCACTATGAAGAGCGGGATTGGTATATCAAAAGGGAGGTAGGTGAGGTAGTGATTCCCATAATCACCTTCCTTGAAGGCGGTATGAGAATTCATATGGGGCCAGTGATGACGGACTACCTTAGGCACTTCCGATTAGCCCCAACCCAGTGCGCCACTAATGTGTTCAGGATCCTGGGTTACGTGGATGCCTTAAAGGAGAAGATGGGGTTGAGGTTAACTCATCACGACGTAAATTGGTGCTACAACCTCCAACACTTAAAGGGCAAGTCTTACTACATGAAGACAAGGGACGATAAGGTTCAACTTATTCAGTGCCTCCTCGAGTCTAGTAAAAGGTTAAATAAAGACTTTCTTATTGTGTTCGGGGAGTGGCACGACGGCCTCCCTTGCCCGACAGTAGAGGGGGAGCCAGGTGGGGCACTCGGAGTAAGGAATGGTCGATCTGCTATGTTTTCACAGTTTGCATTGTCCGGTCGTTAATATTAATGTGCTTTCTTTTTGCAAATCCACACGTCTTTGAATGACACTTCCATTTAGTCAACCGGGAGGATTTGCAAGCCGTTCTCAGGGCGGAGGTCTTTGTGAACAAGGCGGACAATCAGATCAGAGCTGCCCACAAGATTCTTGGGTACAATCCCTCACAAAAATCATTTTCTGCTCCAAAGTACGTGATCAGAGCCAAAGATCCTCGACTCCACAAGATCACCGTAACGGAACACGGGTTCTAGCTCCTCGAAAGATCCCCTGTCCCAGAGGGTGTTCTGTTGTCAGGCCTTTCTTCATCCCATCAGGCTGCAGAGGCCGAGGGAGAAAGTGCAGAGAGAGAGAAGGAAGTTGCTAATTTAGGCCCGTCTGAGGACGAATTTGGTGTTTTCAAAATAGTCAATCCACCCGAGGACCTTTCCGGTGACCTAGGCGACCCCAACCTGACCGAAGCGGATATCTTGTTAGAAGGGATTTCTTCTCAGGCCGAGATGGGTAAGAATAGCAACGGGTCGGGTTCAGGCCGGGATTTTTCATACCCGGACCCGACCTGTGGCCCGGACTTGGCCCGTTTAGGATATCGGGTTTTTTTTCGGGGCCCGAACCCACCCCAGCTGGGCCCCATTTAGGAATTGGGCCCAATTCATGGCCCAACCAAAAAAAAAAAAAATTTAAGCCCAGATTTTGCTTAGATTTTGCCTACATTAAGCCTGCATATTCTAATTCAAGCCTAGATAATTAACGTGGCCCAAATGCCAAATCAGTCTAAATCATAGGCTACTAATCATAAATCAATAAATCACCTGTTAATTATAAATCTATAAATCAATAAACCATAACTAATATCATGATCATAATTCAATAAATCATAACTAAGATTTTAAATCAATAAATTAACTAGTTAAGATAACCATTTAATCATTAATCAACAAAATCATAACTAAAATCACCAGTTAAACATAAAAATAAAATAAATCCAACGAGTCCAAGAAATAAGTATCAAAAGTCCAACGAGTCCAAGAAATTAAAAAGCTACAAAATAAAGCCCACAAGTTTAGAATAATTACAAACCAAAAAAGTAATCCAACAAGTCTAAGAAAATAAAAAAGCCACTAAATTAATACAAAATGTTTAATCTTCATCAATTGTGATACAACTCCCATCAATTGTGGCACAGCTCCCATCATCTTCATTTGGCTCTGCATCATCAAGAATGGATTGAAATGTACTATCTCCAAATATAGTTGAAGAACCTACAACAACAATGAATTAAAAAATGGAATAAACTTCATCAAATTGTAACTAGCAAATATAAAAACACAATTTTGATTTTATAAATAGAAATTAGACAATTGCTAACCGTTGATTTCACTCCATAACCAATTCTGAGCACACATCATTGCCTCTATAGTCTTGGGATGTAGCCTACTACGGTGTGGACTTAAAAGTCTTCCACTAGTGCTAAAAGGCAACTTCTGAAGCAACAGTTGTGACGGGAATGGCTAAAATATCTGTTACAATCCTTTGTAAAGTAGGATACTTGAGACCATTACTTTTCCACCATGCCAAAATATCAAAGTCTTCACTCCTCTTCAACACTCCCTCATCAATGAAATGATCAAATTCTATTCTACCACTCTCATATTTCTTTGAACTACTTGAACTATTGTTCACAAACCCATCAAACCTTGACATTGGCCCAATCAACCTAAATTTTATTTGTGCCACTTGATTTGAAGTACTTGTAAGCATATGAGAACTTCCTTCATTACCTACAGTAGATTCATGTACATCTCCATACTCATCAAGCAAATCATAACAAAGATTCTTAATTTTTTCAATCTCCAAATCAGAATTATCACCATAAATGTTAGAATAATAAAACTTCAATAACTTCATCTTATATCTTGGATCTAAGATAGCAGCAACAGCCATAACAACACTAACATTAGCCCAATAAGAATTAAATTTAGCAAGCATGCTTTTTGCCATCGTACTTATCATCTCACTTGAAGACAAACTCCATTCATTCAATGCAATTTTTCAACTCACACACCAAAGCAAAATACATATTAGTTGTGGGATACTTACGACTAGAGAAAAACTCAGTCACACTATGAAACAACTCCAACCTCCCACAAATATCTTTGGCTACCTCCCAATCATGATCATATGGCAAACAAGTATAAGATGTTTCATGTTTAGCCAAACGCGAGAAAACATCTTTATAAATCAATGCAGTAGAAAGTATTAAGTAAGTTGAATTCCAACAAGTTTTACAATCTAAGACTAACTCTTTGTTGCATTGAACACGCAATTGACATGCATTTTCTTCAAATTTTTGCCTCCTTTTTGGTGATCCAGTCCAATAAATTATACCATCACGAATCCTTTCAATACCATCACCAATAAGAGACAACCCATCTTGAACAATCAAATTTAAAATATGTGCAACACACCTCATATGCAACGTAGACCCATCCAACATAAGAGAACTAGTATCAAGCTTATTCAAGAGAAGTCTTATCATAGTATCATTAGTACTACAATTATCTACGGTTATTGTGGACAACTTCCTATCAATGTTCCACTCTAAAAAACAATCAACGAGGATGAAAAATGAGTAGAGAGGAGCGACCTGAATTGGCCTCTTCTACTTAGGCGTGATCATAGTGACATTCTACCCACTGAGTCACTCTACCCACTGAGTCCGGGTATGCAGGATTAAGGGATCCAAATGAGCCATAGTTGTACACTCACCTACATCAAGGACGCTAATGAGCACGAGTTGGGAGTTATTTTCCAGGCGCATCCCAAAGGGAATATTTTCTTAACTGAACACATTCTTTAACATATGGAAAACAACATCCAATAGCATATAAAACAACCAAATCCCTAAAACGTTAAAACTAGCCTAACATTTATGGTTTTAACCAAATACGCAGTCATGGTTTTAACAAGTATCTCTGTTCTCTTACTCTTTTTTTTGGTTCCAAACCAAAAATATATATACTTTATGGAAGAAAAAAGAAATCATAAATATGTTTCAAGGAAATACAGAGCTGTGAGCGTCAACTTTGAGCAATTCAAAGTCTCTTTTATTTCCACACTCATTCTGAGAATCTAATGTATTGAAAAGCCAAGAGTTAAGAGAAAAGTTACAAGGCAATGCATTGAGATTTGGAAGTACAAAGAGAAAGGACGTGTGTACCTTTGCTTTTTCTTTTTTTGGTCTCCATTTTTGCAGCCCATATAACTGATGTTGGGGGGGGGGGGGGGGGGGGGAGAGGAGACTGAAAGGGAAAAAAAAAGAAGAAAGTGAGCGAATCAAGAACACTATTTTGAAGCAGAGTCAGCAGACAGCGTGACTTTGCGTTTGCCTGTGTAGTAGTGTCCAGTGTGAACACACCATGCACGTGTGCACCAAGTCGCCACTAGAGTCTAAGCCCACTGCCTGTTCTTCCATATGGGTGGGTGGTACCATTTTGAGTCTTTGACTCTTTTGTTTTGTTTCGACAAAAAGAGCAATACTAGGTACACTACACCCACCGAAAATTCAATACATGTTTTTTTTTTTTTTTTTTTTTTTTTTTTTTTTATGACAATTGAGTTAACAAGTTTTTACTCATTCTTATTTGAATAATTTTTAATACCGTTTTTATTAGTACAATTAACAATTGGTCACACTAGCAATTTTGAAAATTTTTGTGTCTATATGTATTTTTTTTTTTTTTGACAAATATATTCTTTTTCATTCTTAATACATGTTTTTATCTTAGTGTAAATTACGCTAATATCTAGACTTGACCAAATTGAACTTGAACTTGATAACCACCCAAATTTGAAGAAAAATACATGCTTGTTTTGCCTTTCTAATTCTTTGTAAATATATTCCACATTTTTATTTCTTCCATTGTCTTTATTTCCATTCTTTTCTAAGTTAATTTCTTCTCATATACGCTCGTGGATTTTTTTTTTCTTAACAAAAGAGAGGATTGAAAGAACTTTAATTAATGTATTTTTAACTTTTATTTTTTAGTGGTTTCTTTATTTGTTCCCTTATTTCTATTGAAACGAAAAAAAAGACAATATTAAAATTTTGTTTTTGTTTATTATTATTATTATTAATGCATGGGAAAAAAAAATCGCCATGCGAGTTAAGGATTATATTGTTTAAACTATCAGAGAGAGAGAGAGAGAGAATTATGAATAAATCTAAATATAAGAAATTTGAAAATAAAATTTAATTATGAAAGTAAATTGAGAAAATAATAAATGTTGAGGTATCAAAAAAGTATAACAGTATATCTAAAAAGGTTTTGTAGGGATAAGGGCCCAAAATTGTATATTGGACATTGGGCCTTGACCAAGGACGAATAAACAGTAGTGAGGGTGTTAAGCTCAGAGTCCCATAAGTAAGATGCAAATGGAAAGGTTGGGAAAGGTGGTCCGAGGAGGAGTATCTCATCGGATAAACAAAGCACAAATTAAATGTATATCCTATCGTCTAAAGTGACCTTCTAGGAAATTTCACTAATAAGGACGTGCATTATGAATGTATTGGAAAAATGGGAGCTAGAAAATATCTAAGGAAAAGCTGCTGCTACCGCATTAAATGCTCTGCAGCTAACTTTCTGGCTGCATTTATGTGGAGAAGACTCATGAACAGTATTGTCTTAGCTACCCTAACTCACAGAGGGCCAAAAGGGGTGTCCAATGGCACAAGTACTCAAGGAATGACCTATATGATTAACAAATGGAGGGCCAAGATCATTGAAAGGGAGATATATAATGTAAGAAACCCCTGAGGAATGGGGAAAAAGACTATAGCAATCGAGAATTGCATTTGTAACCAAACCTGAGAGAAATATATAAAAACTGATCTCCTCAGACATTGCCAAGGACGATTTTCTTTAGTTAAAACTTGTGTATCTTCATTCTCTTATCATCAAGATCTACCTTATTTGTTGTCTGATTCATTAAAGTCCAGTTTCCCAACCTACTCTCTACAAATTCATTATTTTGGACTTTTTGGGCCTAAGTTCATCTACCTTTTGGGCCAGGGACTCAAATTTGGTCATTACAGTTTTCTACGTAATTTTTTTTTTCTTTTGAGAAGAAGATTTTCTATGTAACTTGATTGCTTGTAAAAAACTTTTATAGCATCCAATCATAAAGTAATATATGTTTTTAATTTTATGTTTATATGTGACTTTACAAATAATTTTTAGGGTAAATTTCACAAACACGAGGCTTGGGTAAATACTAACCAAGTCCAATACGTTTAAAATTTGACCATCCCGGTCCATAAACTTAGATAGCATTGCAAGCCGTTAGTTATTTTTTACTTTTCTTCTCTATCTCACATCTCATCTCTCACTTTTTTTTTTCTCTCTTCTCTTCCAGTGACTCTCTCACATCTCTCTCTAATTTCTATTTTCTTTCTTTCTTCTTCGCGATGGCGTCTTGGTGTGGGCATCCTAATTTCTCCTCTCCCTTCGTGTTTACAGTGGTGTTGTTGTGGTGGGTTCACTTTGCAAATTTCTCTTCTCTCTTCGCCTTTGCAGTGATGTTGTAGTGGTGGGCTCGCAGTGGTTTATGGGTTTTAGTTAGCATTAGTGTTAAAGGATTTCAGTTTTGTTGTGGGTCAGCTTTGGAGGTTTATGGGTTTTGGTTCTATGGGTTTTGTTTTGAATCACTGATTTTGGGTTTGGTTTTGGATTGAATCATTGATTTTGGGTTTATTGGTGGCGGATGGTTACAAAGTTCTAGGTGTGTGTACTGATGCCAATGCCGTTGTTTTGTTGATGGGTTTGTGGCTTTTATTGATGGTCAATGGTAACTGGTAACTGGTCTGTGGCCGGTGGTTCTAGGTTCATGGATTTTACTAATGGTTAGTTGTCAGTGGTCGTTGGGTTTCATTCAAAATTTTTTTTTTTTTTAATCTGAATCAGAGAAAGCCATGAAAGCAAGAGAGAGACTCAGTGAAACGGATGAGAGATCAGAGAGTAGAATATCTAACGGCATCACAAGCAATTTTGGGTCCATTTGGTTGGAGGAGTGAAAAAGTGGGAGGATAGAAAATTGTGGAATGATGAAAAAGTGGGAGGATAGAAAATATTTGATTTTCCCTCTTATGTGTTTGGTTGGAATGGTGGAAAAGTGAGAGGGTGGAAAACTCTTTTATTTGGTTGGAGAGGAAAAGGGAAGGATGGAAAATGTAATTTATATAAATTGACTATTATACCCTTGTTACATAATAGGTAAGAAATAGAATTATTTGTACTCATTAAATAATATAAAATTTACCACATCATATATATAAATTATTATTTTTATTTTTATTATTATAAAGTAAAAATTACAATAATGTACATATAAATTTAATTGGGAAAAAGATTTTGTAACCAGTAAGAGGTTATGACATGAATGCACTTGGGCAAATGTAAAAACTACATTCAACCCACAAAAATGTGGTCAGCAAAGAGGAATCCAGCAAACTTTTATGGACAAAAGATTTTGTAACCATTCAACATGGTCAGCAACTAGGCAAACATTTTTTACATTCAGCCCACAAAAAAACAATAGAATGTATCAACTTGATCAGGTCACGTTGGAAAAAAAAAAAAAGGGAAGAGAACTTGGAAATTGGTGTGCTGTGAAGGTAAGGATGAGAAGAGGCAAAAGTCATCAGGTCATAAATGAGAGGTAGGTGAAAGGGTATTTGTGTAAAAGTGCTTTCATAGCACTTTTATCTCCACATTTTCCTCATGATTTGAGAGGATCAAAAAAGTAGGCCCAGGAGGGAAATCTTTCTTCCCTGTTTTCTGCCTCTCCTATTTTCTTTCTCCAACTAAACAGTGGAAAACAATATTTTCCACCCTATTTTCCTCTCTCTATTTTCCATTCTCCCTATTTTCACCCCAACCAAACACACCCTTAGGGTTAGGGATTGTAATGGTCGGTGTGGGTACCCGAGGACCGAGGAGGAAGTTGTAGGGTCGAAACACTGGGCCGAGGCCTGAAGAGGAATAGGAAAGGTTGAGGCATTAATTTGGACATGCTACTAGACACAGGCCCGAAAAGCAATAATGCTTGAGGAGGGAGACGGATCCGCCAAATTACCTTACGGTACTCAACAGAGAGGGCTGCAAACTGAAGAAGGTAAAAGTCAATGGTAGGTGAGGAACTTCCGAGCTGGAACTGCCTGTCACATCCACATTAAATGATATACACTAGCTTTATTAGCCGCACTAATGAGAAAATGACCTAAACAGTGTTGGCCACAACTAAGCAAGCTACTACCACCATCTACTTAAGATGCAAAAGGTAACAAGTGTTGGAAATGGATGAAGACCAGGTAGAAATGGACGGAGAAGATACAATGGGACAGAGCTATATAACGAGGGGTAAGGGCATTGGGAAAGGGGATTGGAAAAATAGAGAAAAAGAAGAGATAGGAGAAGAAAAAGGAATAGTGTTATTTTTTCTATGTAAATCTTGCCTCCTCGGAAGCCTTTGTGTAGAGCTGTTTGCCCATCTAATTCTGAATATAAACTGGACTTCTTCCAAAAATTGTTCTCGGGCAAAGCCCATGTTAGTTGTTCTATCCCATCTGTCACAAATTCTATTGGTTTGGGCCAAGTTTGACAAATTCAATCCATTACTTTAAGTGGGCTTGGACGCCAACATTTTTGGCCGTTATAATTGGCACCGCTTGTGGAGAACAACAAGTGTGTGGATCTGTCCTGAACGCTCATGGCAAACGAAGGCCAAGGTAGGGAGGAGTTAGTAGGAACCAAGAGGGAAGATCGGTTTGTTAACATGGAACGTAGGCAAGACAGGAAACGCACCCCAAGTGTTGTGCTGGAATCTCACCACATTGAAAGAACTGAGCGAAGTCATTTCAAGTCTAGGAGCTGTGTTTCACACGATCTAGAGACACTAGAGCTGCTACAAGAAGTTGATCATCTATATAGGAAGTTGAGGTGTAGGAAGCATGGTAAGAGGAGCTTGTCTCCCCCATCAAGTGAAGGCTCAGGGGGAAACCGTGATCGCACATACCAGCGTAGATCTAGGACTCCACCCAACGAGTCCTACTCAGTTTCTAAACAGTAAGACAAATTGGACAGGGGTCATAATAAACGTGGAAAGGATCCTTCTCGTCATACCACTGGAAACGACGCTATGAGTAAGGCTCTACACTAAATTTCTAAGTCCCTTTTCGTGAGAAGAATTAATAAGGCTAGGCTCCCCCATCATTTTTCCCAGCCGACGTTCATCATGACACTAGAAAGACTCATCCAAGGAAGCACGTCAGCCACTTCAATCAAAAGATGGTTGTCCATGCTAATAACGAGGCCCTTATGTGCAAGATGTTCCCCTCCAACCTTAGGCCCGTTTGTCATGCGATGGTTTGATGCACTAGATGAGGGATCAATCAAGTCCTTTGAAGAGCTGACAAGGGCATTTGGTGCGAGGTTTATAACCTACAGTAGAGTCCCCATGCCAGTGGATTCTCTGTTGTTTATGGCTATGCGTGAGGGGGAGACCCTCAAAACCTATTCAGACCATTATTAGGAGATGTACAATGAGGTAGATGGGGATTTTGAGGATGTGGCAATAAAAACCTTCAAAGTTGGCCTCCCAACTAAGCATGATTTGAGAAAATCATTAACTATGAAGGCTGCATCAAGCATGCGCCAACTCATGGACCGTATTGACAAATACAAAAGGTTAGAGGAAGACCAGATGTAGGGAAAAGGGAAAGCAAAAGTATTCCCTGAGAAGAGGATCCTTGGGAAGGAGGATATCATAATGACCGACCTAGGAGAGAATTCCCTAGTCATGCAGCACCCATAGGGGCTCAGATGGTCAACGCATTATTCAAGGAGCCGGTGTACCAAATACTGGAGAAGATAAAATACGAACCATTTTTAGGTGGCCCAACATGATGGGTGGGGATCCATCCAAGAGAAACCAAAGCCTCTATTGTAACTATTATCGGGACAAGGGTCACACGACGGAGGACTGCAAGACTCTGCGGGATCACCTCAATTAATTAGCAAAGGCAAGGACACTCGATTACTTCCTACATCAGCATATGGAATAAGCCGGACACTTAAGAAGGGGGGTACATGAAAACGCCAATCTTCGTCCAGCTTGGGCATTATTAACATGATCCTGGCTAGGCCAGGAGGAAACGTCACGCCGAGTTCCCCATTCATGTCCGTGGTAGGGGGCTCTTGCCTGGAGGTTAGAGGTCGGACTTACAAGAGAGCAAGAATGACAGTTCCAGACCTGAGCTTTTTCGAGGAAGATAAACAAGGAACCCTCTAACCACATGAAGACGCCTTGGTGGTTACTGTGAGAATTGGGGGCTATGACCTCAAAAAGGTACTGGTTGATCAAGGAAGCCAGGCCGAGATAATGTACCCAGATTTATACCGAGGGCTGGGATTGAAGCCCGAGGACTTAGATGCGTATAACTCTCCGCTGATGGGCTTCGATGGCAAAATGGTAATCCCCCGAGGAATGATCAAGCTCCCCATACAAATTGATGATGTGGAGGTCTAGGTGAATTTCATTGTGGTAGAGGCATTCTCCCCGTACACCACTATCCTTGGTAGACCTTGACTTCACGCTATGGGAGCTGTTCCCTTAACTCTGCATCTTAAGATCAAGTACCCTACTTACAGGGGAGTGGGGGAACTAGTAGGCGATCAGGCCATGGCCCGGCAGTGCTTGGTGTTAGCGATTACACGGCAATCATTAGGTCCAGTTGGGATTAATGAGGATGCGATCCAATAGCAATTAAAGGGGGCTGCTGATAAGCAACAGACTGAGTTATCGAGAGAATCATCTAAGGAGTTGAAAAAAGTGATGATAGGATCGGACTCGGGGCAATATTTCCAAGTAGGCTCGCAGTTGCCATTCGTGGAAAAGGTAGAATTGTTAAAGTTCTTAAGGGCAAATGTTGACGTTTTCACCTAGAATGCTTGTGACATTCCAGGAATTAATCCTAAGCTAGCATGCCATCACTTAAATGTAAACCCCATGGCGGTGCCACGCAAGCAGCCTCCTCAGCGATCATCCGATGTTTACGCTAAGGCAGTCAGGGCGGAAGTGAGCAAATTGAAACATACAAGGGCTATTAAGGAAATCTTCTATCCCGAATGGCTAGCCAACACAGTAGTGGTGAAGAAGAAAAATAGGAAGTGGCAAGTGTGTGTAGATTTCACAGACCTTAACAAAGCCTGCCCGAAAGACCCTTTTCCCATTCCCAGAATTAATCAACTGGTAGATGTCACGATGGGTCATCCTCGGATGAGTTTCTTGGATGCTTTCCAGGGCTACCATCAGATACCACTGTCACTAACCGACCAGGAGAAAACGGCCTTCCGTGCCCCCAACGGTAACTTTCATTATCGCGTGAAGCCTTTCGGCCTTAAAAACGCCGGATTAACTTATCAGAGAATGGTGACATAGATGTTTGAAAAACAACTTGGGAGGAACATGGAGGCATACATTGATGATATGGTGGTTAAGAGCAAAAAGGTAGAGGAGCACCTGGCCGATTTGGCATAAACCTTCTCGGTGCCTAGGGAGCATAAGCTACGCCTCAATGCATCCAAGTGCTCTTTTAGGGTTAGCTCAGGAAAATTCCTAAGATACATGATTACTCATCAGGGAATAGAAGTCAACCCAGGGCAGATTAGGGCTATCAACAGCATGCACCCTCCTCAGAACCCTAAGGAAATGTAAAAGTTAACTGGGATGACGGTAGCTCTAAATAGGTTCATCTCTTTGTCTGTGGATAGGTGTCATTCCTTTTTCCAACTGTTACATAAGTGGAAGGATTTTCAATCGACTGAGGAGTGTGTTATGGCATTTGAGGACCTCAAGCGGTACTTATCCAATCATCCAATCCTTTCCCAACCTGATAAGGAGGAAATACTGTATGCATACCTAGCGGTCACCAAGCATTCCATTAGCTTCGTCCTAGTTAGGAATGAGGACAGAGTCCAAAAGCCCGTCTATTACGTTAACAAGTCCTTGTAAGAGGCTGAGATACACTATCTTCCCCTGGAAAAAGCAGTGCTGGCCATTGTGCATGCCACCAAAAAACTTTCTTATTATTTCCAAGCCCATACAGTGGTAGTGCTCACTCAGTTGTCCTTGCAAGCTTTATTGAGAAAATCTAATTACATTGGCAGAATTGCCAAATAGGGGACTAAGTTGGAAGCGTATGATGTCAATTACATGCCCCGAACCGCCATAAAAAGACAAGTCTTAGCAGAATTCATAGCAGAATTCACTGAAGGTGTCCCCGAGAAGGAGAGCGCAACCATAAGCCTAATAGTTGCATCAGCCACTATTGCCCCCTTGTGGAAAGTCTACGCAGACGGAGCTTCCAACCGAAAGGGAGCAGGGGTAGGGGTTGTGTTGATTACCCCCGAGAAACTAATAATAGAAAATTCGTTGCGACTAGGATTCCCAACCACCAACAATGAGGCCAAATATGAAGCCTTGCTGGCTGGAATAAACATGGTCAAGCTGCTTGATGGAAAGACAATCGAGTTGTATTCAGATTCTAGGCTGATTGTGGGCCAAGTCAATGGTGACTTTGAAGCTTGAGATGAGAGGATGCAGAAATACCTTACCAAAGTACAAAGTGCACGAGCTCATTTCAAGGGTTTTACATTGGAGCAAATCCTGAGAGGATAGAATTCTCATGCAGACTCTTTTGCCATGTTAGCCACTTTGCTAGAATCAAGCCTTCCTCGGGTTGTTCTTGTTGAAGAGATAGACACCTCAAGTCTTACGGAGGTACCTTTGACGGGGGTTTGCAGCCTCCATGTAGGGCCAAGCTGGATGGATCCCATAGTGACCTTTTTGAAGAAAGGATCCCTACCCAAAGACAAAACTAAAGCAGAGAAGGTATGTAGGGCTGCCCCTCGTTATTAGCTGTCTGATGAGCAAAAGCTGTACAAGCACTCTTACTTAGGTCCATATCTGTTATGCGTACACCTAGAAGCCGTGGAGCCCTTACTAGAGGAACTAAATGAAGGTATTTGTGGGAGTCATATTGGAGGGAGATCCTTGGCACATAGGGCCCTTACACAGGGTTACTAGTGGCCTAACATGCGACAAACTTCCCAGGATTATGTGAAGAGGTATGATCAATATCAGAGGTTTGCCCTAAATATTCATCAGCCAGGAGGAATTCTGAATTGTCTAGCCCTTGGCCCTTCGCTTAGTGGGGCCTAGATATAGTAGGACCCTTTCCTCGGGCCACTAGAAATCGGAGATGGCGCCTCGTCGACATAAACTTCTTTACCAAGTAGGTGGAAGTCGAGCCCCTCGCCAATATTAGAGACGTTGATGCCAAGAAGTTCATCTGGAAGAATATCATCACTAGGTTTGGGGTGCCGTACACACTGATCTCGGAAAATGGTCTCCAGTTTGATAGCAAATTCTTCAAAAGATATTGTGGAGAGTTGGAAATCAGGAATGGATACTCTACACCGGCATATTCTTAGGGAAATGGGCAAGTTGAGGCCAGCAACAAGGTCATTGTGGTCGAACTAAAGAAGATGCTAGATGATGCAAAAGGAAAATGGGTGGATAAGCTGCCCCATGTGCTATGGACATACCGCACCACATCCTGAAGGTCAACGGGGGAAACCCCATTCTCGATGACGTATAGTTCAAAAGCAATAATCCCCCTTAAGGCCGGATTTCCAACTCTGAGAACGGACCAATTCAATGCTGAAAAAAACCACCAGTTACTTCTAGACAGTCTAGAACTAACCGAGGAAAGACGAGGGGTGGCAACAGTGAAAATGACACACTACCAACAAAAACTTAAGCGGAAATATGATAAAGGGATCAAATCCAGACCCTTGGCCCTAGGAGACCTAGTTCTAAGGAAAGTAGTAGGGACGGCCAAGAACCTTGCTTAGGGCAAGCTGGGTCCCAATTAGGAAGGACCATATAGAATCACCTCTGTGACAGGGATTGGGGCCTACCACTTGGAAAACCTAAATGAAAATGTAGTCCCTCGCCCATGGAATGTAAACAATCTACGGCGTTATTACTATTAATAAATTCTACTGCCATTATGTCTTGCTTCGTTGTATCTCATCCTAAGTGTTAAACAGAACTTAGGACTTGCCTGGCTCCTTAGCCACAAGCCTAAGGTAAATTAACACTACAAAATATCCTAAGTGTTAAATAGAACTTAGGACTTGCCTGGCTCCTTGGCCACAAGCATAGGGTAAATTAACACTACAAAATATCCTAAATGTTAAACAGAACTTAGGACTTGCTTGGCTCCTCGGCCACAAGCTTAGGGTAAATTAGCATTACAAAAATATCCTAAGTATAAAAAAGGATTGAGCAGCAAAGACCGAAAGCATTTGCTTTGAGCTTCCAAAAAGAAGTTCCAGTTAGCTTGCTTACATGCATATTCAATTTCAAATTGTTATGTCTTGGTTATCATGAGAAAGGGGCTGTAAGGAATTTGTACATGCAAAGTATACAAGTATGTCTATATAAGCATGAAAAGGCAGAAACTATTAAATTTTAAATCTCTCTTTTTCATTCAATATGAACGTTTCATTACATAAAAAAGGGGGCACTACATGTACGCTGTCCCATTACAAAAATTTACTAACGATTTCCTAGATGAGAACCAAATTAAGTGTTGGGCTCTTTTTCCTTAGCATTTTTCTCCTTTTGCTCCTTTTTATCTCTTTTCTTCTTTAATGGCACCCTCTCAGGAACCACTTTCTCGGCCTTCACGTCCACCACAGCTTCTGAAGGTGGGAGTTCTTTAGGTGACTCCTTTCCTTTGGACGAGGTAGGAAAGGGAACTAGATCCTTGGGCTCTGCAGAAGAAGAGGGAACAGAACTTGGATCCGTTAGTGGTTGAGAAACTGTGGGTGCCAGGCGTAGAGCTGGGGGATAGTACACCCTATCAAGAGCATGTAACTCTGATTTGGGGTCAACTCCTGCAGCATTCTTGGCATCATCCCAGACTTCTCGGCTAAAGGCAACAGCAACATCACGAAGCTGGGCAGTAAGACTCTCAGCAGTCTTATTCATACCCACATCATAAGCTGCTTGCTTGGCCTAAGCCTTCTCAGCCTCCTTAGCCTCCAACTACTTGTTCACATGTTTTAGCTCTACCACAATGAGAGCCAGCATGCTCTCAGCCTTCCTCTGGGCCTCCATGGCCTCAGATGCCTACCTCTCATATCCCTTCAAGGCGGATTTGGCGTTGCGATGGGCCTTCTCCATATCTGATAGCTGATAGAGGGTTTCTTTCAGTTTTCTCTCTGCCTCAGCCTGAGCCTTCTCAACATTTTCTTGGGCCTTCTCGACCTTCTTGGCCATATCCAAGGAATGGTCTACCCACTCCTCTGCCATAAAGGCAGTCTAGACAACATGCAAAAAGAAGAGCAAACAAAACAAAATAAGCATTATATAAGTCTTAGGTAGAATAACTTGACAGATGAATAAGTTGGGTGAGGTACCATGGTAAAGTCCTACTTTAGAGACAGGAAGACCTCTCTTTTCTTATAGGACTTCAACTTCTCCATATCCTCAGGAAGGCATAGTGCCTTCTCCAAGCACTCTGCTACCAGGCCTGAGCTACCCTTTGAAGTATCCCTCAGTATGGCATCATTAAGCATGGGAGCGCCTGAACTCAAGGTAAAGACGGTCCTTCATATAGAGGCCTTCCTAAGATGGTCCCCGCCACTCTCTTTAGAGGTCACGGTGTGCTCGGGCCTCTTTTTCTGCTGCCCTTTGCCCACACGGGCCTCCTTGACAGGAGGCTCAGAAATCTCCCCCTCCTCAACCACCTCTGCTCCTTTTCCCCCTTGACCTCGTTTCCGCTTTTTGTCTGCGGCCTTAGCTGGGGATGTGCACATTGCAGCAAGAGTTGGTGGGCGGGGAGGTACTGTCACAGCCGAGGAAGAACCTTCGGCGTGCGTCGTTAATAGTGTAAGAAGGTCGAGAGTCTTCTCCTCGAAGCCCATGGTTGTTAATGAAAGGGCTTGTGAGGTGCTCAGAGCGTCTGGGTTGTAAAAAACTTCAAAATCCTTATTAGTCACCTCTTGGACAGAATTGGATATGGACTCCTCGGTCACCTCATTAGATGGTAGTGGAGGTTCGTGGGAGTATAGGAGTTGAGCAGCTATAGGCGCTGGGATCTAAGCGTCTTGTGTCCCCTCAGGAGGTGGTTTTGTCAGCAAGAATCCTGGGACAACAACGTCTATCAGAGTCAAGCGCGGGTCATGGGCTTTGATGATGTTTCTTGGACTCTGAAAGCGCTTGGTTGAGGGTTTATAGCCAAGGATGACGTGCGCCACCCTGAGCTACCCGTCTCTGTGCAGGAATATTTTTTATCTAAGGATTTTGTTCAGATCGTTGAAATTCACCAAGTGTTTGGCTGGGGCTGTGTGGTACTCGTCTGCCAAGTGAAACCATGAGTATCGTTAGTAAAGGAATATAAGAAAAAGAAACTGTTACACTAAAAAAAAAAAAAACTACTTAAAATCCTAAAGGTGACCACAGTCTTCGGGAGTGCTACCTAGTTCCCCTTCTTGGGTAGGATAGTGCCTCCCATCGTGCCATCCTCCCGAGATAATAAGGAAATCTTCGTCCATGCCTTTGCTTGAATCATGTAGGCATGAGATTAACCTAACTGCAGGGATCCTACACTTCATGTAGTATTTTGTCTTTTCCCTTTTTTGGCAGTTATAGACCCAATTCATGTCATGCTAAGTAAGGTGAGTCCCCATTCTACGGTTTATGGCATCTACACACCCGAGGATCTTAAAAATGTTGGGAGAGCACTGGGTCGGGGTTAACCTATAATTTATGAGGTAGTCCCTAGTTACTGACCCCATAAGTAGTTCCATCTCGCCTTCAATGAAGGCGATCATAGGAATAACCACGGATTCAGGAGATCAACTCAAAACCAACCATTCACCCTTCTCACAATGCCTAATTTCAACGTTATCGGGGATCCTATATTGTGCCCTAAAAGTTGTCCTAGCTTCCTCAGTATCCACTAACCTAGCATATCTACCCATGGTTTTTAAGAGGGCAAAGTGTGAAACTTGTAAAAGAACAAAACACAAAGAAAACCAACACACCTACTGTCGAAAGCAAAGAGCGCTCCTCAGGAGTGTTTTTCTCTTCTTCAAAGCTTGGGTTGCTAGGATATCAAAAATGAGCCTTAGCCAGCTCTAGATCCTCCTTTTATAGGAGTGAAAAAAATGGGTGGTAAAATTCCCGCCCATAAATGAGAAAAAATAGGAGTCGTACGATTTCAATCAAACTGTAGAACTTAGGGAGACAAGCAGCCGCTTGACACCATAAATGATAGGTCGTGGATTCCGAAGCGCCAGGAGCGTGTTAGTGATAGATGAAAGGACGCTGATACGTGGGAACGCATATGGCACGCGCATGTTTCACTTACAAAACTAAAACTTCACTTTTGTCTCATAAACAAATAGTGAAAGTTTTAGGGGGCTATTGTGGGTACCCAAGGACCAAGGAGGAAGTTGTAGGGTCGAAACACTGGGTCGAGGCCCGAAGAGGAATAGGAAAGGTTGAGGCATTAATTTGGACACGCTACTAGACACGGGCCTAAGGAGCAATGACGCCCAAGGAGGGAGACGGATCCACCAAAGAACCCTACAGTACTCAACTGAGGGGGCTGCAAACTGAAGAAGGTAGAAGTCAATGGTAGGTGAGGAACTTCCGGGCTAGAACTGCTTGTCGCATCTACATTAAATGAGATACACCAACTTTATTAGCTGCATTAATGAGGAAGTAACCTGAACAGTGCTGGCCATAGCTAAGCAAGCTACTGATACCATCTACTTTAGATGCAAAAGGTGACAGGTGTTGGAAAGGGATAAAGATCAGGTAGAAATGGACGGAGAAGATACGATGGGAAAGAGCTATATAATAAGGGGTAAGGGCATTGGGAAAGGGGATCAGAAAAAGAGAGAAAAAGAAGAGATAGGAAAAGAAAGAGGAATAGTGTTATTTTTTCTATGTAAATCTTGCCTCCTCAGGAGCCTTTGTGTAGAGCTGTTTGCCCACCTAATTCTGAATATAAACTGGACTTCTTTCAAAAATTGTTCTCGGGCAGAGCCCATGTTAGTTGTTCTATCCCATCTGTCACAAATTATATTGGTTTGGGCCAAGTTTGACAAATTCAATCCATTACTTTAAGTGGGCTTGAACGCCAACATTTTTGGCCCTTACAGTCGGTTTTTAAATGTTTTGGACTTTGATAAGGGTAATTTTGTAATTAATCCATGATGAAACAAAAGGTGACGGGCATAACAAGGTTGTCAGCTTCACTCATGAGAGACAACCTTGTTGTAAAGTCTACAACTCCACCCCATACCTGACGGTTGCATCTTGGGCACAGTAAGCTGAAGACAGTAAGCTGAAAAGGAAGCTGATGAGAACAAGCTGAAGAGGGTAAGCAAATCTCCGTTGAGATCCATTAGTAAGTGACAACGTTAGGGAGTCCACAAAGCTCACCGCATAGCCGACAAGTTGACCTTAGGCAACGAAAATGGGTAGTACTTGCATAATTTGACATAATTTATCACTTCTCAACTTTAAACTTTAGTCTAATTTTATTTATTTTTGTTGATTTTAGACTTCATTATTGTTATTTAAATTTTATTGCAGATTTGAAGGAAATAAAGATTTAACCAAATGAAAGAGAACTGAAACAGAGCAAAGGGGAAAAACGTTGAAACAGAGGGCTGAAGAAAGCAAGGTTTTGGGCTGAACAGAGGAATGTTTTGGGCTGAAAAAGTGCAACACGTTTGAGAAAGAAAAGGTGGGGCACTGAAAGAGAGAAAGAAAAGTGGGCTGAAAAGAAAAATTAAGAGAGTGGGCTGATTAAGTGAGTGGGTTGATTAAGAGAGTGGGCTGAAAAGAGCACCAGGTCTAAAAGAAAAAAAAAGGGCACCACGGTTGGAAAGAAAAGGTGGTGCTGAATTGAAAGAAAGAAAAGAGGCGCTGAAACTTAAAGAAGGAGGTGCTGAATTGAACTGAAAAGAAAGGGAGGCTGAACAAAAAAAAAAAAAAAAAAAAAAAAAAAAAAAAAAAAAAACCTAGCGTTGAAACTGAAAGAGAAAAAGGCTGAAACAAGGAATGCTGAAGCATATTTTTTTTGCATTTATTTTTCCTTCAAATCTTCTCAGAAAAATTATGGTGAATTTGTTTATGTTGAATTTAATTTTTAGCATGAACTAAATTTTCTTTATTCTAGGAAAACGATGTAATCTAGTTCCAAACTATGCTTGCTTTTCTATGTTAATTTAAATTAATTCTTTTCATGTTTGTCTGACTTATTCTGAGTTTATTGCTTCTAATTAACTGGCCATTAATTAGATGTTTTTGATCTTGTGATTTGCTGTCGAAAGAGGGAATTATAGGATAGATCCTGAATATTTCAGCATAGGTAAATATAGAGATCGAAAGACTTGTATGAACTTATGTAGTATTAAAATCATTGGTCTTAATGCTTTCTTACTTTATTAAACTGCATACTCTTGTGTAAAATGATGAACAAGAATGTTTCCAATTGACTGTCGAAAGAGGCTTTTGGATGAGTGTGGAGATTACTAACAAACAGAGAGAATTAAATTCAATTAGCTAGATGAGTAAAGCATAGTGAGGAATTATGTGAAATCGATTTCCTAGAAATTTTCTTCCTATTAATTTGATCTTCGAACAACATCTTTCTTTTCCTTTGCGCATTTTCTGTAAATTGATTTTATTTTAAATTCCAATTACAAAAATCTTAGTGACTTCTCTAAATAAAATCGAGATTCGCATAATTTTGGTATTTGTCAAAAGTAACTGACCAATCCCTGAGGATGATACTCTTCTCATCACTTTACTATAAAACTACGATATTGTGCACTTGCAATTTTGCACCGATCAGTAGCCAATAAAGCTAAAGGGAGTAGGCACAGTTGACGACCCTAACGTGGTTTGTCTTGGTCCCCACATTTGTGTATATAAGGAAATGTCTTGCGCTTCACGTTTAGTGCTAATCAAAAGGACTCCTACAAGGAAAAGGTTCCGCTAAATACGCTCATAAAGACTCCTATAAGGAAAAGACTTCTGACTCAAGGAAAGGATGTTGACCCTCTACTACTATAAAAGCCCCAATACCCTCACTAGACAAGGTACGCATAATTCACCCCAGCTTTGGTATTCTAGAGTTGTGAACAAGCGATTTCTCTAACTTGACCGTCGGAGGGTATTTGGCCGGTATCACACCGGTACTCCTCTTAAGGTCTTCAACTTTTGTGTTGTGCAAGTGTTGTTTCAAGCGTGCGAGTACAATGCGGCTCATTAGTGATTTTTCGACATCATTAGAGTTTATTGGTATTATCCCAAACCTCAAGGGATGTTTGTAAAATTTACCCTAATTTTTAATATTACATTAAATTAAGGGTCAAATAAAATTTGTTTTGTAGGATACGGAGCTTTTATCTTTTTAGACGAGGCTGAGGGAGGCCAAATTAAAGTGCATTCGTTTTCTTAGGTTGGGTTAGGGTTAGGGGTGCAATTGACCCCATTAGCTCCTGGCTCTGCCTTTTACTGGAATGGACATATTGGATAATCACCAACTGAAAAGCAAGTGGGCTGCCCTTTTGTTCTATACTAGGCCAGTGCCCATCGCCTCCTTATCGCCTCGAATTGTTCAGGTTTTGGATAGAAATGGATCCAGACTCAGTTCTTCTAACTGTTCTCTTTTTTTTTTTGCTTGATCAATAAAGTATTTATTCAGGAAGAAAAAAAATGTTTTTCTTTATAGTCTAGTCTTTATGGTACAATTGGAGTGAGCACCGATCAAGAATGAAGAAATAACTGATACAATCATCCCAAAATCTTCTCGGGGAATTTGATTTTGCCTAAAGCTAGGACCAAGTACTAGAACTGCCACAAAATGGATCATGGCAACCACCTCCTACCACCCAATACAAGATTAATGTGCAAGTGGTTGATTTTAAAAGAGCAAAATTGTGTTGGTATTAAAAGTCATAACTCATAGAAGTGGCAATGAGTCACAATATAAGTGAAGCAAAATAAGAGTCGGCAAGTAAAATGCAATAGCAGTGTTGCAATAGTAAGGAGGGCTATAGAGTTTGCAATGGACATTGGAGTGCCAGCTATCACCGTAAATTGAGACTCTCTACCAGTATTACCAACTTTGGTCAAGAACCCGCAGAATCACTCTCTAGTTTTGGCCATAGGATCAAAGACGCACGTAAATTAGTTAGTTCAACTAGCAAAACATTTATTTTTTCTTCAAATAAAGCATATCGTTTCATCTCTGCTTACGTGAAAAATTAGTTCTTGTATTGACCAAATGCTAATAAGACAAAAATAAAATTCAAAGAACAAAATTCAAACAATTTTTAAATATTCATTGAGAAAAAAATTCTAAATAAAAAGTTTGATTGTGGTATGAGAATAAGAATAAAAAATAATTAAAAAGAAAAAGGAAGCAATTTCCGCCGACATAGAAAATACACGTGTAAGCCACTTAGAACTTACATTGAATCGAAGCTTTGCAAGATATAAAAATTCCAAAACCAGAAAACGTGTTTTTATCACTTCCTAGTCATTGCCGAAAAGTTGGCGTAATCCAAAACAGTCATTCTTATTAGTTTAGTTCAGCTTCGCTTTACCAACCCCACACACATAAATAAAATAAAAGACCCAACTCAACACAATACAAAGATTTTATTATAAACAATATTATCTTTTATCGGTAATAATGTCTCTTGCGCAGAATATCAGCAACCAGAGTTCGATCGGCGATTCCTCGTCCTGGTCCCGTGTCCAGGACAAGGTCTTCGAGGAAGCTATCGTTGTCTTCCCCGAGGGAACGCAGGACAGGTGGGAAAAGATCGCCACCCAGGTCTTAGGAAAATCTCCCTTGGAAGTGCGCCGACATTACGAGGTTTTGGTTCATGACTTGCTGGAGATTGACTCGGGCCGAGTTGAGTTGCCGAGTTACGAGGATGAGTTTGACACGGTGGGTCAGGGCTCCGAGTATTCGGAGGGTCCTGTGGATTTTGGGTCCAAGGCTAAAGAGACACAAAGGAGGAGAGGTGTTCCGTGGACTGAAGAAGAGCACAGGTATGAGATTCTCATTGTTTTTTTTTTTTTTTCCTTTAATTAATTTGTTTTATATTATTATTCTTCAAAGTCTTGCTATAATTGATAGTATAAATTAGGCCTGATATTGCATATTTAGTTAAAAAAATTAATTAGCTTAATTAATTAATTTAATTGATGTTAGAAAAAATAATTAATGTCAAAAAATTTTGGACTTTGTTATGTCATTGTGTGTTGTGTTATTTGTATCGAGTACCGTGGAAAAAATCCATCATGTATCAAATAATGTATTTAGTCTCTCATATGGGTGAATACATGCATCCGATGCCACCTGTCTCCGTGTCCATTTATGCTTCTTAGGGTATAACCACTACAATCTCAACACATGGAAAAGGTGTGCGTTGTAAAAGCATTCAAATTAATCTGTATGATGGAAAAATGTGTAGAATTTATATAGTATTATCTAAACATTGTATAATCGTGTAAATTTACACTAATATTATTCATTTTACATTCAATTGTTTTTTCTTTCTTTATTTATTTCGAGTATGAAACAATTAAAAAGAATTAAGAAAATTTGATATTTTAATTAAATATGGTGTAAAATAGATAATTTAATGTGAAATGTTTTGAAGTGAGTGTAAAATAGAAAAATAAGTTCGTAAACAATAATTTTTGCACAAGCTAATTCGAATGCTTTAACAGGTTATTTCTACATGGACTACAACAATTTGGGAAGGGAGATTGGAGGAGTATTTCAAGGAAAGCTGTGAAGTCGAGGACACCAACACAAGTGGCCAGCCATGCCCAAAAGTATTTTCTTCGCCAGAACTCAGTCAAGAAAGAGAGGAAGAAGTGTAGTATTCATGACATTACCACTGTTGAGGAGGCTGCTAACTCAGTGGGCCTGGGTCAAATTAATGATCAGATCTGGGAGATGGGCCCGGCTATACACTTGTATGATCAACAAAGTTTAGAGGAGCACAATAAGGGCTTTGGATTCTCTTTCTAAAGATGACACAATGATAAGTTTCATAGTTTGTGCATGGATGAACCCCTTTTTTTTTTATAGCTTTTCGAGTGAAAAGTAGAATGATCCCTTTATATTGGCTTGCTGGGTCCTTGTGTATAATCTATCAAAGTCTCATAGATGTAAATGATAAATATAGCTAGTCCAAAAAAATGTAAATATTAACTAATTCCTCACTTTTTCTTTCTTTTTACTGTAATGGTTGAGGTTGACACTATCTTTGAGTTATTTTTTATTTTCTTCCATATTTGATTCTGAGTTCTTTTAGTTCCAAAAAGAAAAAAGGAAAAATTGAACCATTACTATTAGGACTGTTTCCTAAATAGAATTATCTGTTTACTTGACTTGATAAGTGATAGCATGATTTAAGTTGGGCCGGCCCAACTCCTCTTAAAAGATTTTTTTTTTTTTTTGAGGATGAACGGCGGGACTCCTCTTAAAAGATTAAAATGGCAACTAATAGGTTTGTGAAGCCCAATACCGGAACATTTATGCCAGTAACTTTTGGACTCAAATATCTTGGACAATACTAGCAGCAGCACCTTTGGGTCATCTAATAAATCCATATCGAAGAGTTCTAGAAATTACCTATTTTGATATTTTCAATGAAAATATTTAGAATTTAAATTTCTCCTTATTAATTATCAAATTATTATATTAAAAAAATCCTAATTACATCCCTTCCCCCTGTTCTTCAAAGTTAAGTTAAATGCTCTATCAAATGATTAATTATTAACAAATAAAAAGTCATCTCCTTCTCATGCTAGGTGAGTATTTTTCTCTCTAGGGAGAGACTTTTCTTCTTACATTATGGGTGAGGATTAGTTAATTCTCAGTGTCTGTTTGTAATTTTTTTTTTTTTGAGTTTCAATGGGGTCTATTTAGTGTTTTCCTTTTCATATGATGGATTCAGATTTTATAGACAAGTTGCAAAGTATAACTTTGACGAAGGATGAGAGAGAAGTCATTAAGGCTGGGGTTTCACAGAGGGAAAGGATGTTAGAAGAATGTTCCCTCAGTTTGTTGGGGAGGTTTCTCACAACACGAACTTTCAACCAGTGTGTAGCCAAGGGTCTACTATGGTCTGTGTGGAGGATGGGCTCGGATTTATGCATTGTTGATATGGGGGATAATCTTTTTCAATTCAAGTTTACAATGGAGAGTCAGTTGAAATGGGTGCTAGCAAATTGTTTGTGGAGTTTTGAGGACCACCCTCTAGCGTTACAAAGATGGGAGAGAGGTATGACAGTCACTACAGTTAGATTCTCTTCAATGCTGATGTGGGTTCAGGTGTGGGGTTCACCTTTTGATTTGTTATTGGAAGAGATGGGTAGGGATATTGCCAATGGTTTGGGAGAAGTACTGCAAGTTGATTTGAAGGAATTTTCATTTGACCAAGCTCGCTTTATCAAAGTAAGGGTGGAGTTGTCATTGGATAAACCATTACGTCGAGAAGGAGTTGTCACCAATCCTAAAGGAGATAAAGTTTGTATTGGTTTCAAGTATGAATGTTTAGTTGGGCTTTGCTATCAATGTGGTCGGATTGGTCATGAGGTAAAGGAGTGCACTGTTCCAAGGGACCGAAAATAGGGGTGTCTTCCTTATGGGGAGTGGTTGAAGGCGAGGTATCATAGAAATCATGGTAATGCAAACAAAGCAAGACGTAGCCTGAGGCGGCAGAATGATGATGCTCAAGCTGATTAGGTTTCTTCACAATGGAAGGTAAATGAGCAGGGTGTTCCAACAATTGGAAGTGGAAGTGGATGGAGGTCTTCAACGCAGTCAGGCAATCTACCTAAAGGTGGTAGCTTCAACGGTGCTCTGGCAGATGGTGGTGTTACAGTTAAGAAGGATGTAATATTGACTATGAAGAATCACATTCCCGTTTTTGAGGAGTTGATTATGAAGATTGATTGTGCCATCCAAACTGATTTAGATTTTTCAAATTCAAAAGCGACTCCAACTGACCGCGTGCCAGATAATAGCGTGATTTCCTTTGACTTGATTGAGGCAGTAGTCATGGATGAGGATACTGTCATCCTCAATCGTGACTTAATGGGGATACAAGCTGAGCAAAAATCTTCATCGGGTTTTGAGGGATCAGAAATAGGTTTTAAGGTTGGTTATGGTAATGGAAATAAGAATACTAGTAAGGGCCGGCCCAAAAGAAGTGGTAATCAAGATAAAAGTGTGAGTCAATCTTTGCATAGCCCAAAAAATGTTGAGTCTGTGGATGAGTCTACAATTGGAAGCCCGTAAACAATGAAGAATTGGAAGAGGCTTACCACAAGACCTCAGATTCTTAATCATTCTTCAATTGTTGATGTGGAACCTGGGCACAAAAGGAAGCAAATAGAAAATTTGAATAGGGAAGCTACGGGTGTTAAAGGAGAAAAGAAACATAGAATTGTGGAGAATGAGCAAGGTGTTGTGTCAACTATGGGATTGATGGAGGTTGTAGGGCAGTCGGGCATGAATACACTCCTAAGATGGTTAAAAAAAAAAAAAACTCATCATTTTGATGTCCATATATATCAAGAAGGTGTCGTTTGACAGTTTTTCAGGTTTTCTGGGCATCCAAGAGAAGTTTCGCTTTTCTTATAGTAGTTTGGATTTTGAACTTTTTTTGTTGTTTCTTTTTTCTTTTCTTTCTTTGTTTACGATGTAATCGTGCTACTCTAGCATATGCTAGTGATGCAAAAGAGAAATAGGGGGTCATATGTCCCTCTTTCTCTTCCCCATCGTATATCTTGTTTCGTAATTAATAAAATCTACTATCTTTTCCTCTAAAAAAAAAAAAAACAAATAAAAAGCCAAATTAGAGAATTTAAGTAGAGAAAAAAAAAATAATAAACACAATTTAATTACAACTTGTTTGGAGAAGACCAAGATGTAATTAAATCCAAAATTGTTCAACAATGAGTTGTTTTTGAGAAGAAGACTCATAAACGGGGATATCTAATTAATTTTCCCACAAATTTAAGCTACAACCAATAATAGAAATGTCACATAAACACGTTCCATCTTACTATTTTGGGAAGTTTATAGCCACAAACTCTATCCTTAATTTTCACTAAACATGAAATAAATTAACCCCCTTTAAAGTTATTCTCGGTAAAGCTTTAGCCTATAAGGCTAAGTTTAAAATATTAATAACTTATAACTCCCTCGTCAGTTGTAAGAGCATTCATATTAGCTCATACAAAAAATTTCGTCTAATTTAATATAAGAACTTAATTTTTCTATTTTACATACTCACTTTTCAAAACATCTCACATTAGATTATCTATTTTACACTATATTACATTAAAATAGAAAAATTTCGTCTAATTTTTCTTGATTTTTTAAAAATTAATTTTTGTTCTTCACACATAATAGCTACTATCTACTCTCTTTTCTCAGCCTCAGAATATGTAAAGATGAAAAAAAAAAAAAAACTATATTTAAAGTGAATAGTGCTAGTTTAAATTTACACAATTATTATAACAACTTTACAAATTTATACATTTTTAACTTGATTGATGGGATGATTTTGGAGGTTGAACTTGTAAAATGAATGCCTTATCCCATTGTGATTCAAATGCTCAAATAATGTATGGCATATTTTTCTTTTCACCGGAACAGCATAAAAAAAAGGGTAAAAAGACAAACGTATTAACAAGTAGCGTGCAACCTATGCTTTGTAGAGTCAGCGAATCAAAATCCTCAAGAGGCTACCTAAAACTAAAAATCTATAAGTCTATAAGTCTCACCACATTCGACAGACAGGACTTGCCGGTAAAACATCATAGTTTGTTGTTTGTTCCCGGCTTTCACTTTCATCTCTCAACTTCCCTTCTTTCTATCCTTTCCCTCCTCTTTTTTACAATTTCACATCCTTAATTTAGTCATTATATTAATCTAAACTAATTAATATATATAATATAATATTAGTTGTAGAATCCCAATTGCTGTGTCTTCGAGACCTTGAAATTCAACCAATCAGAGTTCAGAGTCAGAGACACACAGTCACAGAGAGATTGATCGCTCTCTGAATCTCAAAGAGAGAGAGAGAGAGCGAGATGGCTATATTGTACGCTGTGGTGGCTCGAGGGACGGTGGTGCTGGCGGAGTTCAGCGCGGTCACTGGGAATACAGGCGCTGTGGCGAGGCGGATCTTGGAGAAGCTGCCGTCGGAGGCTGATTCGAGACTCTGTTTCTCTCAGGACACGTACATCTTTCACATACTTCGATCCGATGGCCTCTCTTTCCTCTGCATGGCCAACAACACCTTTGGCAGTGCGTTTCTCTCTCTCTATCTCCCTCTATAATTCATTGAGTTAGGGTTTAAGTATTTTGGTGTTGAGATTGATATGAATGGTTAGCTTAGGCTTTTGGGATCAGTGGCAATAGTTGAGCTATATTTTAATAAATAAAAAGTAAGATAGGCTTCAATTTGATGTATTTTGAGGTTTTCGTTTCAATTCAATGACTTGCTGTCAAGAAAATATGTACCTGATTATAAAGGAAGAATCGAATTCATGTTTTAATTTTAGTTTTTATCAAATTTAAATGTAAAGGATTGTTGATATCAGATTCTAGTTGATAATGGTATATAAGACTAGCTAGATGATTTTTTTTTTTTTTTTTTTTTGTCATTCCTTGTGGATTCAGAATTACTTGTAAATATCATGCTTTTTCATATTTTGTTTTTTCACTTCTGTGTTTTGGAAACCAAACAATGTGTAATTTGAGAAACATTCAGACTTGTTTCTGTTCTTAATTCTGTGCATCAAAGGTGTGATCTTTTGAGTTTCTAGGTAGATGTTATGGTGTGTAGTTGAGCATGTTGATTGTATGATTGAGGAAATCTCTGGAATTTGTCTTGCTTTAGAAATGAGGAATTTTGTAATGAATAATTCATCCGTGTTCCCTATTTTATTTTATTTTTCTTTTTAAAGTTTTATTCCAGGCATCTTTGTGATTTTACAGTGCATTAGTTTTTGCCTTGGTTCAGGGAGGATTCCTTTTTCTTACTTGGAGGATATTCACATGAGATTCATGAAAAACTACGGTAGAGTAGCCAACTATGCACCTGCTTATGCAATGAATGATGAGTTTTCAAGGGTCTTACATCAGCAAATGGAATTTTTCTCTAGTAATCCTAGTGCAGATACCCTAAACCGAGTTAGAGGGGAAGTTGGTGAGGCAAGTATCTTCTATTTGTGTTGTAAATTTAATTTCTGTTTCTTTTTCTTTTTTTGATAGAGAATGAGTAAATTTTATTTATAGTTGTAAATCATTAGTACAATGAGACTTCGGTGGGTATACTGGATGTAAACCCTCCTAAAATGACAGACCTGAAAAATGTAAAGAGGAGAAGAATTATACAAGATCATTTGGTCCCCCCAAATCAGCTAAAAGTCAAGGAAAAAAAAAGGTGTAACAAACTTCAAGTTAATCCTCATTGATGACAACTCCTGCCCCTCAAAAAGCCTTCAATTCCTCTACCTTCACAAAGTCCACACCAAGCACAGAGAAGCTGTTTAGCTTCCTTCTCCAATCTTGAAGCAACGTAAGCACAAATTTGGGCATCACTCACCAAATACAAAACATCGCAAAGACAAACTCTGATAATTCTCTAGCAAAAGAACAGTGGAGGAGCAAATGATCCAGATTTTCGCCACTCCTCTTACACATACAACACCAATCAACCATAATCATACCTCTCTTAATAAGGTTGTCAATGGTGGGAATCTTTCTCTAGAAAGTGCCAAACCCACTTATTTAGTAATGCAAAATTAAAAGCTCTAAGTTTTCTAATGTGCAGCCCTCCCATTCTCATTGGTAATACCCACTATTTTCAATAAACCAAATGAAATTTCTTTTCCTCCACTAACTCCCCCCTTCCCCAAAAGACACAAGCAATCCCGTTGTAACTTTTTTAATTGATTGGAAACACTAATAGGAATTGTAAATAAAGGCATATAATATGTGGTCACGATTGAAAGATTGCTCTTGATGAGGGTAACTCTAATCTTTAGAAAGTATGTAGGTTCCACACAGCAAGGAACCTCTCAGTCCTTTCAATTAAACTGCTCCACAATGAAGTAGCCTTAAAATTTGTCCCTAAAGGAACAGCACATTAATGCTCCTTTCAAAGGAGTCCCTCCCATGAAGTAGGAATGGCATTACATTATCCCTTCACACCTCCCAACACTTTCAAAATAGCGCAATTTTAAACCTGCAAAGATAGTTTCCTTTTATGATTTTAAATTACATTACTTTCCTAGGTTATTTACAATTTAACTTAGTTTCCAATCTTAATTATTTTCAGTTAGCAATTTCAGTTAGTCCCTGTTAGCAATTAGAAGATAAACATTACACAATGTAAAGCATCTACTCAAATTGTGTTTGCAAGTTTATATTTTTTCGTCCTCTAAGTTTAGTACTATGTCTACTACATCTAGGTCTCCTCTTTCTTTTTTAGCAAATGCATCCATCATTTTCTTGTGATAAGCTTTTCAAACTTTTCACACCTCTTTGGTTTAAATTTTTTAGCTTTTATCTGTTTTTTTTTTTTTTTTTTTTTTTTTTTAATTTTTAATTTTTATTGTTTATTTTTTATTTTTTAATTCAATAATAACAAGGGGGGAGGGGGGATTTAAACCATGGTTCTCCTAGTAAAGGATAGCAAACTATGCCATTGAGCTACAAGACTATTGGCGTATCTGTTGTAGACTTAACATGCATGATAATGCAAAAAAACTCTATTCACTGAAACCCCCCAGAAAATTTCATTTCTAAGCATTGCAGCATATGTTGGATCTACGATTCTGGAGAAATATGACTTTTCACTTTCTTCTCCTGTTTCATGTTATGCTCTCTCTCTCTCTCTCTCTCTTTGCTTTTTCTTTTTGTCAGTTGTTTATTATAGCTGTAGTCCTTGCATTTGTTTTGTGCTCACAAGAACCAAAAATCTGGTATCCAGATACGTACTATCATGGTGGAGAACATTGAGAAGATTCTGGAGAGAGGTGACCGGATTGAACTTCTAGTTGATAAAACTGCAACAATGCAAGACAGTGCATTTCACTTCAAGAAACAGTCCAAGCGACTTCGTCGAGCTCTCTGGATGAAAAATGCCAAGCTATTGTGAGTACTTCCTGTTTTCTCTTACTACTTTGGCTTTATGAATACATTAATGCTCGGTGAATGTTATGAATTAGAGTCTTACCAGTTGTTAGTAAAGATCTATCAATCCTAGGGTAGAAAAGAAAATGAAGAGAAGATTAATGGCCTTTTTGGGGGTTTGGGGGTGGGGGGTGTATTAAAATCTAACTCAAGGAAGTTCCACATTTACGTTAGCCCCTTTTCTTCCACACATATTCCTTTTGAAGGATGTGGAGAGTCAGACTGGAGAGTAAATCATCATTGCTGGGGCCTTCTGCTGTATGATTGTTGTATTTTAGAGATATTCTTTTTGGCTTATGTCTGCCTCATGAGAATCCTATTTTCCATGTTCTGCTCTGTTTTTCTTAACATTATTTTGTTCTGAAAGTTGGGAGTTGTTCTTTTAAAATGGAAGTCCTTTCTTTTGTTTTTGATTTGCATCTTTCATATCTCTGTATTTAATACATATTCTAATATGATGATTTTTTTTCATCTTCATAGATAAGTGTTGTCTTATCTATATAACACTTGCTGTAATTTTAAGGTAAATTTTGTAGAATTGCTACATATCTTTTCTCTCTCTCTCTCTCTTTTTTTTTTTTTTTTAAGGGTAAATTTTGCAGAAGTGCTAATAGAAGACTCATGTTTTTTTTGGTAGGTAGTCTTAGGTCTTAAGTAATGTGTCTTGCCAAAACAAAGGACAACAGATTTAGTTTGGTCACAAGGACAAAGGAATCTCTTTGCATATGTTTGGTCTCTTAAATTTAGTTCTATTTTAATTTCTGAAAAAAACTAAATTTGTCCTCAAAAAATTTAAAACATATCCCAGTTGGTCCTTCCATCTTTGTGTGGCTAACGAGCATCTTGGTGGCTCTTTTCTTGACATGGTGCTGATCCATGACAGCTCAGCTACAGGTTGTGCAAAGTCCACCACATCATAAATCCCCACCCCATTAGCTTAAAACCCCAAGATTAGAAACCCCCAACATCTAAAATCCCTGAAATCACCACCAACTTGGAATTCTCTCCAAACGCTTACATCCCTCATAAAGCACTGTTGGAGGAGGAGGAAAAATAGATGCTTGAGGGAGAGGAATGTGAGGATTTGGGGGAATTTCGTGTTGTTGGTCATTTTAGGGATTTTTTTTTACTTTGTGGGTTTTAATTTTGGGCTATTGGGGTTGGGATTTCTAATTTAATGATCTATGCACCACATGTAGTCAAGCTCTTATCAATCAACATCACATTAATAAATAAAAAAGCCACCCAAGCCCTCCATTAGCCATGTAAGCAGGAATTATAACAGCACACAGACAGTAGACGTAAATTGGATACTTTAATTTTTTGAGAACTAAAAAAATAATAATAATAAATTTCTTGACTAAAATAGAACTTTGCCCAAATTGGATGGACCAAATGTATATTTTTGCTAAGGACAAAAGAAATGTGAAAGTGTAGAAGAAGAGGTTTTGGAAGAAAATGTGATGGTCTATGACTTCGAGCAGTTGAACTTCATGAGATTTGAATACTGAAGCACACTGAATGCCCCCCCTTCCCCCTCTATCCGTCTGCTGCTTGCCCTCCTCTTTCCTCATCCGGCTAGCCCCTCGTTGTCCACCCCTCTACCTATTTAGATTGGTTACCGAAAAACACCCATGGCCTAAGCTTGCAGTCAATCTTTAAGAAAACCATTGGTGATCAAATCTCATTTGTTCACAGCGGCGTTTACAAAAGCCGCTTTTTTTTCGCCTTTACCCACCAGCAACACTGACCTGCCTCATTGACAAAAGGACTGAAGCTCAACTTTCCTACATATACAGTGTGGTTTCTTGCAAACCAGATACACTGATTGATGAACACCCCTAGTTTATATGATGCAGCCATGCAGGACAAGGATAGGAACATTGAGATAAAGGGGGAAAAAAGGGATAGAACAGGGCAAATCCTAAGCTTCACCACCTAGAATCTGTTTGAAAACTTTAGGCATCATGATGTAAGGGTGCTTCGCATCACCACCAAACAAGAGGAAACATTCTCTAATCATAAATTTCTTATTTAAATTGTACTCTCAAACTATTCCTGGAGCCTCCTTTTGGCTTCATGGATTAAATTTAGCTGCAATTACATTTCATAAATTCCTCAATCACATAAAAGCCAAATTCAAAATTCAAAAATAAAATTTTGTATCTCAAAGAAAATCTTAAATATTTTTGGTTTTGCTCCCTGCATCATTATATTGCCAAGGGTATTGGACTGTATGTCATAAACTTAATAAGTTATTTATTGGCTCTTTCTAATTAACTCATGCCTGAGAGTTCTACATGACACAAAATGATATATTTTGTGTAAGAACCACCTGATTAATTGTTTAGTCTACTGTCATCTAGAAGAGGTTTTCTGATTCTATTTAATCAAGAGTTTCATCTTTTTCGATTGAGAAGTTAAACACGCACGCCGTAGGTCTTGAATCTAAAACCTCACTCGCCACTTCTTTCCTTATGGGGGGATGAAATGCCATTTGAGCTAGATCTCTTTGGCCAGCCTTTATTATCTGCATAATTATTTATCACATAAGGGTTGCTTTACAGAATGAAAAATTTGATTATATACTATTAATTATTAGTGTTATGCAGTATCCTGACAATACAATTGGTAATGATTGGAAGTGTACAAACATGTTAAAAGTTTCTATCTGCTAATAGCCTTTGGGCATTTTAATTCTCATGCAACTGAACTTTTTTTTTTAATTAATGACAGGGCACTGTTGACAGGCTTGATTGTTGTGTTGCTGTACATAATAATTGCTATTTGTTGTGGAGGCATCACCCTACCTTCCTGCAGATCTTGATTTCTACCGGATATTAGCTCTACCGAGGTATGCAACAGATGGCTTTTTAAATGATGTCAGTCTGATTCTGTTAGAGAAGCTCTGAAGGTTTCGTGGTTCAGATTTTTGACAGTTATATGGAAATATGATATCTTTATCTCTGCAAGTTTCCAGTAATTATCCTGATGCTTCTCTTGCCGTTGTTGCACTTGATGTGAATAACCAATGTTTATCTTTGGAACCCTGATGATTGCTGTTGCAGTGCTATGCTTCATCTCTGTATTTTGTATATGTATGAATTTATAGTATATTCATTATTTGGTACAAAGGTTTTTTTTTTTGGTGTAATTTCAACACTCAATATGCTATTACGTACGAGTATTCTGTCAATTTACTCATTCTATTTCCTCATATGGACAGTGTTGATTCCTCATTTTATGTTGATCTTTTTAATTATGACATGACTTAATAATGCAGTCACAAGAGCAAGCTCATTCAGGTCCTTATTCATATGTGGTCAACGCTGCTTTGCTGTTGCTTTCCTACTTCTTAATGTTGCAGACTGAAGTCACTGAACAAATTTGTGGATGTTGAGTGAAATACATGTTAGATAGTGTTTCTGAAAAATTACATAAGAGAATGTGGTGATCTGAAGTCACATTCTTCCTAAACTGTGCGTTAGTTTGAAAAACGGTAGGCATAGTTTTTTCATCTGTTTTTCAAATTGGTAGGCGTGTGCTCACAAATGCATTTTCAGCCTTATTAATATGTAGGGTTGTAATTGAGCCGAGTATTCAAGTTTGATGCACTTCAAACTTTCGAGGCGGCCTTTCAACAAGTCAATCTTAAGCTGAAATTGAGCAGCCTAAAAATCATTTAAGAGTACAAAATCAAGTTGAGTCCAGTAAACTAATACCAAGTCAATGTGAATTGAGCTTGACTTGTTAAGCTTGTTTTAGCCTAAATTATGGAAACTTATGCCTGAAGCTTAGAAGTCGCATGCCATGACATCCAGATGAGACTGGAAGAAGGGAAAGGTTTTAAAATATTGAGCATATTACTGGGAAATATGTTGACAAATCTGCTGTTATGTGATGCAATCATGCAAGCTACATTATTATCTGAAATCTGAATGCAGTTTTCCCGCTCGGAAATAATTCGCTTAAGGACAAATAAAGTCAATCTTTTGGGAGTTGCTTTGAGCTGGCCTACACTTTCACATGCTTATTACATGAACAGAGAAGCTACTTTTTGAGAGACTTGTAGCTTAGCTTTTGGTACGCTTTTCCCACTCTTACGTCTTTCCTTCGGTGGCCCATGGTTGTACTTAGGGTTGGCATAAGTGGATACGACATACAAATTTGACACGACATGACACAAAATTAATAGGTTATAGGTTGACGTTTAATGGATTAATGTTATATTTGAGTTAACATAACTTGCCCGTTTAATAAATAAGTTAAGTTAATGTCCAATCTATGGAACCCGTTTAACTTGTTTGACTCATTTAATTAAATGACAATTTACTAATATACTCTTCAAATCCTAGATATTTAAATTTATTAATTGTTGTGGTTTATTTCATTTGACATATTTTAATTGATTATTTGTAATATTGAGATATGCTTTAATTTTGAATGATTATTTATGATTAACTTACTCGTTAGTTCTGAATTTTATATTAAAAATATTTATTTTTTTGGTTTTTCATAATTCAATTTGGTTAATACACAATTTTTTTTCTTCATTTTGATAAAATATGATAAATAGGTCAACACGATTGACCCGTTTAATAAATAGGTCATATTAGGGTTAAAGAATCTTGATTCGTTAAATAATCACATCAAGTTAGTATTGACCCATATAGTTGAATACTCATGAGTCAATATGACACATTTTTGACACATGAACATGAATTGCCACCCCTAGTTGTTCGAGTCTAAATTTTCTGTCCCATTTTCCTATCTCACTATATGCTCCACAAATAAAAAATTGTCAAGTGAACAGCTACTTAATTAAATACTAATTTTCTCCTTTTATTTCAGTTTGCTAAAATAAATAAAATAAAAACCAACACATCCACACCAGCCACCATCACTAGTCCACCACCACCAACTAGCGCTGTTGCCACTTCACCAACAACAATCCACCCCCAGTTATGTTTATGTTTTGATATACCGTACAATTTTTCGAATACATTGGATGTTTGTTCAACCCGAAGTATTCTCAAGGGGTCAATGTTTATTTTATTATGAAATTCTTCTTAAAATCAAACCAAATGGACCCGTGCATACTCTCATATCATGAAACAATCCCCTTCTACTTCAAAAGCAAATGCAGGATCCTAAATTCCAAAGACAATAATATCAAAGTATATACCCAAGGCAGTTTATGTTAAATACCAAAAGAAAATCACAGCCACAGAGCCACTTGATATTAGTTTTTTGTTTTCTAATATACTTTATCAATTTACCAAAATAGACCATTGGTTGGTGGATTCGATGAATACATGCTAGTTGATGAAAGGACAATGCAATTTCTCTATACTTGTACCTAGTCATGGTTTTGAAAACAAGGAGGCATTGATAGATGGCCATTGTAAACTTGTAGTGGCATCGGCGTTGGTGGTGGTGGACCAGTGACAGTGACTGATAGGGATGTTTTGATTTTTATTTTAGGAAACTGAAATAAGAGAAGACAAAAAATTAGCATTTAATTAAATAGGTAGACACTTGGCTATTTTTTTTATTTGTGGAGCATAGAATGAGATAGGAAAAATGAGACAGAAGATTTGGACTCTTAGTTGTACTATCGACTATATGCCTGGCATGGAAAATGCTTACATAGTGAAGCCCACTTGTCAAATCTATGTGAACTAGGAGAAATTATTAGGTCCCCCAAGAGAATTACTGATGTGGTCCTCTCAACTAATGAGATGATGCCATTTATACAAATGTGTGAGTGAGTTTCCTAATCAGTATTATGAATAAAAAATAAAAAATTACCAAGTAATATCACATTTGTATAAATAATAGTATTTTATTAGTTGAAAGGTCAAGGAGAACCACATCAGTAATCCTTCTAGTAGACCTAACAATTTCTCGTGAATGGTCATTCAAGGCAATAGTATTTTCCTTATAGTATTTTCCTTTTCTTTTACTTGCTATTAGCTCCCATATGTTTACTACCATGTATGTTTTGGCTTATGGTAATAAGCATTAATCATATAGAACTTACCTATAAATTTAAACTTTATCATATCTATTAAAAAAAAATATATTGACAAGTTTGGTAAATGAATTATTTAATGTACTACCAATTTTGACAATTAGATAATAAAAAAATTGTTGACTTTGTGGTCCATCGTCCATGGTATAGCCTGATAGGACTAAATAGAGGATGGTTCACATAATGCTAAGCTATTTGTGTATTTAACAGTGGTATTAAGTACTTTGTACTTTTCCTCTCTATCTAGCCTATAGTGATTTGTGAAACAACTTGCAAATTAGATCCCTCATCCCAGCCAGGGGAGAAGGGTGCCGATGAGTCATGTGTTTTATGTTTTGGCGGTTTCTGAGCCGAATGTAGATGATATGACAAAGCAAAGGAGTGTTTTTGCCGCTATCAAGAATGCTCTCAGTGCTTTCTCAAAAAAAGAACGCTCTCAGTGGTTGTGTGTCATGTGTTCTATGTTTTGGCGGTTTCTGAGCCGAATGTAGATGATATGACAAAGCAAAGGAGTGTTTTTGCCGCTACCAAGAATGCTCTCAGTGGGTGTGAGACACCCAGTAAACGTTCAAGATGGAATCTGTGGGGTCCTACTACAAACATCATACTACGTGCCTAACTCTCCATTAAAATTTGCCCCCCAAATCTGGTGAGTGGTACACCACCAAGGCACCAAGTAGGCTTCTACCCAATGTGGCAAACTCACAACACCTGTTAACCATTGACCCCATCGACCACTCTAAGATATCTTTATTACCCAACAAATTTTATAATTTTTTTTGGTTAAAATACATGTAACATTGTGAGGTTCACGCTAATATCAGCTAGTCTAAGACAATTAAATTGACTAATTTGATTCTTGATTACCTAGAGAAAGAAAGAAAATTGAGTAATAATTTAGGGATCATCAAGTGGAGTTTAGGGATTAAGTTGGTCAATTTTGAAACATCTTGAATTTGATTGATATTAGTCCAAACTTGAAGAGTGCTGACTGCGTTTTATCTTTTATTTATTTTTTATTATTGTTAAGATAATAAATTATAGTTGGTGTGTTAATAAAAATACAGTAATAATAGTCCATGTAAAATGGTTTCACATTGATCACAAATTCACTTCCAAATAAAGTGTAAAAGGAAGAGAAAAAATAAAGTGAAATTTATTGTCATCATTATGGTGCGAGAATACTGTAGAGTTCATTACTAGTGCTTCAGTGAACAAAACAAAGCCAACTTGATGGATGAGACAGTGAACTGGGTCTGACTACATATCCTTTTTTGTCATTTTCATTGGAGATTCAAACATTCAATGCATGACTTGGTACGCCCTCTATAATTCCCATTATTTAAATCATAGGCACCAAACGCCGAAATCAGGTTGGCAAATAGGTTGTGCTTGTGCTTGTGCAGTATCATTTTCCAGATATATTTTGGATTCCTTTTGCACATATCTCTCCCATTCCATTTCTTCCTTTAAAATACTGTAACAGAGTTCCACTTTTTCATTTACCTTAGGACTAAGTCCTTCCCATATCCCAGAATTCCATGGGGACTCTTTTCAGGCTATTTTCACCACTACCAACTACACTATGTACTAACAAGTTCTTCCTATCACCCACTACCCCTTCAATCTCTTCTCCAAGACCCAATACCACATCTTCAACAAAGAAGCATCAATATTACAGAATTGAAAGCAGCAAGTTTGGAAATTTCCTTGACTTGAAGCCTGAAACTACACAACCTGAAAGTTTGGATTTTGATCTCTCATGGTGGGACCCCAAGTCTGATAGGCCCCAGTTTGATGTGGTCATCATTGGGACTGGCCCAGCTGGACTTCGTCTTGCAGAGCAAGTGTCTCGCTATGGAATCAAGGTATGTTGTGTTGACCCTTCTCCGCTTTCCGTGTGGCCTAATAACTATGGTGTTTGGGTTGATGAGTTTGAAAGCTTGAAGCTTGAGGACTGCTTAGACAAAACATGGCCTATGGCTTGTGTTTATCTCGATGAAAACAAGACCAAGTATTTAGACCGACCCTATGGTAGAGTTAGTAGGAAAAAACTAAAAACGAAACTAATGGAAGGGTGTGTGTCCAATGGTGTTAAATTTCATGAGGCTAAGGTTTGGAAAATTGAGCACCAAGAGTTTGAGTCTTTCATTATGTGTGATGATGGGAATGAATTGAAGGCAAGCTTAACTGTTGATGCGAGTGGCTTTGCAAGTAGTTTTATAGAGTATGATAAGAAAAGGAATCATGGGTATCAGATTGCTCATGGAATTTTAGCTGAAGTGGAAGAACACCCTTTTGACTTGGATAAGATGGTTCTTATGGATTGGAGAGATACCCATCTGGGAAATGAGCCTTATTTGCGAGTTAAAAATTCAAGGTTTCCTACTTTTCTATATGCAATGCCGTTTGATTCAAATTTGGTATTTTTAGAAGAGACTTCTCTGGTTTCTCGGCCTGTGTTATCCTATAAGGAAGTGAAGTCAAGGATGGTAGCAAGATTAAGGCATTTAGGGATTAGAGTGAAGAGGGTATTGGAGGATGAGAAGTGTTTGATCCCAATGGGAGGTCCACTCCCAAAACTGCCTCAGAGTGTAATGGCAATTGGTGGGACTTCTGGGGTTGTTCACCCTTCAACAGGGTACATGGTGGCTAGGTCAATGGCTCTGGCACCAGTCTTAGCTGATGCCATTGCTGAGTGCCTTGGCTCAACCAGGATGATCAGAGGGCAGCCACTTTATCATAGAGCGTGGAATGGCTTGTGGCCAATTGAAAGGAGGTGTAGAAGAGAATTTTACTCTTTTGGAATGGAGACTTTATTGAAGCTTGATTTGGATGGAACAAGAAGGTTCTTTGATGCTTTCTTTAATTTGGATCCTTATCAGTGGCAAGGCTTCCTTTCCTCAAGGTTGTCCCTTCAAGAGCTTCTTCTACTAAGCTTATCTCTCTTTGGACGCGCCTCGAATATGTCCAGGTTTGATATTGTTACAAAGTGTCCTGTGCCCTTGGCTAAAATGGTGGGTAAACTAGCAATAGAAACCATCTAATGGTGGAAGGTTGTAGAATTTATATTGACTCTGTTGCTATTTAAGAAATTCAAAATTGTGGAATGGTGTCTCCTTTTATTCAAGGAAAATTTTAAGCAGGAATTTTACACTTGTTATTTAAGAACATTATTAACAGCAAATGAATTTGTGGAATAGATGTATGTTGAAAAATTAAAGCTTGCAGCTATCGATTGTAGAAGATTAAAATACTCGAGAGATTTGCTTAATTTTAATTATTTAATGCATGGCCTGTTGATGACAAAGGATAATTAAGTTAAATATTAAGTGATATGCACTTGTGATGGTTGCTTTGGCAATAGGGATATGGAAAGTCTGAAATGTGCCGTAGAGCATGATCTGCTTATATGAGTTTATGATGATTAAGTACCCAGGAGTACTTGATGGAAATAACATAATAGAATCATTATTGACTTAATAAAATAGTACGTCTTCTATATTAATGCCCTCCATACATTTTATTTTTTCAAAGTAAGTATTACTACAAGCTTGGCTCCAATGAGATGCATTACAGAGATAGAGAAAGAAACTTTGTAGTCTTACATAGACATCTTTTGTAATAAACTTACTTGAACTTTAAATGAACTATAGTTGATTATGTCTGGTATGATGGTGGAGGGTATCCATATGTTGGAGGAGGGCTTACTGGGGGTGTATAAACTGGTGGAGCCATGGAGGAGATGATGGAGGCTGTTCTGTAGGTGGTGTTTTTGGAGGTTTAATAGGAGGTTTGGGGGTAGGTGGACATGGATGAGGTTTAGGCGTTGGTGGAGGGGAGAGTGGAGGACTAGATATTGGAGGAGATGGTGTTGGCGGTTGATAAGTTGGAGTTGGAGGAGGTTTGTGAACTGGTGGCAATATTTGTGGAGGGGGTTGATGTGCCTTTGGTGGTGGGGAGGTTGGAGGTGGCTTGTGGGTTGGTGGACATGCCGGAGGTTTGTGAGTTGGTGGGGGATGACTAATAATTGGGGGAGTTATGGGTACTGGTGGTGGCTGATAAGTTGGGGTAGGAGGTGGCTTTTTTGGTGGAGAACAAGGAGGTTTTGGCGGAGCTGTGGGTACTGGTGGTGGCTGATAAGTTGGGGTTGGAGGTGGCTTTATAGGGGGAGAACAAGGGGGTTTTGGCGGAGAAGTTGGAGTTGGAGGTGGCTTTTTGGGGGGAGAACAAGGGGGTTTAGGTGGAGAAGTTGGAGTTGGAGGTGGCTTTTTTGGGGGAGAACAAGGAGGTTTTGGTGGAAAGGTTGGAGTTGGGGGTGGACTAATTGGAGGCTTTGGTGAAGGAGGCTGTCCATGTGTTGGCGGATTTGGGGATTCTGATGGTGGCGTCGGAGTCGGGCTAGGATAGTCATAATCCAGTGGAGGGTATAACCAAAAACACGCCGGGTTGAGTCTATGGCCATTGTTGGGAAGTTCAGCTGCAACACAATTATCGACTAAGACACTGGCTAAAACTAGTAACAAACTTAGACATGGCTGTGAGAATCTCATTGCAGCCTAAGTGGGAAAGTCTATACAATGCTACTTAAATGAACTAGCAGAGGTTTTGCATGCAAGACTAATGGCCATGTTAAAGGTGGGATGGACTGAGATGTGTTCAAGATCTGAGCTCAATTTATGGACAAATGAGTGGCAGATCTATGCATGGCAGTTACAATATGTGCCAATAGCTTCGAACTATTATGGATCTTCTGGAATCTGGCTAGCTGTGCTTTGAAATTTGTCAACTGGTCATTAATTACGATTTTTTTTATGTTACTTTTTCAAAAAATTATCTTCAAAGAGACTTTCTAATTTCTATAAATGAGGGTCTTTTTTTTTTTTTTTTTTTAAAAAAAAATTTTATGAAGAAAGAGAAAGCCTCATCTATAGAAATTAGAAAGTCTCTCCAGATGGTAATAATACCATATAAAACAATAAATGAGGGTCTCTTTATGGGAATATGAAATTAGCAATAGCATTCAAGGCAAACTTCCTCTTTCTCAAAATTGGCTAAAAGTCGTTTAGCATCTTAATTCATAACCAGCTAAGAGTAATGAGATAGAAATTATGAACTCACTGAACTTTATGGCATGTCCTTTTCCAATCTAAGGATTCAATTTAAAATTAAAATTCCCCTCAATCCTTAAATGGTATTGCACCATATCTCAAACTTTGTTTTATCCCTTTTCTTTCATGATTGATGGGGGGAAAATGTAAGTTAAAAGTACTAAAACTGAGATGATTGAGGAAAAGACTACTAGATTCCTCAGCTTTGCAATTACCTGGTGAATTTGGTTCAGGCTGTGCTACAAGCCTATAAAGCAATAACGAGGTATACAAATCAAAATACAAAAGGCTGTTTAATTTGGGGTTCAGGCTGTACAAAAGGCTTTGCCTTTCAAATGTAATGCCATATGGATAGGGTATAATATAATCATTCCCAAAATTGCACACTTGCTTGGCTTGATCAATTCTTATCTTTTAAGAACGTACTTGGTAGGTTAAAAGCACTGACATTGACACAAACATGATATAATAATTTTTGAAAAATTAAAACACAATATGGTAGAGATATGACAATTGATTAATTCATTAATATATATCTTTAGATATAATTTATTTATTTTATATGCATATTTTATCTATTTAAAGATGTGTAGCATGTGAACACAACGGAGATTTTGAAGTATTTGTATTTTTTAGTTGGAACTTGGAAGATGCTAGTCTCCTTGAATCATGCCTATGAACACAAAATTCATATCTTTTGTTGTTGCACTTTCCCACATATATCTAATTAGCTATGCCCACTATCCATCAAATATGTTTTTTTTTTTTTTTTTTTTTAATTTAATAGTTATAACAGGATCGAGAGATTTGAATTCAAAATGTCTCTTTTGAAAACACCAAAAAATGCCAACCAATTAAGCTACATGGCTTTTGACACTATCAAATATGTTGAGTTCTTATGTGCAAATTTTTTTTTTTTTTTATATCTCACTTTTTCTAAATAAAATTACCATATTTTAACCAAGTTTCAACAAATATGTAAATAAATATTTGGCAAAAGGTTACATCTAAATGTATTTTGATAAGTAAGTTTCAATTATTTTATCTGATAAAGTTTATTGTTGTAAAAAAAAAAAAAAAAAAAGACGAGACGAAGAGTCATATCTTAGAGTGGATGCCATATTTATCAAGATCTATGAAAAAAAAAAAAAGGTACTTATTAGAAGGGATAATGATGAGCATCTTTAAAGGGCATGGATCTATGTTGCACTTAGCTGTCCCCGCGACAGCTCTTTACCGCTATGCATCACGGAAAATAGTAGAGTTTTGGACTGGGGAAAGGTAACAAAATCGTTTCCGTATCTCTGATTAGCTTTTTTAATACCAAATTAAATCATATCCATTTGTGTGGAGGGCAAAAGGAAGCTAGCCAGGACAATTTTTAACCTAAATATGAGAGTTACATTTTATTAAATACCCGTTTGGATTCAGCTTATAAGCGTCCTTCGTCTGCATTTTTTTTTTTTTGGTTTGTTTTGAAGCGCATTTCTTTGGCTCTGAGCACTGTTCAGTAGGTCTTATGCACTATTTACGGAACCCACAAATCTTTTTTTTAACAAAATTTTCATTAAAAATAAGTCTCACAACACTATTCACACATTTAAAAATTATTTTATTACAATATTTTCAGTTTTTAGCAAAATAAGCGGTATCCAAATGCACCTGTGCATTTCAGTGTTTTGCTGAAAAATGGTGGGTCCTATGCACTGTTCACGGGACTTGCAAGTACTTTTTTAAGCAAAAACAACTTCAAAACTAAATCCCACGGTACTATTCATACATTTAAAAATTATTTTGTTACAGTGTTTTCAGTTTTCAGCAATAAGCAGTATCCAAACAGACTATAAAGCTTTTTTTTCTAGTACGTGAACAACATGATTACATAAGAGATTTACAAAGCTAAAATAAACATCTCTTAAAGCAATGGTGACCCATTTTATATCTTCAACCAAATCCCCAAGTGGAGAGATAAGTTTTTGTGCTTTGTAAAGAGGAAAAAAAAAAGGAAGAAAAAGGAGCACAGTCCCTTTCAACCATGATTGTAGACTTAGATCCTGCACAAAGAATGGACAACATCACCATAAAACTGCTTTCTCTCATGAAAACAACCATTGTATGACTCTTCATTTCAAAAACACTCATATTTGCTTAAAAAACTGCCAAAGAAACTAGTTAGAAATCTCCAATTGTCGATCCTTCAATATCTTTGTCTTGTCAGTAACAAGAGCAGGGCTTCATTGCTTGGGCTTTCCCTCCTCATGGATTGAGCCACAAAGAACAATGCTAGAGCAACATCGTTTCTATAATTTGATAAAGTGATAAATTGTTATTAGAGCAACATAGTTTTTACTTGTGCCCACTAGACCATCACTAATGCCAGTTTTTATACACCAATCACAATAGTTTGCATAAGCCATTGTGAAAAATTGTGTAATAAATTTATTGTTCTCTAAATAATCAATGCATATAAATTTAACTAGTAGTTTTGCTAAAGGTATGTCACAAGATAACTAAACTTTTGCTATAACAACTTAAACTTTTGAAGTATTCAATTTGATTTATTGTTTTTTTTTTTTTAAATACACTACACTATGAGTTTTGAAAATCTATTTACCCATTTTTAAATGGGTTCATTGAATTTTCTTAAATAGTTGAATGAAAGCTCAAAATGTTTTAGTAGCCCTAGCTAAATGGCCCATCTTATTTCCTAATGGATAGGTTGAGTTAGTTTTAAAATTGTCATAGGTTGGTTTAGGGATTTCTCAACCTTGGAGAGTTGAATTGGGTTTAAAAAAGAAAAAAGAAAAATCAGCACACTTGTATCCCTAATATTATCCAATATTAAATTGTTGGTTAAACCAAAGATGAGGTAAGTACCCTTGTCCAAAACCACAATGCCAATCACTCATGGAGTCCCAATAGTGGGGGCATGTTAATCGAGATGGAGCTAAGCCTCAAAGGATTGAAAGAATAACATATGTATATAAAATGTTCACAATTGTTAACGTAACAAATTGTGATTGAAGGAACATTACTTTCATATATACTTAGTTTTAATATTATTCTCATTATTGAGAACCACAAAATATCACCTTTAAAAAAAAATGTATCTAAATTGATTGGGATTGAAAATTACCCGTATTTAAAATGGGTCTAAGAAGTTCTAAAATGTTTTATACATTTATACAACCCAAAAAAAAAAAAAAAAGTTTTATATATGGGCAAAACCTCTAGTAACCGTTTGACTGCTCGTACTAGTTGGCTCCACCCTAACCTATTTATTTTCGCTCACTTGATGGTACTTCCCGGAACCGACTCGCACCCACAGCTTAAACCGAAAGCAAAGCCTCATTCACCAATCTTCTCCACAACTTTCTGGTAACCCTTCTGGCGGTTTTATTTATTTCTGTCTTTTTTCATTAATATATTTTTGGCAGAGTGCAAATTAATGAACTTATTGGACAGCTTTTTCTTGCTTACTGCAGTTTCATTCGTTTTACATAATTCTTACTTAAAAGTCTCACTCACCATTATAATAATTCTTACTTATTTTTAATAAAGTCTGAATTTTTATCAAACAAGAGACACTACTTGTATCACATATAGGTAGGAGTTATATACAAACTTGATGCTTTATGAAACAGTAGTTAAATTTTTTTTGGAAAAAAAAAGTATTAAACTTTCTACTAGCAATGAAATAATAAGGGGTTTTAAGATTTTAATAAAATGACATTTGCTACCAACTTTTTGGTTGAATTACAATGCAAGACCCAAAAAACTGATTTTTAACTTAGAGATGTCTAAGCTCTCTGTTTGGCAAATGAAGAAAATTAAGTTGTTTGATATTGTACTCAAGTATCTCAACCAGGGTCATGTGAGATGGGATGTTTATGCTTTGTATATATAGCCATGTTAATTCCAATTATGTGTGGCTTTAATTAGCATCATTGTTTCAGATCATACTTTTTTGTGTTTCAATGGTTGAGGCAAGGCTACAGATATCTGTAGCATACTTTCTCTTCTTCTTTAATTTTATATGATCATTGATTCATCTCCAAGGGGAAAAAAAAAGAGAAACTTTCCATTACATGTGGGTATGATAAGAATAGTGTCCTTTATAGCATGTGAACATACTATTGGAAGCTAAGCAAAATTTACAATGCAGCTCCAATGGACCTAATCTAAGCTATATGTTCCTTGGTTTTAGTTTTATTGGATCTGATTGTGTATTGGAGGGTTTTGTTTGCATTGTTTTAGCTAGATGCTACTCAATGTAATTTCTTATGTAAGCTTTCTATGGTTTCTGCAGTAACTATTGAATCCCAGCTGAAAGGGTAAATATAAAATGTGCTCTTTTTTTTGGGCAATGTAGGCTTATGTTTATTTGGAAGCACTTCCTAATATTATTTTTTTTTTTTCTTCAAGTGGCTTGATTGGTTTTGTCAAGAGAATTAGTGGATGGAACTTGCAGTTAATTTTATATATAATTTCATTATGAATGCAAAATTATAGTTGTCTAGATAAGAAAAGATGAATTGGGCGATGGAGCATGAGAACAATGGCTACATTTCACAGCAGCCAAAGTTCGAACTGTCTTGGAATGAAACTGGAATGCTTGAAGTCAGCTCTTTCTCCACTCTCTTCCCTCAATATAGAGGTCAAATCTAAATTAGCAATTGGTTCATTTTTGTTTTATTTTTCTTTTTCTGGGGTATTTGGTTGATTTTAGGTTTCTGGTTTCTCAACTGCTTTGTGCAGAGAAGTACTTGCAAGAGGTCTGGCCAACTGTGAAATCTTCTTTGAAAGAGTATGGCATTTCATGTAAACTTAATCTAGTAAGTTTCTGTATGTTTCTTCTTCTTTTTTAATTAATTATTTTTGACAAATGAATTACTGCTTTTTAAGGGAATTTTCTATGTATTTGTATGTTTAGTGAAAATTAATTTGATTACCAGAGCTAGATATGAGCCAAATGTGAATTATTGTTATCATTACTAATGTATATATGTTTTTCTAATATGTTGTATGATTCATGTTGGTCAGGATGACAGTTTCAACAACCAGAAAGACCAGGGACCCATATAGTCTCATTAAGGCTAGGGATCTTATTAAGCTTTTGTCAAGAAGTTTTCCTGTTCATCAGGTACAACTTTTGACCTTTTTTTTGCTCTTGTTTTCATGTCTATACTGTATGAAATTTCTGTAGCCTTTCAAAGGTGTGATATTGTTAGAGAGATGATGTCTCCCCCACCCCTTGCCCCTCCCCCTTACATTATTATTACTTCTTTGATGACAAGTCTTGAGAGTGCAATATGTAAAGTAATTTTTCTTGACTCTTTCTTTCAATACCATATTAGTAGAAACTCTATTGTGGAGTTGTGACACAAATATTTTATTTTGGCTAGTTTTTATCTGTTGGTAATTTTTTGCTCTTTTATACAACATTTGATAGTAGGGAATAAAAATACTGGACAATGAAATGCAATGTGACATCATTAAGACTGGGCAACTTGGCCCACAATAGGGTATGATTTCTTAAATTGCTTCAAATTATTGTTATCTGTTGACTCATATTTCTTAATAACTAAGGAGATATCTAATTTCTTAGTAACTAAATAGGTATTGGGTGCAGAGTCTTGCATATTCTATCATGTTAAGATCTTGTTAATATCTCAATTATATTTTTGTTTAAACTTTGTGGGTTTTTTTTTTTTAAATTAGTTTTATTTTATTTTTTGTTTGAATATTATTTTTAGGTGTCATTGGGTTCATAGGATACTATTATTCCTTTGAAAATCAGCATTCTCGAAAACTTAGATTCCTGGAATTAGGTGCTTGGTAATGTGAGATTCCCGCATCTAGTTTTCCATGTAACATTCCTGTCAGATTCCTAAGAATATAGCATTCTCATATTTTGTGAAACCAAAATTTCTTGAGAGTGATATCAAATATACCTTTGGTATAGTGTAAACAACACACTACATATATTAGCCAACATGTAGAAATCAGACCAATTGCAAGTTATGTGTAATATCTTACAGACCATACACACACACACACACAGAGGATAATCTATGATTGGTGCCCTGTCAATCTTAATGAGGACTCACCTGTTTTTCCAGTGTTTGTGAATTATGTTATCAATAGGTTAAGGATTCTTAGACTACAGATAACAAAGTAAAATGTATTAATCAAACAATTTTTCCTATTAATTATAGATGTTCTGTTTCTGCCAATAAATGCACTGCAATCCAGCATCCAAATTCGCAAAAAAAGGGGGGGGCTCCACTGATTGACAATAAATTTGGAACACTTCTATCTTTAATGTTTACATATTTATTATGTGGACAGTTTTGATGAGAAGTAATTTAGAGGTGCAACATTGACAACAAGGTATATTATATATAACCTGAAGCTTATGTGTTTTGTGCTACATGCTGACTATGTTAGAAATTATTAATAAAGAATGTGCATAACAAATCCTTCTTGAATGTTTTTTTTTTTTAGAGTTATTAGTATATTTGGGAGGATGGAGCCATTGCTATGCATGTTATTTTGGTGTCCATTGTCCATTTTCATTTTGCCTATATGCTTTGGATATCTTCTGAATGCAATCTCTTAGTTATTAGAGTATTAGAAAAGAAGCTAAATATTTATTTGTTTTACGGAACTTGCTATGACTTGGATGAAGGCATTTTTGAGCCTGGCAAGATTTCCATGTAAAGCCAGGTTTGTTATCTTAAATCCATTAGCCAAATATTCCATGTGATAGAGAAGTTATATTTTTTTTTTCTTTTTTTTTTAAGTGTTAAGTTACACACACACAATGGGTCTTGAGCCCATTACCTCACCCTCCATAAACTTAGAGGGAGAAGAGATTCCAATTGAACTAGAGCTCATTGGCCATGGCAAATTGATCCGTATTTGGTAAATTTATAGCACCAAAATGGGTTTGGATTACTTTCTTTCTTCACCTCCAAACCCACAAGATTCAGCCATTTCACACAAGATTCTTGCAAGTCTGCTATAAAGCACTCTTTGATGCCAAACCAGGCACATTCCTCCCTGTGATCCCAGGGCATGATTGTGGATCATTTAGCCAATTTAGGGAGACTTGAGTCTGAAAGAGGCAAGAGATGTAGCACATTATGTAGTCTTATACATCATATTCCATTAATCAAACAATCTTTGCATGAGATATAAATAATTTTCTATATCTAAAGAATTGATCTGAAACATGTTTGTATATTAAAAAGAACACAATTCTATATAAATTAAGCATAAATATTTGATGCTTGACCCCTTTAAGTACTGTTTTAGAACATGCAATAAGAATTTAAAATCACCTAAGCTTAAAACAATTTTGAACAACAGCAAAATTTTATAGAAAACTTAGTTAAAAGCTCGTTTGTTCACTAAAGATGGTTTAGTTCAAAACATCATTTTGCCAAGAGCCTTGTAACTTAGTAGCATTGCTTGGTCTCCTTAATAAGGAGAACTAGGATTCAAATTCTCCCTCCCCCACTTATTGTAACAATTGATTTTTTTTTTTTTTTTTTAGTTCATAAAATCATCTTAAAATATGGGAGAACGTTTAAAACATTGTTTGAAACCTCCGCAAATATAGTTTTGAGCATTCCTGTGTGTAGCCTCATAGTGCAACTTCAACTCCTAAAACACATGCATCAATACTATCTACTAACCACCTTAGAATCCTCTAATTTGTTTTATCTGTACCACTTTTAGACTTACCTATTGATATTTTAGATTTTTTTGATACAAAAATTAAAAATATCAATTTATCAGATTGGGGATGACATCCCTGGGGAGGTACATTTTTAAGCTCTGAAAAATAATCAATTTTGGTGGTTACTAGCAGGTAGTTTTTCAACCTTAAACCTGGTTTTCACAAAATAAGCTTGTCATGTAGAATTTGCCCTTCTTTGTGAAAGCTGTCTCTGTAATGCTGAACATTCACAAATAACCCAAAATGCTAAAAGTATCGTAAAATTTAAATCAATACTTGGGCCTTGGTCTAATTTTTGAAGTGGTTTGCAGAAGCGGTTTGTTAATTGAAGAGAATACCATATCAAGGTGAATAGACTAGCTCAACGTTTCTACTGTAGTTGGTGTTTTCCCTTGAAGACCTGTTGACAGTTACACCTGAGGATCTGTTGTCATTCTCAATCTCTATTAAGCACCTTAGAATCCTTCAATTTGTTGTTTCTGTACCACATTATGACTCACCTATTGATATTCAAGCTTTTCTGGATACAAAAATTAAAAATATCGTTATATCAGATTGGGGATGATATCCCTGGGGAGTTACATTTTGAAGCTCTGAAAAATAATAAATTTTGGTGGTTACTAGCCGGTAGTTTTTCATCCTTAAACCTGTTTTTTTCACAAAATAAGCTTTTCATGTAGAGTTTGCTCTTCTTTGTGAAAGCTATCTTTGTAATGCTGAACATTCACAAATAACCTGAATTGCTAGAAGTATCGTAAAATTTAAATCAATTCTTGGGTCTTGGTCTAATTTTTGAAGAAGTGTGCAGGAGCAATTTGTTAAGTGAAGACAATATCTTGTGGGTCCCAATTCTTCCACTTTAAAGGTGTGTATGGTCAGTACAGTTGATTATTATCCCCCCAACCCCCAACACATATAAAAAAAAAAAAAAAAAAATGGAGACAGAGAGAGAGAGCAATAGAATGGAAAAACAGTGTTCAGCTATATTCTCGTTCAGGTAATTGTTACTTTTGTTACTGTTCTTTGTTATGCAGTTGCAACCAATACCATTATTTGTTTCCCCACCCCTTAGTGCGAACTTCAGAGTGCAGAATCATGAAATGAATGCTTCCTCTTTTTTATTGTAAATTTAGAGGGCAATACAGTATCTGCTATGGGCTCATTTAAAGGTTTAAAGCAAATAAGAAGGATTGTGGAAGACTGCATACTAAATAAAATGCATCCTGTATACCATATCAAGGTGAACAGACTGGCTCAATGTTTCTACTGTAATTGGTGTTTTCCCTTGAAGACCTGTTGACAGTTATTTACACCTGAGGATCTGTTGTCATTCCCAGATATCGTTTGGCCAGCGCGTTGGGCATTGCGCGTTTACGTTTTCAGCTCTTTTTTTTTTTTTTTTTTTTTCATTTCACACGTTTCCAGCTTTCCCAGCCACTTTTTTACTGTAGCAACACTGTTGCGGCTACTGTTTATTGAACAGTAGCCGCAACATGTGACTTTTCCACACAACTTTTACTGTTTATGGACCAACAAATTTCACTTTTTAACAACTTTTTCATTAAAAATGGGTCCCACAATACTATTTACACATTTAAAAATTATTTGCTACAGTGTTTTTCAGTTTTCAGTTGTATTCAAACGGACCCTCAACCACAACCAAATGGACCCTCCCCAACAACCACAACCACAACCACACCCCCCCTCCCCCCACCCCCCTCCCACCTCTCTCTCTCTTTCTTATTTTCTCTTTCCTGATTAGGTTCTAATGATGAAGAAGAAACTTGAAATGGATCCAACACTTGCACAAGAAAACTGGAATAGGTTTCTTCCAAAATTCAAGAAGTACTTCATCTACTAAATTTTTTTTTGTATATGTTATATATATAATCAATTTCTTCCAGTTTCTTCTGTCCTTATTATTTCCTCTGTTTTAAATTTCTCTAATAAATTTTACTCAGGAAAAATGTCAAACAAAAGAAGGTTAGGACTAAAGAGAAGAAAACATATACACTTTTCCCTCCACAACGACCTAGCAAGGTGAGTTTTGATCCTCAGGTGATTCCCTTCTATGGTATTTAGATAGAACATTGTATGCCAATTTATATTAATATTTTTCATCATTACTTATCAAAAATAAAATAAAATAATGCTCTATGGTATTTTCAGATTGATGAACAGCTGGCAAGTGGAGGATTCTTCATGTTTCTGAAGAAGAAATCATCAAAGAAGTGGCAAGAGAAGCAGGAGAAGCAAGCAGAGAATACTGCAGAAAACAAAAGAAAAAGAGAAGCTGCATTTATTCCCTCAGAGGTTGTATTCTAAAGCGCTTATACCCAATCGTCTCCATTATATTGCCAATGAACTTCGAATTAAAATGGCTCCTTCTAGTATTTCCAACAAAGATATCCGAGGTTCGAATCTCCTCTCCACCACTTTTAATGTATTAAAAAAAATTCACCATTTTATTGGCATTTTGAGACTAACTCTTTACTTAATTTTCTATCCCAATGACTCTTTATCAATTTTGGTTTGACAAGTCTTAGGAACCAAGAAAGCAGGATACAAAATATGAGGATGATAATAAAGATATGGCAGCCATGGCCATGTCTATATAGGATCATGATATCATGAGACTTGCTTATATTGCTTATAATGTAATTGCTTATATTGATTATCAAAAAAAATGTAATTGCTTATATTGCTTATTCTACAGAAAAAAGGCAATGGAGTTTGGGAAGCAAAAATCAGTTGAGAATATTGAGGCTGAATCCTATATTGCTGCAGCTGGGGGAGGCGACTTCAAAAAAGAAATCCAAGGGTGCAGAATCTAAAGTATGATGAATATTAATGCAGAAGCTTATATTGCAGCAGTCTGACCGACTGACAGTCTTATACTGCAGCCAATCTTGTGTCCATGGTTCTTAGATATCAAGAACAATGAATCAGGCTTTTAAATTTAGCTGTGTATGAGAACCTATTTAGTAATGCAAAAAATCCCCTTCAAGCCCTAATATTTATGAAGAATAGAGTGAGAATCAGGACCCATTTCTTTGAACTTTTCAATAGCAAACCTACATTTTAAATTTTGAAGACACAATCATCAGATTTAAAAGGGGAGGGGGGGGGGGGGGGGTGGACTCTAAAAAGTTATGGGAAAAGAGAGAGAGAGATGCAACTGTCTAGGGTTGTTAATAAACTAAGTTGTTTATGAATAACTTGAGTTCGGCTTGGAAAAAAATTAATTTGTTTTTGTTTGTTTGTTTAGTAAACGAGCAAAGCTCAAGCCCAAGTTTAGTTTCAACTTTCAAATATTAAATGAGCTAAGGTCAAACATAATAATTTGTTCGTGAACACGCTCCTAAACTCAAAGCTCAACTTAATCATATATAATATTATATTTTTATATGTATACTTTTCTAAAAATATACTCATATAACTTGATAGTAGATTGTATAAATTTATAAATAAGTTCATATAATATTAAGTTATTATTTGTAATTTATTAATAATATAAACAGTATATCCGTAGTAAAAATTCAAAAATTTGTACTTGTAGTAAAAAAAAAATCATTAATTTGTGTAGGGGTAGAAAATTTTGTTCATGGTTTTACTATGAGAGCGTTTGGGTGTGGCGTTTGCGTTTTGCATCCGGTGAGTTTTGCGTTTTTTGTTTTTTTTTTTGTTTTTGGTTTTCAAGAGATTCAGGTGTAGTGCGGCTACTGTTCAATGAACAGTAGCCGCATTATTTGACTTTTGGCCAATGAACAGTGCACCGAGCACTATTCACGGGTCCCACAATTCTCAATTTTTATCAACTTTTTCATAAAAAATAGGTCACACAACACTATTCATACATTTAAATATTATTTTGCTACAGTATTTTCAGTTTTCAGTTTTCAGCTGAATCTAAACGGACCCTATATATACAAATAGAATAAGGTAATTAAACAGTTCATAAACAACTTGAGTTTGTTCTACAAGAAAATGAATTAAGATTAAACATATAATCTTGTTTGGTGATGAGATCTAGCACGATTTGTGTTTGAAATAAAACTAAATTAACAAGCTTAAACTTTTAGAGTCCGACTCATGTTATACATCATTTAATAACAGATTGCCACATCAATTTTTTACTTAAAACTTAATATATCCTACTACACCTAGATAACATCTCAGTAAACTCCCAATTGGATTGGATTTTCATATGGGTATTAGAATTTTTTTTTTTTTTTTTTTTAAGGGTGATGTGGGTATTAGAATTGATTGAGTGTGGTTGTGCCTATTCTTTAATATATGATATGATGATGTGACATGTTGGAATTAGAGGGTGTAAAACTTGGGTTTTACACGACATCCTTATAATATCTAATCTCAAACTTTTAGTACTCAATTTAAATTAGACTTGTTTACGGCGTATGAAACACACCAATCACATTTTGAAAATACAAAATCAAATATCAATTTTTTTTCCCTCTTAAAAGGGCATGCTTGTGAATATGTAACATTTATCAATCAATAAGTGAGCATAGCTTACTTTCACCCAAGAGTAATTCTCAGGTACTCCCAGAACATTGTGAATGGTGTTCTCTCAACTCACATTTATGATGTGATACATATTAACTGTAAATCCTCTAAAATATTTTGTCTATTTTAACCACTAGATAGAGTGGATTATGGAAGCATGATGGAGGCAACTTGTGTAAAGTAATATTTTTCAAACTACAAGTAAGCAACTTGTAATTGTCTTGAATCATAGGTGGATAGAGTGTAATTACTTCTTAAAATTATTCAGTATTACTCTAATTTAAACTCAAATAAAAATTTTCATTATTTGTATTTAAGAAAAATTACATAAAAAGTTTCAAAGTTTAGATACTATGCTTCAAATTAGGTTCCAAATTGCTAAAAATCTTGTAACTCAATTGACACCTCCTAGTATTTCTAATGGAGATATTTAGGGTTTAAGTCCTCCATTAAGCCTTCCCCTTTGTAGCTATCAGATTTATAGAATAAAAAAAAGTTCCAAGTTTTTAATTTGTTAAAGAAACCCCCTTACTTATGAAATTGTTTCAATTTGAAACTTTTGTCCATCTTTGTTATTTTGGATAATAAAATAGCATAGAAAAGTAAGAAATAGTTGAATAAACTTTGCATTTTACTTAGGGTTTTATTATTATTATTATAAATCAATCTGACAACTATTGAACAAAAAATGTAATGAAAGAAAGTTCCATGAGAAAGTGAAAAATAGAAAAGTAAGAAATAGTTGAATAAACTTTGCATTTTACTTAGGGTGTTTTTATTATTATTATAAATCAATTTGACAACTATTGAACAAAAAATGTAATGAAAGAAAATTCCATGAGAAAATGAAAATAAATCTTCTAGACACAATCATCAGATTCTAGAGGAGTGGGGGGAGGGGGAGGGGGGACTCAGTCTAGGGTTGTGCATAAACTAAGTTGCTTAAGAACAATTTGAGTTCGACTAAAAAAAAAACTTATTTATGTTCAATTGTTTAGTAAACAAGTTAAACTCGATTTCTTCAAGAACATTGAGGACATCATCAACATTGTTTGTCTACCTCTTCAATTCCATGCATATGTCATTAGGACTACACATTTACATTCAACAATTAAACTCACATGAGATTGAAGGGGGGGGGGGGGACTCCTTTAAAATAGGAGTTTAGATCTTTTTGCCACCTCACCCAAAGATTTTTTTAGATTTTGGTATCAATTGATATCATGTTAGTGGTATTAAAATCTAATAAGTGTGAGACATGTTAACAAAAAATAACTAACCCACTAACAATTGAAAGACATGCGTTAGTGGGTAGTTATTTTTGCACACATGTCTTTCGTTTATTGGATTTTGATACAAATGATGTGATATCATTTTATATAAAATAAATTTTCTTTACCGAGAGATAACTATACATCAAATCTACTAATTCATTTTTTTTTTTTTTTTAATTCTCATTTTGGTTTCCAATTCCTAGATTAGTGGGAAAAAATATATATAAAGAGAGATATAGAGATAAATATATTGTTATTAAATAAATATGACTCACAGCACTTGTGAATTGTGATCTTCCATAACAATTGATATTCAATTTTCCCATGTTACAACATATTTGGAGTGCAAAAGTCCTTTCTACTAAGCGCTATTTTCTTTTTCTTTTTTATTTTTTTTATTTTTTATATAAGATAGAAATTCTACTTTAGTCTAATTTAAGTGTATATGTATATAAACATTTTTTGGAGACTTGAATCTTAACCTTTGCCCTTCACACCCCACAAGCACTTATACTTATGGAGTGACCACCACACTAAGGATGCGCGGTAGTTATTGAGTGCTATTAAAATGACCAGTTTTTTCTCAAAATTTTGCAATATTTGACTGTAATTTGAACGTGATAATAAGAACTTTTATAAAGTGATGCAATCTTAATCATGGGCTCATGGTTTGCGTGGAAAGTGAAATTCATCTCATGTCCTTCAAGGGCTTTGATCATGGTCTTTTAATATGTAGCCATGGATGGGAATTTAAGTGCCACTGTTATTGCTGACTTCGTAAAAAAAATGTGATGATGCTCTACTGTGTACTTCAGTTATAACTTATAAATCAATAAAGCTTTCTAACTTTAAATAAATAAATAAATAAAACATTTTTTAAGGTCAATAAATTTCATATTTTTCACTACATTTCAACTCAAAGTAGCCCCCTAAAGAGCACTTAGGAAAAAAATCCTGCCTGTCACCAGGAAACATTGATTTGTTGAGGAGGAATAATGAGTCTTTTTTGGAGCAATTCTTGGAGTCTTGCCCTGATTTTTTTCACACATGCTAAGAAAAATCGAACCTTCAACCTATTAAATTTGGAGGCCAGATTCAACATATTTTATTTTTTTATGATTTTCGGAATCCAAAAAATAGGAAAAATTATAAAAAATTCAAAAACGCTCGAAACGCCGAACCGCTTGTTGGGAACCTCCTCTAAAATCATGGAATGAATTTAGGAACACAAAAACGAAAAAAGCCACGAGCCAATTTTGCCAAAGTGCAGAACGATGCAGGGCAATGCGGATTAGATCATTAAAATATATACCCACACAAACCTTATATCTCCATTCCTTTAAATCATTAAAATATCGTTGAAGGAAGTTAAGTAAATTAACCTATGCATGAAAAATATGTTATAGTCTACACTTATATTACATTTTGTATGATGACTACATTGTTATATAATTGGCTATTTATTTTTATAAATGTAAATTAATAATTTTTTAATTAATTTCGCTTTCAATCTTGTCTTTAATTTTGCTTCCCTTGAATTAAAATCTTAACTCTGCCACTAATGAAAAGTGACTATTATATTTCCTCTTCTTTAGCAATAAATAGTAGGAACAAAAGAATAGTAGCAAAAATAATACCTATGCAAATTAACACGAATTCAAAAAGGGAAATGTAATTTTCAACAATTGAAATTTCTATAAACTTTCTATGTAATAGCGTTACAGAGATATGCATAAGAAGAATTGGTATTGGCAAGACGATATGAGGTTATTTGGTTTGCTAGCCTCTAGCCTGATACTGGCATTGCTGAGGTGTGAGTAGCCAAGGTTATTTTAATTCAATAAGGGAAAAGTTAACGGATGTATTAAGGACATTAGTTTTTAGAATTTATTTAGAAACTTTTTATGGAAAAATAAAAAAAAAAGTTACTATTTTGACAACTTTTTATATTTTGCATGAATTTGGTATCAAAAATTTCCTTAAATGATCCATTAACAAATGCCCTAAATACGTTACCCGAACCCATTAAGTTTTTATTCTCAGTAACTTTACATTATTTTTGGAAAATGCAATAAAGTTCTATATTTCCTAAAGGAGGGAAAAAAAAGAAAAAGAAAAAGAAGAAGAACATTAATGACGAAAATCTTGTATACACATAGCATATACAACCTATGTGAGGTCGACATGTAGGCCCCATGGTTATGGGTTCCACATGTCAATCTCACATAGGGTTTATATGCTAGGCGTATAAGATTCTTTCTCACAATGGTGAGATCCATCGTTAATAGCTTTTTTGCCAATTTTGATTGATGAGTGATCTTGGAAATAGTTTCTTTTCTTTTTTCTTTTTTTCAATAAATGAGAAAATTTGATCAAGATCATGTACAAGTCATGGTTGAATAATAAAGCTAGAATATTGATGTAGCTTCATATTTTAAGGAATTTGGTTGACTTAAAAAAAAATGAGAGAAAGATAGAAGACTTTGATTAACTTGGCAGCATATATAAATTTTTTTTATTATATATATACAAAATAGAAATTCTACTCTAACCTAGTCTAAGTGTATATGTGTAATGGGTTCCAGTTAGCTCAATTGGTAAAATGTCTAATGATTGAATAAGAGATCTGGGGTTTAATCCCCACCTACTCAAAAAATTGATTGATGTTTTGGTCTGATGATAAAGAACTATCACCAGGAGCAAACACCATAATTTGAAACTTAAAAAAAAAAAGTGTATATGTGTGTGAAGTTCCTTTCTGAAGACTAAAATATCAGCCTTTGCCCCCCACATCCTACAATCACTTATTTTTGTGGAGGAACCATCGCATCATACTCAGTAATAGCTTTTCATTATAGCGCCCAAATGTTAGCATCATATAGGTCTTATACATCAAGCGTATAAAAAAAGATAAAAGACTTTGATTAACTTGACAACATATATAAATGTTATTACTTTTCATTGTAGGGCCCAAATGTTAGCATCATATAGACCTTATAAGTCAAGTGAATAAAAATATCATTAAAGGAAGTCAAGTAAATTAACCTATGCATGAAAAATATGTTATAGTCTACACTTATATTACATTTTGTATGATGACTACACTGTTATATAATTGGCTATTTATTTTTATAAATGTAAATTAATAATTTTTTAATTAATTTTGCTTTCAATCTTGTCTTTAATTTTGCTTCCCTTGAATTAAAATCCTAACTCTGCCACTGATGAAAAGTGACTATTAAATTTCCTCTTCTTTAGCAATAAATAGTAGGAACAAAAGAATAGTAGCAAAAATAATACCTATGCAAATTAAAACGAATTCGAAAGGGAAATGTAATTTTCAACAATTGAAATTTCTATAAATTTTCTATGTAATAGCGTTACAGAGATATGCATAAGAAGAATTGGTTTTGGCTAGACAATATGAGGTTATTTGGTTTGCTAGCTTGATATTGGCATTGCTGAGGTGTGAGTAGCCAAGGTTATTTTAATTCAATAAGGGAAAAGTTAACGGATGTATTAAGGACATTAGTTTTTAGAATTTATTTAGAAACTTTTTATGGAAAAATAAAAACAAGTTACTATTTTGACAACTTTTTATATTTTGCATGAATGTGGTATCAAAAATTTCCTTAAATGATCCATTAACAAATGCCCTAAATACGTTACCCGAACCCATTAAATTTTTATTCTCGATAACTTTACATTATTTTTGGAAAATGCAGTAAAGTTCTATATTTCCTAAAGAAGGGGAAAAAAAAAAGTAGAAGAAGAAGAAGAACATTAATGATGAAAATCATGTATACACCTGGCATATACAACCTATGTGAGGCTGACATGTAGGCCTCATGGTTATGGGTTCCACATGTCAGTCTCACATAGGGTTTATATGCTAGGCGTATAAGATTCTTTTTCACTATGGTGAGATCCATCGTTAATAGCTTTTTTGCCAATTTTGATTGATGAGTGATCTTGGAAATAACTTTTTTTTTTTTTTTAAATGAATGAGAATATTTGATCAAGATCATGTACAAGTCATGGTTGAATAATAAAGCTGGAATATTGATGTAGCTTCATATTTTACGGACTTTGGTTGACTTAAAAAAAAAAAAATGAAAGAAAGATAGAAGACTTTGATTAACTTGGCAGCATATATAAATATTTTTTAATTATATATATACAAAATAGAAATTCTACTTTAATCTAATATAAGTGTATATGTGTAGTGGGTTCCAGTTAGCTCAATTGGTAAAATGTCTAATGATTAAATAAGAGATCTGGAGTTTAATCCCTACCTACACCAAAAATTGATTGATGTCTTGGTCTGATGATAAAGAACTATCATCAGAAGCAGACGCCATAAGTTGAAACTTAAAAAAAAAAAAGTGTATATGTATATGAAGTTCCTTTCTGAAAACTAAAATATCAGCCCTTGCCCCCCACATCCTACAAGCACTTATTTTTGTGGAGTAACCATCGCATCATACTCAGTAATAGCTTTTCATTGTAGGGCCCAAATGTTAGCATCATATAGGTCTTATACGTCAAGCGTATAAAAAAAGATAGAAGACTTTGATTAACTTGACAACATATATAAATGTTATTACTTTTCATTGTAAGGCCCAACTGTTAGCATCATATAGACCTTATAAGTCAAGTGTATAAAAATATCATTAAAGGAAGTTAAGTAAATTAACCTATGTATGAAAAATATGTTATAGTCTACACTTATATTACATTTTGTATGATGACTACATTGTTATATAATTGGCTATTTATTTTTGTAAACGTAAATTAATAATTTTTTAATTAATTTTGCTTTCAATCTTGTCTTTAATTTTGCTTCCCTTGAATGAAAATCCTAACTTTGGTACTGAAGAAAAGTGACTATTATATTTCCTCTTCTTTAGCAATAAATAGTAGGAACAAAAGAATAGTAGCAAAAATAATACCTATGCAAATTAACACAAATTCAAAAAGGGAAATGTAGTTTTCAACAATTGAAATTTCTATAAACTTCCTATGTAATAGCGTTACAGAGATATGCATAAGAAGAATTGGTATTGGCTAGACGATATGAGGTTATTTGGTTTGCTAGCCTGATATTGGCATTGCTGAGGTGTGAGTAGCCAAGGTTATTTTAATTCAATAAGGGAAAAGTTAACGGATGTATTAAGGATATTAGTTTTTAGAATTTATTTAGAAACTTTTTATGGAAAAATAAAAACAAATTACTATTTTGATAACTTTTTATATTTTGCATGAATGTGGTATCAAAAATTTCCTTAAATGATCCATTAACAAATGCCCTAAATACGTTACCCGAATCCATTAAGTTTTTATTCTCAGTAACTTTACATTATTTTTGGAAAATGCAATTGAGTTCTATATTTCCTAGAGGAGGGGGAAAAAAAAAGAAGAAGAAGAAGAAGAACATTAATGATGAAAATCTTGTATACACCTGGCATATACAACCTATGTGAGGCTGACATGTAGGCCCCATGGTTATGGGTTCCACATGTCAGTCTCACATAGGGTTTTATATGCTAGGCGTATAAGATTCTTTCTCACTATGGTGAGATCCATCGTTAATAGCTTTTTTGCCAATTTTGATTGATGAGTGATCTTGGAAATAACTTTTTTTTTAAAAAAATAAATAAATGAATGAGAATATTTGATCAAGATCATGTACAAGTCATGGTTGAATAATAAAGCTGGAATATTGATGTAGCTTCATATTTTAAGGACTTTGGTTGACTTAAAAAAAAAAAATGAAAGAAAGATAGAAGACTTTGATTAACTTGGCAGCATAAATAAATTTTTTTTAATTATATATATACAAAATAGAAATTCTACTTTAACCTAATCTAAGTGTATATGTGTAGTGAGTTCTAGTTTGCTCAATTGGTAAAATGTCTAATGATTGAATAAAAGATCTAGGGTTTAATCCCCACCTACACCAAAAATTGATTGATGTCTTGGTCTGATGATAAAAAACTATCATCAGGAGCAGACGCCATAAGTTGAAACTTTTTAAAAAAAAAAATGTATATGTATATGAAATTCCTTTCTGAAAACTAAAATATCAGCCATTGCCCCCCACATCCTACAAGCACTTATTTTTGTGGAATAACTATCGCATCATACTCAGTAATAGCTTTTCATTGTAGGGCCCAAATGTTAGCATCATATAGGTCTTATACGTCAAGCGTATAAAAAAAGATAGAAGACTTTGATTAACTTGACAACATATATTAATGTTATTACTTTTCATTGTAGGGCCCAAATGTTAGCATCATATAGACCTTATAAGTCAAGTGTATAAAAATATCGTTGAAGGAAGTTAAGTAAATTAACCTATGTATGAAAAATATGTTATAGTCTAAACTTATATTATATTTTGTATGATGACTACATTGTTATATAATTGGCTATTTATTTTTATAAATTTAAATTAATAATTTTTTAATTAATTTTGCTTTCAATCTTGTCTTTAATTTTGCTTCCCTTGAATTAAAATCCTAACTCTGCCACTGATGAAAAATGACTATTATATTTCCTCTTCTTTAGCAATAAATAGTAGGAACAAAATAATAGTAGCAAAAATAATACCTATGCAAATTAACATGAATTCAAAAAGGGAAATGTAACTTTCAACAATTGAAATTTCTATAAACTTTCTATGTAATAGCGTTACAGAGATATGCATAAGAAGAATTGGTATTGGCTAGACGATATGAGGTTATTTGGTTTGCTAGCCTGATATTGGCATTGCTGAGGTGTGAGTAGCCAAGGTTATTTTAATTCAATAAGGGAAAAGTTAACGGATGTATTAAGGACATTAGTTTTTAGAATTTATTTAGAAACTTTTTATGGAAAAATAAAAACAAGTTACTATTTTGACAATTTTTTATATTTTGCATGGATGTGGTATCAAAAATTTCCTTAAATGATCCATTAACAAATGCCCTAAATACGTTACCCGAACCCATTAAGTTTTTATTCTCAGTAACTTTACATTATTTTTGGAAAATGCAATAAATTTTATATTTCCTAGAGGAGGAAAAAAAAAAAAAAAAGAAGAAGAAGAACATTAATGACGAAAATCTTGTATACACTTGGCATATACAACCTATGTGAGGCTGACATGTAGGCCCCATGGTTATGGGTTCCACATGTCAGTCTCACATAGGGTTTATATGCTAGGCGTATAAGATTCTTTCTCAATATGGTGAGATCCATCGTTAATAGCTTTTTTGCCAATTTTCATTGATGAGTGATCTTGGGAATAACTTTTTTTTTTTTTTTTAAATGAATGAGAATATTTGATCAAGATCATGTACAAGTCATGGTTGAATAATAAAGCTGGAATATTGATGTAGCTTCATATTTTAAGGACTTTGGTTGACTTAAAAAAAAAAATGAAAGAAGGATAGAAAACTTTGATTAACTTGACAACATATATAAATTTTTTTTATTATATATATACAAAATAGAAATTCTACTCTAACCTAATCTAGGTATATATGTGTAATGGGTTCCAGTTAGCTCAATTGGTAAAATGTCTAATGATTGAATAAGAGATCTGGGGTTTAATGCCCACCTACACCAAAAATTGATTGATGTCTTGGTCTGATGATAAAGAACTATCATCAGAAGCAGACGCTATAAGTTGAAACTTAAAAAAAAAAAAAATGTATATATGTGTAAAGTTCCTTTCTGAAGACTAAAATATCAGCCATTGCCCCCCACATCCTACAAACACTTATTTTTGTGGAATAACCATCGCATCATACTCAGTAATAGCTTTTCATTGTAGGGCCTAAATGTTAGCATCATATAGGTCTTATACGTCAAGCGTATAAAAAAAGATAGAAAACTTTGATTAACTTGACAGCATATATTAATGTTATTACTTTTCATTGTAGGGCCCAAATGTTAGCATCATATAGACCTTATAATTCAAGTGTATAAAAAAAGATAGAAGACTTTGATTAACTTGATAGAATATATAAATGTTAATCTTTTTTTTTTTTTGGAGAATCATATAAATGTTAATCTAATAGTCAGTAATAGCTTTCCATTATTGGGCCCAAATGTCAGCATTATATAGGTCTTATATATCAAGCGTATAAGATACTTTATCACAAGAGAAATATTCTATTTACAACATTTTTACAACACTTTTATAACAAATCATAGTTAGTAGGTTATTACTTTCATAACAAATCATGGTCAATAAAATAATTTCAATGGTGGATTCAAATTAAAAACCTGTAGTAACCTGCCAAGTAAGATTTACTGTGAAAATATTGTGGACATAGTACTTCTCTTATCACAATGGTGACGTCTATCATTAATAGCTTTCATTATGGGGCCCACATGTCCGTAACATGTAGGTCTTATATTTTGGGCATGTAAGATAGTTTACCACAAGAGAGATGCTATATTTACAATTTTTTTACATACTTTCACAATAAATCTTAGGTGACAGGTTATTATTATTGAATAAAAAAGTAATTTCAATTGTAAATTCAAATTAAAATCCTGTAACAACTTGACACTTAAGATATATTGTAAAAATATTGTAGACGTAACACTTATCTTATCACAATAGTGAGGTCTACCATTAATAGCTTTTTATTATGGGGCCTACATATCAATATCATGTAGGTCTTATACATTTAGCGTATAAGATACGTTATCACCGTGAGGTCCAAAATTTTTGATAGCTTTTTGCCAAGGGTATATTTGATCAATATCTTTTTTTTTTTAATTAATGAGAATATTTGATCAAGAGTAGACCACGTAACACGTAAACTGTTGAATAACAAACCCGCAATATCAATTTAGTTTTATAATTCAAAGACTTTGATTGACTTAAAAAAATAATAATAATAAATTGAAAAAAAGATAGAAGACTTTGATTGACTTGGCGACCTATATAAATGTGAATCCTAATGTTCATCCCATCCCATGCCTCACTGATAAAATCACAAAATATTTGCGTCTTTTGCTTTGTTTTAAGGGTATCAATTATCAAATCAAAATGGGCAAGTGTTTAAGTTGGAAGTATTTCAGTCTACTACTTTCCTTGCTCTTCTTCCATTCTCAATTTCCCTTTTCTTCTTCCTTGTCTTCAAACTCACAATGCTCTGCTCTACTCCGTTTTAATCACTCTCTTTCTCTCAATAGTTCCGTTTCTCGTCCTTTATATAGAAGTCAGATGTGTTTTAATTCTTATCCAAAGACAGGGTCTTGGAAGGAGGATAAGGACTGCTGCACTTGGGATGGTGTCGTCTGTGACAATTCCACTCGCCATGTCATTGCCCTTGACCTTAGTTGCAGTTCGCTTTCTGGTTCCATTCATTTCAACAGTACTCTCTTCCTTCTCCGCCATCTCAGGACCTTGAACCTCGCTGGGAATGACTTCCATGGTTCCCTAATTTCACCTGAGTTTGGCAGGTTTCAGAGTTTGACTCATCTTAACTTATCTAATTCCCTTTTTACTGGTGAAATCCCATATGAAATCTCCCAGTTGTCTTCGCTTGTTTCACTTGATCTTTCTGGCATTAATTTCTTATCAATCAAAACACCAGTTTGGAAAAGAGTCATTGGTAACCTTACCCAGTTAAGGGAACTTCTTCTGGATGAGACAGATATGTCCTCAATTACACCTAATTCTTCGATGATGAATCTACCCTCCTCTTTGACAACTCTTAGTTTCCGTGGTTGTAGCTTGCAGGGAACACTCGAAATAAACATCTTCCGCCTTCCATGCATACAAACCCTTGATCTTAGTTATAATCCAAATCTTGAAGGTTCTCTTCCAAAGTCTAATTGGAGCAGTAGTTCCCTCAAGTCCTTATCTCTCTATTCAACGAACTCCTCAGGAGAATTACCTGATTCTATCGGCAGTCTAAAGTTCTTGGAGCATTTGGATCTCGGTAGTTGCAATTTTACTGGGGCAATTTCAACATCACTTGGAAACCTTACTCAAATTATTTATTTGGATCTGTCGAATAATAATTTTAGCGGTGAGAATAAAAAATTGCCACTCTAAAATTTTAGGTGTTTTTGGCTGAAACATCAAACTGACAATTTTTAATTATTGTGGATTCAACAGGATTGCTGCCATTGTCAATATTTGACTTGCCGAATCTCTCCGATTTATCCCTTGACGCCAATCAACTTGTTGGTCCCCTTCCTAATCACGTAAGTGGTTTGAATCTTCTAATTTATCTCTCTTTAGGTTCAAATTTCCTAAATGGGACACTCCCATCTTGGTTATTCAATTTGACCTCTTTGGAGTACTTATATCTTGATCATAATCAATTCATTGGTGAGATTGGGGAATTCAAGTGTAATAATTCTTTGGAGTACCTTGATTTGAGCTATAATATGCTACAGGGCTCTATTCCTAGTTCAATATCTAGACTTGTGAACCTTGCTTCTCTATCTCTCTCATCAAATAACCTACAGGGCTCTATTCCTAGCTCAATATCTAGACTTGTGAACCTAGATATTGTTGATCTTCGTAACAACTCGCTTCAAGGAACATTCCCCACGTTAAATGCTCTTAACCTTCGATATCTCTTTGCCTCCAATAACAATTTAATTGGAGAAATTCCTTCTTTAATTTGCAATGCAAATTCCCTTGAAGTTCTAGATTTGTCTCATAACAACTTTAGTGGCATGATTCCAAAGTGTTTAGTACACTCTAATGTACTCTCAGTGTTGGATTTGCGAATGAATAGCCTTAATGGTACCATACCTGCAACATTTTCAAAGGGAAACCATTTGAGGAATATTAACCTTAATGGCAATCAATTGGAAGGGCCATTGCCACGATCTTTGGAAAATTGTACAAACTTAGAAGTTCTAGATCTTGGAAACAATAAGATAAATGGCACCTTCCCCTATTGGTTGGGAAGTATTCAAAAACTACAGGTTCTAGTCATCAGATCAAACCAATTTCAAGGTCATATAGGCAATCCTAAGGCCAAAGTTCCATTCCCAAATTTGCGAATCCTAGACATCTCTAACAATGAGTTTAATGGGCCTTTGCCAATAAAATATTTCAAATATTTGAAAGCCATGAAGAATGTGGGTGAAGGAGAAGTTGGGTTGAAATATATGGGAGATGGTTATTATCATGATTCTTTGAGTGTGATGATAAAAGGGTCGTATATTGAGTTGGAAGGTATCCAAACTATCTTCACAACCATTGATTTTTCAAACAATAGTTTCAGAGGGGAGATTCCGCCAATAATTGGGAGCCTCTTTTCACTCAAGGGGCTCAACTTTTCTTACAATAATCTTACAGGTTATATTCCATCATCTTTTGGAAATTTAACTAATCTTGAATGGTTAGACCTCTCTTTCAACAAGCTCAGAGGGGAGATTCCCAAGCAATTGGTAGATCTTCCATGGCTTGAAGTTTTAAACCTATCACATAATCAACTTATAGGACAAATAAGTTCAGGGAATCATTTCAATACATTGAACAATGATTCGTACACCGAGAACTTGGGATTATGTGGATTTCCATTGACAAGAACATGCAACAACCATGAGACAAAGCAACCACCAGCATCGACCTTGCAACAAGAAGACAACCCAGAGTCTAAAAATGGGTTTGGTTGGCAAGCTGTATTGATAGGTTATGGATGTGGACTGATATTTGGATTTGGAACATTAATGGGATATGTTATGTTTGAAATTGGAAAACCAAAGTGGATTGTGAGGATGGTCAAACTAGAGCAACATATCTTGCCCAGAAGGCTGAAGAATAATGCCCGCAGAAGTGGTGGAGGAAATTAACAAGTCAAAACAATTTGTGGGTAGATTTGTTAGAGTTTTTGAAGAAAGTGTCAAAGGCATGTTATAACTTTTTGTAATTCGTGGAAATCACTTCAATTTCATAAAAAGGTTGGGAGTCCAAGTAGAATGCATCCCTTGTGTGTTATTTCATTTCTAGAATATGGAATTTTTTTCAACCATGGAAGAAATTACGGACATGTTGGAATCTGACTCCAATGGACAAGAAGAAACATACTCTAAATCTGACTTAAATAGCAAAACCCAACAAAAAATGGAGCTCTCCCCCAATTCCTTCTATGTGTCAGAATTGGGATAAAGATGAAGCTTCCATTTCTACTTGCCATCTTCATCATCCTTATTCACTCTCATCTTCTTCATCTTTCATGGTTCCCAAAGACACAAGACACCATTCATTGCCAAGGTATGTCTCCTTCTTTAGTTACATCTTCTCTGTTTGTCACTTTTTTCTCTCTTTTTCTCTAAATGTAAATGCTCATTCATAGGGAAATCAAGCTGCTGAACTTTGTCATTATTAATTATAAAATAAGTATTTGATTTGTTTTTTTTTTTAATTTTATTTTAATGCAGCTGGTTGAAATAATTGGTAGGCCCAAGATTCCTTTCCGCCTTGCATTCTGGTTTTCAGTTGTTATAATACTTGTATTTTAACTGTCTGAATTTTTTTGCTTTAGGTGCACAGTTTCTGCTTTGCTTAGCATAAAATGCCCAGTAATGTGCAAGGTTGATACCTCTGATGTTTTGGAACATATCAATAACCTTTGTGCTCTTGAATAGTTCAAGGCCTCTGTGTAGACAGCAAGGCCTCAGTCTCTCTTGCTTATTTATATTGTTGGGTTTGGTACCATATCCTTATATATTTAAAATTTGCTTTTGTTTTCATGTCCATTTTTGGATTCTTTGGTGAATGCATTTCTTAATATTTCAAAGTTGTGTGATTTATGATGGTTTTTAATTATACACTTGCTATCCATGTTGAATGTGAGTATTGTCACTTCTTGACTAAAAAACTGAAAATTTAAATTTAATTTGATTGAAGATTCAAGATGATTTTGAGATTATATATAGAAATTGGATGAGCTGTAAGTCAACTTGTAGGTGCTAGACCTGATATCATTTCTTCTTTTTTTGTAATCTTCGAGATTTGATGTATGAGTGTGGAGTGAAGGTATATATAAAATATCTCACCGTATTATTTTTTTGGCTGAATAGTTTCACTGTATTCATAAAGGAAACTCTCCTGGTTTTATTTTTTATTTTTTTCTTTTTTCTTTTCCATTTTAGCAATAGTTGGTAAAGGTAAATTTTCTTCCATGCTTCAGAGGAGGATTTGGAGCTTTTTTGTGGATCCATAGGGGAGGTTACAGAGGTTAGCTCCATTTCTATATAATGCAATCTTCTAAGTTGCTTTTGTGAAGATTTATATCAATGCCACTTTGGTCTGTGCCAACAGGTTCGGATTATGGAAGGCAAAGATTCTGGTGAGAACAAGGGCTTTGCATTTGTGACCTTTAGAGGTGCAGAATTAGCTCCTAAAGCCATTGATGAGCTGAATAATACTGAATTCAAGGTAACATAATCTTTTGCGCATCATTTATTATTTGCCTTTTTCCCCGCATAGGCTGAGGACTTAACAGCAAGTTGAATATTGAATTTGATGTAAAATTATTATTGTTAGCTAAAAGATTAATATGAGTATTCCTTAGAGCTTTTTTAAGGTTTCTATTATTATTATTGTGGCCGTTTGCTGTTATTTATGGATGCTGCAATTGTTGAATGCTTTTGTGTAAACTCTCTCTCCTGGGTAAAAAAATAAAATGTTCAACATCTCAAGCAAAGCACCGTTTGTTCATTGGTAAAGTTCCTAGAAGCTGGGGAGAGCAGGATCTAAGGAAGTTTGTCCTGGAGGTTGGGCCTGGAGTTATACTGCTGTGGAACTTGTTAAGGTCAGTGTGAACTAGTTATATGTCTTTAGGGTAGTTATCATTAATAGTTGAGATCGTTTATTTCTTTTTTGTTTATTTTCAGAACTCCCAGTGCCTTTAAAAAATTTATGTTTTACCACAGCCAGTGGTTTAGTTCTTTTGTGCCAGTTACAAGTGTCTTGTACTCAATTTATTAAACTCATGGTCACAGGATGCAAAGAATCCAAGCAATAATCAGGGCCTTGCTTTTGTTGACTACCATAACCATGAATTATAAAAAATTTATAGCTTCCTGTCCACACTTGAGGACCAACTATTTCAGTTAAAGGTACCGGAACTGAGCCATAATTTTATTTTTTTCTTTTTTGGGAGGTGGGGTGACATTAGTAAAATTATTTATATAATAAGAATAATTCTTCAATCCTTCATTGAAGAATTAAACATTTGATGCTTGACCCCTTTATGGAACACATAAAGACTAAAGAGTTTATGAAATAGTTTATACTCTCTAAATCAAGTACCAAAAAAACATTCTTTAACCATTTCAAGTACTGTTTTAGAACATGCAACAAGAATTTAAAATCACCTAAGCTTAAACAATTTTAAACAGTGCAAACTTTATAGAAATCTTAGTTAAAAACTCGTTTTTTCACTAGAGATGGTTTAGTTCAAACCATCATCTTGCCAAGAGTCTTGTAGCTTAGTGGCATTGCTTGGTCTTCTTCATAAGGAAAACCAAGGTTCAAATCCTCCCTCCCCCACTAATTGTAACAATTGAATTTTTTATTAAATTTTTAAAGTTCATAAAATCATATTAAAATATGGGAGAGCGGTTAAAACATCGTTTGAATTTCAAATTTTCATATTCAAGACTAAAAAGATTATTTTGAAATAATATAAAAATCATAGAGTTTAAGGCATCGACTACTAAGAACCTAATAAGCTTACATGTTCGTATCATGCATAGTCACAACTACTCACAAAACCTCCACAAGTATGTGTGTGTGTGTGTGTATAAGTCAAAACCTGCCCAAACATAGTTTTGAGCATTCTTGTATGTAGTCTAATAGTGGAAGCTAAGAACTTCCCTTATAGAACTTTTAATTGTCCAACTTCAACTCCTAAAACACATGCATCAAAACAATCTAATAACCACCTTAGAATCCTCTAATTTGTTTTATCTGTACCACTTTTAGACTTACCTGTTGATATTTAAGCTTTTCTGGGTACAAAAATTAAAAAAAAAATCAATTTATCAGATTGGGGATGACATCCCTGGGGAGGTACATTTTAAGCTCTGAAAAATAATCAATTTTGGTGGTTACTAGTAGATAGTTTTTCAACCTTAAACCTGGTTTTCACAAAATAAGCATTTCATATAGAATTTGCCCTTCTTTGTGAAAGCTTTCTCTGTAATGCTGAACATTCACAAATAACCAAAAATGCTAAAAGTATCGTAAAAGTTAAATCAATTCTTGGGCCTTGGTCTAATTTTTGAAGTGGTTTGCAGGAGCGATTTGTTAAGTGAAGACAATACCATATCAAGGTGAATAGACTGGCTCAATGTTTCTACTGTAGTTGGTGTTTTCCCTTGAAGATCTGTTGATAGTTATTTATACCTGAGGATCTATTGTCATTCTCAATCTCTGTTTATATCCCTCCCCCCCCCCCCCCCCCCCCCCTGATTAGGTTCTTATGATGAAGAAGGAACTTGAAAAGGATCCAGCACTTGCACGTAAGAACTGGGATAGGTTTCTTCCGAAATTCAAGAAGTACTTCATCTACTACATTTTTTGTTGTATATATTATATATATAATCAATTTCTTGCAGTTTCTTCTGTCCTTAATATTTCCTCTATTTTAAATTTCCCTAGTAACTTTTACTCAGGAAAAATGTCAAACAAAAGGTTAAGACTAAAAGAGAAGAAAACATATACACCTTTCCCTCCTCCACGACAACCTAGCAAGGTGAGTTTTGATCCTCATGTGATTCCCTTCTATGGTATTTAGATAGAACATTGTGTGCCAATTTTTATTAATATTTTTCACCATTACTTGTCAAAAATAATGATTTATGGTATTTTCAGATTGATGAACAATTGGCAAGTGAAGAATTCATCATGTCTCTGAAAAAGAAATCATCAAAGAAGTGGCAAGAGAAACAGGAGAAGCAGACAGAGAAAACCACAGAAAACAAAAGAAAAAGAGAAGCTACATTTATTCCCCCAGAGGTTGTATTTAAGGCGCTTTATACTCAATCGTCTTCATTCTATTGCTGATGAACTTCACGTCAAATGGCTCCTCTTGGTGTTCCAACAGAGAAATCTAGGGTTTGAATCCCTTCTCCACTACTTCAAATGTATTAAAAAATTGTCACCATTTTATTGACATTTTGAGACTAACTCTTTACTTAATTTTATATCCCAATGACTTTTTATCAATTTTGATTTGACAAATCTCAGGAACCAAGAAAGATAGATACAAAATCTGAGGATGATAATAAAGATATGGCAACTATGGCCATGTCTCTGGATGTATATAGGATCATGATACTATGAGACTTGGCTTATCTTACTTCTAGGACTTTTCTATTTTGATGTAATTGCTTAGACTGGTTATTCTACAAAAAAAGGCAGAGGAGTTTGGGAAGCAAAAATCGGTTGAGAATATTGAAACTGAAGCCTATATTGCTGTAGCTGGGGAACCTTCAAAAAAGAAATCCAAGGGTGCAGAATCTAGAGCATGATGAATGTTAATGCAGAAGCTTATATTGCAGCCTTGACAGTCTTATACTGCAGCCAAGCTTGTATCCATGGTTCTTAGATGTCAGGAACAATGAATCAGGCTTTAAATTTTGCTGTGTATGAGAACCCATTTATTGAAAAAGAAAATCCCCTTCAAGCCCTAACATTTATGGGGAATAGAGAGAGCATCAGGATCCATTTCTTTGAACTTTTCAATAACAAACCTACATTTTAAATTTCTGTGGCCGTGATCATCAGATTCAAAGAGGAAGGGGGGCTAGAGATCTAAAAAGTTATGGGAATAGAGAGAGATGCAACAATTTAGGGTTGTGAATAAACTAAGTTGTTTATGAACGGCTCAAGTTTCACTTGAAAAAAATCTTGTTTATGTTTGTTTGTTTCAACTTGAAACTATTGCTCATCTTTTTTTATTTATCTATGTTATTTTGGATAGAAAGTAGTTATGATGCACGGACACTTCTTTTGGGGTGCTATACCAATTTCATATCCGTGTCATAATGGGGTCCTAATTGTCATATCATGTTATGATTTTTCAAAAATTGCTCGTGTTGCCATATCATATCCATGTTAGTGCATCATAGTAAAGTAGCATAGAAAAATAGAAAATCGTTAATAAAACTCTACATTTCACTTAGGGATTGTTTAATTTATAAATCAATTTAATAACTATTGAAAAGAAAAATGTAAAGAAAGTTCCATTAAGAGAGATAAAAATTCACTTAGCATGAGAAAGTGCAAAAAAAAAAAAAAAAAAAAAAAAAAAACCTTCTATTCTGAAAATCAAATTTGAGTTACTTGCGTGAAACATTGGATTTTATCAATGATTTTTTTTTTTTTTTTGAGTATAATAAAGATAGATGGAAGCTTTAAATTGAAATGGTTTCATAAGTCTGTAAGTTTGTGAATTTAATTGACACAACTAAAAGCTTGCAACTCACATAGAAACATGGTATAAACACTAGATATTCTATTTGTAATTTCCCTGAACTAGTAAACTAGATTTTCCATGCTCTAACTTAACTAACTAATCTCTCAATAAAAAAAAACATTCCCTGAATTTTAATAAATTATTATTATACTTTTTATCTTTGGAAAAAAAAAAAAAAAAAAAACTCGGTTTTGCACCTTATCCTCCTTACATGTCATTTAAATATTATTATTATATTATTTAATTATAATAATTATTTTAGATACGAGTTTTAAAAAAATAATAATACTAATTGAAGCCAGAAAATGTTTTATTATTAAATTATTATTGTTTTTTAAAGTTGTAGAAGTATAACAAGATATTTTTATAATAAAAATAAAGTACAACGAAATATTAAAAGAAAAAAAAACCAACCAAAAAAAAAAAAAAACAAAACAAAAAACAAAAAGGAGGAGGAAAGCCGATTTGCTGCGTTAACTTTCCTTTCCAAAATCTTCTATACACAGCAAAACCGAGTCCAAAATTACTCTTCAAATAAATAAATAAAATAAAGTTAAAACCAAAAATTCCAGTTAGATCAACTGCTGTACAGGACTTCCAATCCAATCCAATCCAATTCAATACAATTCCTTCGCTCAACTCCTCTCTCTCTCTCTCTTCACTCGTGAAATCCTCGATGTTGTTAGGGCTTGATTCCAAACAAGTCAAGCCAATCAGGCTTCCGGAGCCGCCGAGTCCCCACTTCGGCGGCGGCGGAGGCGTTCCCGACATCTTCGAAACCGGCTTCTCCGGCGCCATCAGGCGCGCCGTCGTCATCGGTAACGGCTTCCCCGCCGCCGAGAATCAGTGCTTGGGCTTGGTCCGCGCCTTAGGCCTCGCCGATAACCACCTCTTTTACGTAACTCCCTCTCTCTCTCTCTCTCTCTCTCTTAAATTGTATAACTGTATAAGTATAATTTTGCTAAAAACTGTCCAATTAGCTCAACTAGTAAAGCATTTCGTCTCGTAAAAAAAAGACGCTAGTTTTTACGCTATAAATTTCGAATCTTTGAATATATATTGATATGAATGTGCAGCGTGTAACTAGGCCTAGAGGGGGAGTAAACGAGTGGCTGCACTGGCTGCCGGTTTCGCTTCACAAGAAGTTAGTTTATTTGATAAGGCAGATAATTCTGTTGACGGCTTCTCTGTCCCGGTCCAACAAACTCGCGCCTTTGCCTTTGGAAAATGGGGCTGTAGGCTTGGCGTCTGTTTTAGAAGCCGATGTGCACCAGATTGTCACCATTGCTCGCCAGTCCTATGACAAGTACTTTCTTTTTTATTTTTCTGTTACTGTTTATTTAACTTGCCTAGTTACTTAGTTGTTGTTGTTGTTGTTCATTGGAGAAATGAAAAACAGAAAATGAATAAACTTTGTTGCAGTTTGAATTTATATAGCTGGGCTGAAATGAAATGTCTTGCACTGTTACATTGAATTATTGCATATTTTTAAGAAAAACATGTTCAAAGTTCACATTGTATTCCTCAATGTGTGTGAGTATAAATCTTTATGGCAATATCCTTGGAAAGTATGTTGTTAACACTGTAATTGAATTTTTAGTAAACGAAATTCATATCCTTTCGTTTTAAGATTCTGAATGTAGCAACGTAGGAAATTGGTTAAGTTTTTGTAGCTCTATGCTGAATATGAGATTGATTTCATAATTTTATCTTTTTTCAGGGATGGGCCTTTGTTGGTGGTTGCTTCTGGCAGAGATACCATATCTATTGCAAGTTCCATCAAACGTTTAGCATCGCAGAATGTTTTTGTTGTTCAGGTTTTTGAATGGAACCTAAATTTTTTTGTATTAGTTTGTGCTTAAGCAAAGAAGCTGCTTCCTTGGACTTGTGTGGTTAAATATGTAGATGATTCTATGAATTTTATTTTATTTTTTGAGGGTGTATTTTTCATTTTATTAAGTGTTATAGGCATTTGAACACCGTTAAAAGAAAAACTTAAACCTTAGTTGAAAAATTGAATGTTTGTTTCCTTTGGTTCCTAGTCTTGCTAACTTGGATGTAGAAGGACTTGGACTCTTGAAGTACTTGTTGGCAGCAAGGTGCCCCCAGGCCCCTTTTGGTCACAGAGGAGTGTATTGTTTCCTATTCTGAGCTTACAAGGAAAATTTGAACAAAAATTTTCATTTTTTTCTTCTACATTATTTCCTTCTCATTTCCCTATTTGGTTGAAGAGTCTTTATATTGCTATTAATAATTTCTAGCTTTTTGGGTAGTGGTAGTAAGTTCATTTTACGTGCCATCAATATAGTTTAGTTTTTCTCTTTTTGATAGGTTCCATCAGTATAGTTTAGTTGATGGAAGCTAACTATATAACTCTATACTCTTGAACCAACGTTGGTTAAAACATGAGATGCACTAAAACGCCAAGGCCTCCTAGAGCCTTTGCACAAAGTGCAAGCATGTGCTTTATTTAATTTTTACTAGTTTGGCCCCAAGAGAAAAGGAAGGGTACCCCTTGCGGTTGTTCTTGCCCAATTGCAGTATAGAAATTTTTTTTTTTTAAATGATATAGTAAATTCAAAACCAATTATTAATGGACAATATGCCTAGCAAGTGATCAATTTAATTATATAAAATATAAATATTGCACTTTATAGATTTCTCTTATAATCTCTTATGTCTACAAAAATACACAAATATGATATTTAAAATGGAGTACATGGTTGAGTCAAAGACCAAAAAGTACTAGAATGGTAAGTAGTGACTTACACACTCAATTGATATTTTGAATGTCTTCTTCTAGAATTTGTTATGAGGGATTGACGGACCGGCTTTCATGTATAGTATCACACCATAAAACTGGTCTCTACTTAGCAAATACAAGGTCCATATCAATAGCATTAAGATGGAACGATTAAATTTACTAGGTTTAAAAAAAGAAACGCACTTTTTTGCACTTTGCACTTATTGAAAAAGCTCAAAAAAGCTTGCTTTTCTGAATGTTCTTCTTTAGGTGCAAAAAGAACTTAAGGCTTGGCACTTTGTGTTTTGAGCTTTAAGCATGCTTTTACCACTACTGTTCTAAAATACTTCTTAGCGTATATAGGTTCTTTAGTAGCCTAATGTTCAATGTCTTCTTCTGCTGTAGCCCAACATTCACTGTTAGTTTGATGGAATATTTTTGTTTCCATGCTAATTGTTGTGGGCATGGAGTTCACTTTTGAATGCTTAAATATTTTTGATGTGATATTTAGACCTTTGATGTTGTTCTTGTTATTGGCTTTTGTTTTGCAGATACAACATCCAAGGTCAAACTTGAATAGGTTTGACTTGGTGATTACCCCTCATCATGATTATTATCCTTTGACTCCTCATGCACAGGAGCAGGTTCCTCGGTTTCTTCGTAGTTGGATAACTCCACGTGAACCTCCTGACAGGCATGTGGTATGTATCATGACTATACATTGTGTGCAAAAGTTTATTTTATTTGAGTAACTTTGGTCTTGATTTAATATTAGCCCCATCTATTTCTGGGTTGTTACTGTTATTCTATGCTAAGAACTTTTGGATTCAGGTCCTCACTGTGGGAGCTCTGCATCAAATAGATTCTGCTGCTCTTCGTAGTGCAGCTAGCGCATGGCATGATGAATTTGCACCTCTTCCAAAGCCCCTTCTAGTGGTCAACATTGGAGGACCCACACGTAATTTTCATATCATACTCAGTCCTTTAATGTTTGATACTTTGTTGTACCTAACTGGCTATTTGTTTTTGAATGTTGTGTGCTCAATTTTATGTGTATTTCAACATCAGCTTCATTTGTGTGAGATTAATCTCCTTTGTGTATACATGCATCTACTTTTATTTTTGTCAATTCTACATCAGCACTATCATGCATACCTATTTGACATAGAACTCTTTGCTTTGAAATACGTATTTACCTGTAGGATTTAGCCTTTTCAAATAGAAATTTCACTATTGGTGCTACATGTGCAAGAGTAATGGTAAATCAGTTGACCATCTCTTCCTTCATTGTCCCGTTGCTATGGATCTATGGTCTAAGGTTTTGGGTTTATTTGGAGTAACCTGGGTTATGCCGCATACTGTTTTGGGGCCGTTAGGGTGTTGGCAAGGCAGCTTTGGTCATCATCAAAATGGTTATATATGGTCCATTGTTCCTCATTGCGTAATGTGGTGTCTTTGGAGGGAGAGAAATAGTAGATGTTTTGAAAATATCGAGAGATCTATTTTGGACCCCAAGCTTTTCTTTTTTAGAACTTTACTGGATTGGTTGTTTGCTTTGCAAAAACAATCATTCCCTTCTTTTATTGATTCCTAGATTCTTGCAATTTTTGTATTTGATTTGTTGGCCCCTTGTACACTCCCTGTATACTAGGGTGTTCCTTTTTTATATCAATAAAACTTATTACTTATCAAAAAAAAAAAAAAAAACTATTGGCCATTTTGTGGGGTTGACTCTCTATGGTTGTCAATATCTGTTCTTATACTTGGGTATCAAGATCATCTAAAACTGAAATAGTGAATTTTGTAGGAAGTGGATCAGACTGTTCATGTTATGGAGACATTTTTTTTATTGTTAAGTTCTTTAATGACATAAGAACATGCACATAATGTTCAACCCCAAGTGATAGCATAATTGGCTAGGGGCCACACCTCATGAAGCAAAGGTCACTAACTTGAATATCCCCTTTCCCCTCCCCATGAGGCCAAAACTTATAAAAAATTCATATAATGTTATTTTGGTAGTAATTTTATTCAGTTAGAGTCGGTTAATCCTTAGATTGCCCTCTAGGGTGGCTGTTGAATCATTCTTCCGCTTGTTTTCTAATATTAGAAACATTGTCAGTTTTTTTGGAGACTGGTGCCGCATTTCTTGATGTGGTGTATTTGGAGGGAAAGGAATGCTAGATGCTTTGGGGGATGTGAGAGGTCCTTGTTAGAGATTAAGTCTTTTTTCTTGCATACTCTCCTTGTTTGGAGTGTGGTTTTGTCACATTTTTCTTGGTTTTCCCTTCCTGCTTTACTTGATCATTGTAATTTTGGTTCTTGATTTTTGCCCCCATAGTACATCCTCAATGTACTCAGGTTGGCTATTTTTCTTAATTAATAAATTTTTTTCATTACCTATCAAAAAAAAAAAAAAAAAGAAACATTGTCTGTTTATTTGATATGGGATTGTCTTTTACTAATGAGTGTTGGCAAGTTATATGCATCCATGCACTTTTCAAGAGTATCAACATCAACGATGTTATTTTTTATGGGTCTAGAGATTATATGAGACAATTGAATATAAATATAGTGAATACTAGGGCTGGTGTGACTTAGAGTAGTTTGTGTGATAATGTGTACAGATTATGAATATAGTGAAAAGTTTTTAGCCATCAGGGGCTTCTTGGTATTCTGTTAATTTTGTTATCTGTTTCTCACTACCTAAATTGACTACAATTGTCATTAATGACCTGACACTGTAAGCACATTTGTGCCAAATAAATATTAGTGTGAAGTCTGTCTTTCTTGAGCTTGGGATCACTGTTTGATTCTATTGATAATTGGAATAATGTTCTCTATTTTCAATTTTTATTGTTGTCAGTTCTTACCACGTTTGAAGTGTATGAGATATACTTATAAAGAAAAAGTATATGAGATATGATGTTTATATGTTTATTCATCCCAATCACTTATATAGGCCGCTGTCGTTATGGTGCTGACCTCGCGAAGCAGTTAACAGCTTATTTGCTCAGTGTTCTTCAAAGCTGTGGGAGTGTCAGAATATCTTTCTCAGATAGGACTCCTGAAAAGGTGCTCCCCGCTGACATCAAGTTTCTGATAAATATTTTATATTGAGTAGCACTCTTTATTCCCTTTACATTCATAGGTATCTAACATTTTTTGATTGGTATCAATAGGTATCTAACATTGTTGCAAAGGAACTTGGAAATAATCCAAAAGTTTACATCTGGGATCGTGAGGGTAAGTATTGATTTGAAATTCAATTTTATGAAGAATAGGTGATTAAACCCGGGTTTAAGTATGGCTTTCTTCTTTCTTCAGAACCAAATCCGAATATGGGGCATCTAGCTTGGGCTGATGCATTTGTTGTCACAGCAGATTCAGTTAGTTTGATAAGTGAAGCTTGCAGCACTGGGTATGCTTTTGAAGGCTTACCTCTATTATTGATTCTTAGAACATATTGATTTACTTTTTGGTTTCAAATATATATAGCTAGATAGATAGATAGTCAACACATAAATATTTCCAATTATGTTTTGCAGGAAACCTGTATATATAATGGGAGCTGAGCGTTGTACATGGAAATTATCAGAATTCCATAAATCCTTGAGTGAACGGGGAGTGGTTCGGCCATTTACAGGATCTGAGGATGTAAGTGAAAGTCTTTTCTACTTCTTTAACCCTATGATACGAGGATTGTCGTACATTCTCACTGAAGTGCATGGGTTAATTTCGGCGGAGTTGGGGTGGCTAATCATTACCAATTTGCTTTCTTAAGAGTAAAGAATCCCCAAATATTTGCAATCTGGATCCAATAGAGCCAAGGTTGTGCTGCTCTGTTGCTGGTGGCAACTTTTCTTGCTTGTTTTCACCCCCACTCTCATTGAACAAGTTTCTGCTGATTGTTCCCACGCCCCAGTAGCCAACTATCTTATGAACTATATGTAATTCACAAAGCATTACATTAGCATGAATATACATGAATTTGTATATTCATAAAGTAGCCTTTTGAATATACATCTTTTTTACTTATCAAGAAAAGAAATTTCTTATAATTCCTCCTCAAGCATTTTTATTTCACAGCATTGAATAAATAAACAACTACCCATATGTTACTCTATCAATTGCATGATAGTTACTTTTTTTGTTGGTTACACATGCACCTAATGAGTTTCGAACTCATGAGGCCACAACCTCACCCTTTACCTACACTAGTGAGAGGAGGAAGCACCATTTGGGCCAAGGCTCATTGGCCTATCTACAGCATGATAGTTTCCTTAATTCCTTGTATGCTTCTGGTTTATGTACTTAAATTAAAATTATTTTTATGAAATATATCTAAATTAAATAAATACTTGATAATTGTTACCTTTACCGTCTGTGAAGGATAATTGTTGGTTCTAACACTGCAAAGGGAAAGTCATTCTGCCATTTAGGATAACACTAACTCTTTGGGCCCTGATTTATCTCTAAATATGAAAATAAAGTCTTGATTTGGCACCTTGTGATTTTGTGCTTTATGTCAAATGTTGGATATAATAATTCTTTCTTTAGAAAATTATTTACTGTATTTTAAATGTTCCTTTATTTCCATTGAAACATTACTGTTATAGGATTTTCATTTGGTGCTTCTTTTTAAACCCAACTCTAAATAGTGCCTCTGGGTCTTGGTTCAGTTGGTAGTTGGGGTGGGTGTGGCATTGGGGTTAGTCTTATGCTCAAACTTATCCACACAAACAAAAGAAAAAGGGGGCATTTCACTTATCCACAGGCTCAAATAAGTTACCATCACGTTGTTAGGCAGCATTTCACTTCTGTTTTCTCTATGAACTTTTATTTATATTAAGAAATGTGATAGTCTCATTCCAGCTTGATTAATGACCTGTTGGCTACAAGAATGATTTCTGTTATCTCCATATTTATTTTTTGTGCATTGTTTTTCCCTTTTGGAATTTGATAGAAAGGTTTTTCTGGCAACTCTCTTCAGGGTTGGGCTATTAAGTATTAACCACATCAATATTTTCTTCATGCTTAGTAAATAAAGGTGTTATTTGGTGAATTTTTATTTGACACTAATTATAAGTGAACAACTTGTTGGAATGAAATTTCTTTTTCCTTAAATCAATTATTACATGTTGGTGCCTGTTTTAATTTTCAGATTTCTGAGAGCTGGAGTTATCCTCCTCTTAATGACACTGCGGAAGCAGCTAGACGGGTGCATGAAGCGGTTGCTGAGCGTGGCTGGAGATTGCGGCCATAGAAAACCTGTTAATAATTGTTGTTGTAAGCACATTGTCCAATTGGTTGCTTAAAAAGGCGTAGCCATTGAAAATTTAGTTTCTTCATTAGCACGTATAGGAACTACAGCTACAAATTCAAAGCCTTTTGAATATAATTCTTTCTCACCATGGAATTTTGAGGTATGTGGAATAAAGGTTTGCTGTATTATTTCGGCTTGTAAAAATAGGCAGAGGCACGCAGGCATGTCTGTTGCAGCTCTACTAAAAGCCCTTTTGATGGGTGGTTTTGGTTAAGAAATATATTTTGTGCTGAAAATGTTTTTGTACATCAAATTGATTATGCAGTATCAAAATCTTTCCATATTTATTGAAATTGTCTTTGCTGTGGCTGATTTTCTTTTCTGCTTATGTTTTTCCATTTCTACTATAATGCTTGCTTGGATTAATTCATAACCTTATCTTGGATTACGAAAGGCAGAAGAAAACTAGGACATTCTTCTACCAATATCTGTAAATTAGAAATTTAGAATGCCTAATAGCTTCTTTTGCTCAGACAGAAGCTGCCTTATTGCAACAGGAACAAATACACTCAAAATTAAAGTCACACAACCTTGTAGCAGAAAACCAAATATCAGGAAGACCCCAAAAGATTTGAAATAAGGATCTATAAGAGCAGAATGCAGACTACAAGGCAACAGTTGCCTTCAAATGATAACTTGATGAAATCCCAGATCATGTGCAGACCAAACAGCATGTAGCACAGCAATAGCATGTAACTGGATCAAAATTCTCACCCCACCCTGATCCTTTGGTCTACACAAAATCACAGCAACATTAATTTTGTATGAAGGTTATCGCCATTGACACAAGGTGCAATATTCCAGCTGAGCACAGAAGTCTAAATTTCCTTCTAAATTATTATGCTCGAGAGACCTTATTTAAAATTTGCTAATGTTACATGCACAACAAATTTTATAATTTTTTCTACAATTTATTGAGACGACAAGTTATAATTAATTCAACATTATTTTCATTGACATCATTTTTTATTGTACACCAACCACAATCTTCCATCTCATTAGTTGTGAAAAATAATTTAAAATTGATAGTCATTAGTCTTATTGTTACCAAAAAAAAAAATGTTCGTTTTGATCCATAGTTTTTCATTTTTGTAACATCTATGCCCCTGTACAGCTTGTTGGTTAGCTGACGTGATGTTGTTTCCTTTTTAATTCTTTTGCCATATTGTATTGGCAAGGGGAACCGTTGGAAGCACTGTATTCCACATAAAAACAATCAGAACCTAGCTGATGATGATGAGGATACCAACATAACAACAATCAAAACCAAGCCCATGATGTGATAGTAACGACAAATTGCCATTAATAATGATAACTGGAAGTTCAAAATTGTTATGATGATAGTTGTATTTATATTATCATAAGAAAAATATTATAAGTCAAGTTTATTAGAAAAGACTTGTAAACTGCTATAGTGATGATTGTAATTGGTACGCTATATTTGTATATTCATGAGAAACATTGCTTCATATACTTTTTTGCCTTTTCTTTTTTTTTGTTCAAGTACAGTCCTTCCTTGCCTACAACAAAGAAGGTTTTTTTTAGAATAATTAATTAATTAATTAATTAATTAATTATCCTTATCAATTATATATGCCTTCAGATGTTACAGAAAAGATAATTATTGTTTCACATATCTAAATGTGAATTTTTTTTCTTACAATGTCCTCACTTTCACATATTACATGAGATGTAAAAAAAGTGTGAACAGTGTTTGGATGTGAAATAATCAAATCTCTTTCGGGGAAAAAAAAAAAAAGGAAAGAAAGAAAATCTATGCCACCTAAACTAGCACTTATCCATTACAACTGAATCTACACTTATGTTAAAAAAAAAAAAAAAAAAAACAATCACACCACTTTTGTTATTCATCGATTGAGCATAATAATATTCAGGAAATCTACTGCAATATATAATGAGCAGTCACAAGATAGAGGTTGCTATAAGCAAACTATTTCTAATAATAGAAAAGAAGGTGGCATCAAGCTTAATATGATTTAACTTGAAAATTTTGTAACACATGAACTATCTCAAAAAAGTGATTAATATGACATATGAACAAAGAGAATTTTACTTGTTTATTATTCCATACTTATTATAATAACTTGCATACATAACCTATTTGTGTTTGAAGTGGAGCAAGTGAACTCTCATCAACAACTCCTCTGCTATTAAGCCTTACACAAGCACCTAACTTCCCACCATAATAAACACCCTAAACAAACTAACCCATTAACGAAGTCTCATTTCTTTCCACCCCTATATAAAACACACACAGTACTCTCCATTAATTGCATCTCAACCCAATCTTGCATAGTATCCTTCAAAGAAGCCCATATTTTACATATCTAATGGACTCAGACAGGAGTGGTGTTCTGACAGAGGTTTCTGTTCAAGAGCCAAAGGCCAATCCCAAAGGAAAAGCTGTTGCTGGGGCTGCTCCTCCTCCCCCTGTTGTAATTTCCTCAAAAGTTACTACTACTTCAAACCCAAAAGGAGGATGGAGAAGAGGCTTTGCCATTTTTGACCTTGTTTTAAGGCTCTGTGGCATTGCGGTTGCTTTAGCTGCCACTGCCATAATGGGAACTACTCAACAAACTCTTCCCTTCTTCACACAGTTCTTCCAGTTCCAAGCTCAATATAATGATCTTCCAACTTTCACGTATGCTTAGCTTTATATATTTTCTTAAACATTAAGTCTATAGACACTATATTTTTCACAACCATTGAATGTCCTATTATGATTTATGCATAATAAAAGTGATATTAGAGGGAACTTAGGTAAAAGAGATATGTCATTTAATTCTTAAACAAGTAGTCATATTAACATTTGTGAAAAAAGTTGTCTCTAGCATTTTTTTATTTTAGTTTAGTTTTTAAAAACTAAATTTTGTCACGAACACGTGCTTAGGTATTTGAACACATAAGACAACTGCATTTATAAGTCAATTCGAAATTAGTAAAAGATATTAGAAGTCGTTGGACCATCTTGCTGTGTTATTTTCCTTTTTTGATGTTAGTTTATACTACCATACTTTCTGTCATTTTCCTTTTTTGATGTTAGATTATACTAACTACCATTCATGCATGTAGGTTTTTTGTGATTGCAAATGCAATAGCTAGCGGATACCTTGTCCTCTCCTTGCCCTTCTCTATAATCTGCATCGTTCGGCCACATTTAAGAGGATTAAGGATCGTCCTTATTGTCCTCGATACAGTAAGCTTGGACTTGGACCACTAAGATCATACAATATAATCCCTATGCCTTTGTTATTGTTATTGTTATTGTTTATTTCTATATATATATATATATATATATATCAGCATTTGACCAATTGATACCATTGTTCATATACCGCAGCTGATGGTTGGCCTTGCCATGGCTGCAGCTGCCTCGGCTGCTACCATTGCGGACTTAGCTCAGAATGGGAATTCAAACGCTAATTGGGCCCCTATTTGCCAGCAGTTCGATGACTTTTGCCAGAGTATCACTGAGGCTGTTCAGAGTTCCTTTGCCGTAGCAGTCATCTTCATCTTGCTGGTTGTTTTCTCCTCTTTGTCTCTGCGTAGAAACTGAGAGATGCTAGACCATCATGGAGCTAGCTAAGTCTGTGTTTTGCTGTGTACATAAGAAGTGTCTGATGATGTTGTACGTACCTTCCAACAACTTGTGGTGTGTGCAGTACTGGGCTTGTGTTGTGTGTTGTCTAATTTCTTGAATTTCAAAGAAAGAAGAATTCGCTCTTTTAGTTTGTTTTCCTTACAAGCTTGTTTTTTGAGTGTTTCTGTGATGTATAATTAATGTATTGATCTTCATGTTTCTTTTGAAGCCCAAAACTCTTTTTTTTTTTTTCTTTTTAAGCTTACCAACCGTAATAGCTCAAAATATCGATTGATCCACATGCTTTAAATTATTGAGTTCTGTTATGCTATATTAACTACTCATAATTTAATTTGTTTGGAAAACAAGTAAATTCAAAGAAGAAATATTGTATAAACAAGGGGCCAATACCCCTCCCCCATATTTTTTTTAATTATAAAAAATGAAGTAATTTATATATAATGCCTACAGGTTCATATATTTGGAGTGAAGAAGAGAGGGAAACTTGTCAGAATATACAAAAATTAATATATTTCAACAATCTTTCTTTTTTTCATTTTGTCTCCTCTCTCTATCCAAATTAACACGAGGACTATTGGGTAAAATTCAATTGGGTCTCTCAATTTTCAAAATCAAGGCAATTTCATCATTGAATCTCTTCTTCGTTAAATTTTTAACAACATTAATAGTTGAAATCGATTTGGTTTGAACGTTTTACAGTTTTCATAAATAAGCTTGTAACGTATTTGTTATTGTCACATTAATTAATTTTGTTAAAATTTAAACAAAGATATTCAATAATGAAATTAACTTGATTCTAAAAGATGATGGACTAAGGATCCATTCGGGAAACAATTTATTTAGTGGAAACTGAAATTTTTTTACTGAAAGTATTGTAGATAAAAATAAAAAAACTAGTTGAAATAGTACTGTAGATAAAAATAAAAAACTAGTTGAAATAGTACGGTAAGACCCATAAATAATACCAAAAAGTATAATGAGACTTATAAATAATAACAAAAAAAACTGAATAGTATAAAAATAAATTAAATAGTAAAATAATTTAAACTTTATTCAATAATTGGAGGACCAAATTAATAATTGAACTAAAATAAAACAGTTTTGCAGGACTCACCACAACACAAAAACACGATGGAGGATGTGAAAGAGAAACTTTTCCCAAAAAAAAAGAAAGAAAGAAGAATCCATTCATATTTGTGGTTCCTTCCAAAAAAGAACCTTTAACCTTTTATAAATTAACAAATCCCTAGAGGTTATGGTGCTATCGAGGAAAACATCATCAGCCTCTTGTCTGGAAGTGTTGTGGCTGCCATGGTGCATTGCACTGATCTCAATAATTCATATATTTTTCATTATAATTTAAATTTTATAACTTATTTGAAAAACGTAATAAATTAAACAAAATAGTACCATAATTGTAACAATATGGTTTTGGTTACTTTTATATAGGAGGTGTTTGGTTTTGGTTAGGGTTTCAATGTAGAGTGGATCAAAGTTTGAATGGTTGGTGTAGTCACTTTTTGTCATCTCATGATTTGAAACTCGAATCCACCTACACAAACAACCATATTGTTGCATGTAGCCCCTTCATTTGCTTTGTGTGCTCCTTTGATTTAATAATTTATCCCTAGCTGTTTCACCTCCCAAAAGGCAAACCTGGCTTGACAAGTTAATAGGGCCATGGACATGGTAATTCGTACTCTTAGAATAATTATTAACAATCCATTTAAAAAAGTAAATAGTTTGTTAGTAATTGCTCCAAAGGCATCAATTAACATTTTTCCTATTAATATCCCCTAAAAATCTCTTTTTTGATGTTCTACTTTTAAATGCACTAGTGTTGTCATCATGACATTTCCCCTAATACCACCACGCACTCTTGCTTTTGGTGTGATGGTCACTCTATAAGTATAAGTGCATGTGGAGTGTGGGGGGCAAGAGTTGGGGCTCAAGTCTTCAAGAGGGAGTTTCACACATATATACATATAGATTATGATAGAGTAGAATTTATATCTTGTATAAAACATTTCTCCCATTAAAACACCCCGAATGCTATTTTAACACACTAAATATATAAAAAAGTAACCTCCATCCGGATTGCTATTTGCCAAAAATTTTAGCATTTGCTAAGCATATCTCACTATAGTCTATAGCAATACTATTCTTTTATTCTACCTCATCTTGTTACTCTTTTTTTATTCATTTCTTCTCTCTTCACTTTTTTTATTATTCATTTCTCCTTTCTTCTCTTTTTATTCATTTATTTTAGGTTATTTTAATATTTTGTGTGCTAGAATAGAATATGTGATATAGAATGTATTGTTAAATAGTGTGTTTAAATAGTAAAAGTAAGTTTTTGGTGTAATAAAATGGCATTTTTTTTTAAGCACACCAAATGGGGTAAAGAGAAGCGTTGTTACTATTGAGAATTTTTTTTTTTTGGAGAGATAATTATAGCATTTTGCTAACTTCACATGAAACTCGAACTCTTTTCTCCCTAGACTTCCAAGCGCTTTGAGAATCTACTTTCTCAAAATGTTGTTAAAGTGTTCTCATAATGAGGCACTGCAAGTTATTAACGTGTTGTAAATAGTATGTGCTATAAATAGTGATGAGCTAAAGATATTCCATCCTATCTATATGGGAACATTTGGATTTGGAGACCTCTTTTTACCGAATATCATAAGCCATTCTTAATATAAAATAATTTATATAAATTTTATCAAAGCATGATGAATTTGAGATTTCATAATTTTTCTCCAAGAAAAGCACTTATATTGTTATCAATTTTAAATAGCATCCTGTATTTAATGATTTTAAATCACCTTATTAATAAACCTTAGTTCTTTATATATAATTTTTAACAAAAAAAAAAAAAAAAACTTGTTGTGTTATACTTTATTCAAATCATTTTAACTGAAAGTTATAATTCAAACCATTTATAAATACTTGGATTTCTCATAAGTGGGATCAATACAAGAGAAATGAGGATATATGGGTTAAAACTTAGGTATAGATTGAAATACATAAAACTAATTTGCCTTTTTTTTTCCTAGAAATAATTAAATCCAATACAAGTATGTGCTTGAATTTAATTAAAGTAAATCAAGAATTTTTTTTTTCCTTCTCAAGAAAAAAGAAGAAGTAAGGAAGAGATTATATTAATTAGGAGCCAAAGGATGCATAAGCCAAAGTCAACCAACTAATCAGCATGGTCAAAGAGAACGTATACCATGGTTCAAATATATCGTATATGTATCTTCTCTCTCAAAGTAGGTGGTCTCACTATTTTTATAGTGGGACCACCTACTTTGAGAAATAAGATACATATATCCAAAACAAGTTATATTTTTCCCAAGAGAGGGGAGTGATAAGATGAGATCCCAAAGCCTATTATATTATGAAAAATACTATGGACATATAAAAATATATAATTTTGTATAACAATTTGCGTGCGGCAAGTTTTAATTGGTGAATGTGTGATGATGGGCCAAATGGGAACACACTTCTATGATGGGTCATATGAGGACATACTTTTACCACTTACAACTCACCACGTGATAAATTATAATACAAAATTGTATATTTTTGTTTATCCCTAACATTACTCTTATATCATCCAGGAAAATAACATAAGAAAAAAGTGAGCTAGTTGAGTGAAGTACAGAGCGGGAGAGAGTAGAGACTGACAAAAAAAAAAAGCAAGTAGTGACTAGTTCACACGCACGCCCATCCAATCACATATAATCGCATAGACATCACTATTATTCACCACTTCCTCCAACTTCTTCTTTACTACCACTTGTAGACCTTTTCCTTTTTACCTGGAAAACCCCTCCACCCCTCCTCCCACACGTGCAAATCACACGTGCCACTAACCGTCCTGTTTACGCCACGTGTACCCCCTCCTCTACGGACCGTCGCTGCTGAATTCCACGTCACCACCTGCCCCTCCTCTCTCTCTCTCCTCCACCCACCATTAAAACGCGTCTCTCTCTCTCTCTCTCTAAAATACTCTCCTTTGCCCTTAAGTTTTCTCTCTCTCTACTTATTTATTTTTCTCTCTTCTCTCTTAAAACCACTATTCGGTGCTTTCCTTTCCCTTTTCAAAAACCCTAACAAAGATTTTTCCCCCAAATCAAAAAATCCGTTTCTTCTTCCCAATTCACACGAAACGTTTCGCGGCTTTTCTTTTGCAGATCTTTACGCCATCATCATCATCGGTCTTTGTTGTCTTCGAGGTTTTTTCATCTCTCTCTGTCTCTCTCTCTACCAGGTGAGTCGTCCTAACTCGATCCTGAGTCAACTCTAGGGTTTCCACGATCATCTTCTAATCCTGTTTACACTTTTTGCTCTCGTTTTCGTCTATTTGATCTTTGATCGCCTTTCTTGGCTCTTGATCTTTCATTTAATTAGACCCAAAAAAAAAAAAAAAAGCTATCAATTTTGTGTCTTTCTTGTTTATGTTCCTATTAGAATGGAAAATTCGCTTTAAAATTAAGTAAAATAGTGGAATTAGCTACACTATAGTGAACATTCTCATATTCTTGGTAGCCAATTTTTAATTTTGTTAGGGATTTGTCAGAGAAAGCTATTAAATTTGTGTGTTTTTTTTGTGTTTCTTGATTTATTTCTCTTCTTTTTTTTTTTTTTTTTTGGTTATTGGAAATGTGTGGTGTGAATTTGCAGCTAGAGCTTGTGTTTGAGGGCTAATCTTTGTGGTGGATAATCCGGTAAAATTCGACTACTTAAGAGGGTTAAAAATTGTTGTAAGTTTAAAGTAGTAGGAGGGTCTGGTCTGGGTCTCATGAGAATTGTCAGGGGAATGCAGAGATCGTTTGGCATTGGCGAGGAGCACAGCAGGACACTTGGCTGGAAGAATAAGTCATTCAGCCGTGGGATTGGCGTCACCACGCCCAAAGCTAGAACGCGTGATAAACCCATGACTTGGTTCTCAAGTCTCTAAAAGCTTTTGGGGGCTTTTGGGGTGTGTGCTTGCTTGTGTGTGAGAGTGTTCAGGAAGGGTCAGGACAGATAAAGAATTTATACGTGAATTCGAATATATAAAATGACTCGGATTTTGGTTCAGCGGGGTGGTTCTGCTTCAAATGCTGGTTCTTCTTCAAACCCGAATAGGAATTCCAATGCTTCCTTGCCTGGCTCTTCTTCGGCTCGACCAGAGCCGCAGCCTCAGCCTGCTCCTTCTCCTGTGAAGGATGAGGAAATTATGGATGAGGTGCAAGAACAAGTTGTGGTGGAGGAGATCTTGGAGTTTTGTGGGACTAGTGACAATAAGTCGGCAAAAAGTGATGATCTTTCGGTGGAAAGGGAAAGCTTTTGTAATGATCAGAATGAGGGGCTGAGTGATGAAAGTGCAGATAGTGAGAAAGCTGGCAGTGATGAAAGTATGGGTTTAGGAGAGTTGATGAAAGGGATGGGAGGGCTGAGAATTTCAGAGAGGCTTGCAGTTGAGACGGAGGGTTCAAGTGGTGATTCTTCAGTGACAGTTTGTGGTAGTTCGCATCCACCCCCTCCGCCTGTCCCACCTCCAAAACCTTCATCGGGAAACTCGACTTCTAGGAGATGTGTACCAGGAAATTCAAATGCAATGCGGATTGGATCTTCTAGAAGAGCAGTTGCCTGGCCTGTTGTTTCAACAAGGACTTCACCCACTGGGTCACGGCCTAGTTCTCCCAGGTCTCATGGTGAAAGCGAGGGGTACAATAGCTCTGATGAGCAGAATCCTTGCTATGTTTCATCCTATGATGATAACGTAAGTTGAAGGTTTTATATTTACTGTCAAGTAAATAAGTGTTGCATGTCTTTTCTCTTGTGGTTTGAACAATTTAAATTCAAGTAATAAATTTGCCAGCCTCCACCTTATTTACAATGTTGAAGTTTGTAACTATTTTGAATTACACAAGCCACCCCAATTCTGTGTAGAACGTTGAACTTTTCACTGTTTTATTGCCAAAATCTTTGCTACCTCTACATTTTATTTAGTTTTATCCTTCTATCTTGCCTAGGGAACTTGTTAGTGCTAATTTTGTTTTTGTTTTGTTTTGTTTATGTTTATTGCCGTGACTTAATGCAAAGCCTAGCAGGTTGCAAATTCTGTGTTGAAGTTGTAACCCTAACTTTGATGTTTTGATTTTTGGCTTAATCAGACACAGTATTGTAAATTTCCATATGCATCTTTTTTCAGGAAAGAGAACGGCAATTTGAGATTGATATTAGAAGAGCAAAAGGGTTTGAAGTCAAGAGAATGCTGGAGGATGGAAATTGTCTCTTCCGTGCTGTAGCAGATCAGGTTTATGGGGACTCAGAATTGTATGATTTGATCAGACAAATGTGCATTGACTATATGGTAAGATAATTCTTATGTGCATTTTCTTCTTGTTAACATGTTTATGCACTGCTGAAGGTCTAATTGTAATAACTATGTGTTAGCTACATGGTAATTTATTAGATACCAATTGAAGTTGTTAACGTAATTATGTGCTTTACATATAATGAAAAGAATTTGAAATATCTTAAAAGAATAAAGTTGAAAAAAAAAGTCTTTCTTGGGAGAATACTTGATCAAACTTTGTAAGTAAACATTGGATAAAATAGCATTGTTCCCTAAGCTGACCACTCTTCATTAGTAATTGGTGTTGCATGTGTTACTTGTAGATAATTTATCAAATTTTGATTGGTTGACTGTCATATATTATGTAAGTGGGCATCTCGTCCTGCATTGCAATTTGCTGTTGGTGAGTTACAATAATTTATGTGTCCTGAAAGTGGAGGAAAAAAAATTAGGGAATTAAATTTTTTTTTTTTTTAAAAGGAGAAAAAGAGTAGAGTATGTTATCTTTGGTGCACCAAAAAAGAGTAAAGATATCAAGTAAGATAGCATGTTGGGAATGTAGGTAAGAGATTTTGAATGTTGGGAATGTAAAACAAATAATTTTTTGGGTAATGAATTGTATGTTGAGATGTGTATTAGTTGTAATGATTTTTGTGTGGACAATTATGGTATTTAAATTTAAAAAGTAGTAATAACATATAATCATGTCCATTTTATTCAAGCAATTAATTAAATTCTATTGGCTTATAGGAGAAAAGTCAACAAGATTATATTTTTTTCTTTTTTTTCTTTTTTTTTTATTTATATTTACTTAAATTGGGTCATTATTCTACCATTGGTAAGTTTACGCATGCACTTAGCAGGTTTTGAACCCACAACCTTACCCTCCACCCTTTTCTTTTGGAGTGAGATGTCATTTGAGCTACAAATCTTTGGTCTAAATTGAGTCATCAATGAACCTATAACAGATATACTTTATTTCTTTATAAGTTCAATATCATTAATTTGATGTGATGGTCCAACCTTGGCTGGGCCTCTAATCTTTAAACCTCACTTTTTTGACTGTTTGAGTGGTCCAGTATATAAAACCACAAAAATAGCCCTTGCATGTGTTGAACTACTGGATATCTTTCTTGGGATATTACTCCTTTCACCTCTTGATAACTGATGTGCTTTCTCTGAATAACTAATACTTTCCTAAAGTAGAAGTTCAATTTTTAACATAAACCTCACTTTTCCCGAAAAATTAAATGCAATTCATCTCAAAGTTCATGGAACTTTTGGATAAAAACACAAAATTCATTGGTGTTATGAGAAAGTACTATTGCTCATTAATTTCCACCTGGTTTGTAGTTACCTCCCCACCCATGGATAGGCAACCAATGGTGTTGCTTCTACTCTGTGTTTTAAAATCATAATTATGACCAAATTATGGAATTCAGCCTAGGTTGTAGAAAAAAATTTTGTTGGTGTTATGTGAAAGTAGGGTTATTTAAAATTTATTTTTGGATTCTTCTTGTCTATATCTGCTGAGAAAATTATGTAAGTACTTGTACGTTGCAACATTCATATTAGTCAGACAATGTTTAGGATCATATTGTGGTTCTTAGGAAGGAATAAAGATTTGTTCAATTGTGGGTTGGTTAAAATTGGCACATGTCATGCAAGTTTATTTCAGGTGCTTCAATTACCGCAGCTGCCTTTTTATAGAAGGAAATAAAAAAGAAAGACTGAAAGAGGGAGGGGGGCAGGGGTGGAATTGGGGCTTATTGTTAATTACAGATATTTTAGGTGCATGAGTGTTACTACCTGGGGAATTGGAGTTTCTGACTTCTGTAGATACTTTTTAATTCGAAGCATGGGGTAATACTTACCAGCTTTTACTTTATTCAGGAGCGGGAAAGAGATCACTTTTCTCAATTTATAACAGAAGGTTTTACATCTTATTGTAAGCGGAAGAGGAGAGACAAGGTATGTACTCTTGCAATTTAAGTAGTTTATTTTTTTGATATGTCAGTTTTAGAGCACAATTTTTCAACATTTATAAGGTTTCCTCATCACATGTGACCATCCCATTGTTCTCGTGCACCTTGAGTCTGTATTATCTCTTATTCTGTTCTGCTTTTGGTTTGGGTGAATCTCGTTGTCATTATATATCATGATGTAATGAATCTTGGAGGGGTGGTGTATAGCATATCATCAACAAGCATGTGACCATTTTTTATAATTAATAATGCACTCAAGATGACAAGGTCGAGTTTGTAAGATTATTTATCTTTTAACAGTTAATTTCTGTTTCTAAAATGTTACATGGCAGTGACTCGGTCCTTATTTTAAATCGTTAGTTATGATGGTCCACTAACCATCATGGCCTAGTTGTGGTCCAGGTCAATTTCTTTTCTTTTCCAATGACAATGTGAATCTTTATACTCTTTTTATCATTGGTGGCAGGTCTATGGAAACAATGTGGAGATCCAATCCTTATCTGAAATGTATAATCGGCCAATCCATATTTATTCCTATAGCACAGGTGATGCTCTGTTAAAATGATTAATGATACTGACATTCTCCTGTGAACTTTTGCCATATACATTGTTCTAACATTTTTGCTGACTTAACTTAAATGCAGAACCTATCAACATCTTTCATGGAAGCTATAACACGGACACACCACCCATTCGGCTAAGTTATCATCATGGGAATCATTACAACTCTCTTGTTGACCCACGTCGTTTGACCATTGGTGCAGGACTTGGATTCAGCTGTCTTCATGGGGTGAGTCTATGTGCTAGGCACTGCATTTGTCTAATATAACTTTATTTTTTCTTATCTTACGTGTTACTATATGCTGATGACATTCAGAATTTTATTTTTTGAATGAACAAATAAATATATATATATATATAGAGAGAGAGAGAGAGAGAGAGAGAGAGAGCATCATTTAGTTGGTAATTACTAATAATTAGCGGAACAGCTGGAGAACTCAAAGAAGGGATACTTGTGCAAGCAATGTTGTTTCTTGATTGGTTGACTTATATATGGCAGTATGTTTGTGGTTGTTTCTGCAGAGAAATGTTGATAAGGATCAAGTCAAGGCTGCAATTAAAGCTCAACAGGACCAACAGATTGATAATGTAAGTTTCTTGATCATTAGCATTATGATCTACTAGAATGTTCAACAACAGTATGCTAACAACATAATCTTAATTGCTTCCCAACTTTTCTATTGACAGGCACTTCTAGCAGAGGGTCGATTTTACTCCGACCTTGAGCTTACCGAGAAGGAAATTGAACGCATGGTGATGGAAGCCTCTCGGGCCGAGTATCTTGCAGATGACTTATACAAGCAGCAACTTGGCTGCAGAGAATCTTCTACTTCTGGTGCCGAGCCATCATCTTCTGGAGCTAGTGAGTATATCTATCTATACCAGATGGACTTCACTTCCAATAAGTGTATAAATTCTATGACTTGTTAACAGCATTGGGACAATATGGAGTCCAAATGTATCAACGTAACTTTGGGGAAAATGGTTTGTTTTCTATTGTTTGCTTTAGGCCTTGAGGACAATTTGAGTGTTTAATTTCACTAGAAATCTCTAATGGTCCATTTGGATTGAGGGGGAGTAAAGTAGAGTTGGCTGGAAATTAGCCTAATTTCTAGCCAACACACCCACACCCCCCCCCCCCCCCCCCCCCCTCTCCTCTCTTTCTCTTCTCAATCCAAATAGGCCATAAGTTAAAACCAAGAAACCCACAAAAAGTTGGTAGGCAGTGCTAGTTGTGGTAGTGGTGCAAGAGGAGAGAGGTGGTGGTAGGAGTGGGAGGGGAGGAGGTGTTGGTATTGGCCTATAGCAGTTAGGTGATGGGAGGAGGAAAAGAGGCGGTGGTGGCGACTGTGAAGAGAGAGGAGGTGGTGGCGACAGCACAAAGAAGGGTGAGGGAGGTTATTGTAGTGGCATGGAGGAGTGTGAGGTGAGGGAGGTCGGTTATGAAAATGTTTTTATTGATTAGTAATTTTTTGGTTGTACAGAACATCGGAAAACATAATATTTATCTCACACAATTTCAGTGTTAAACTGCCTTTCTAACTGAAGTGTGCCTTGTGAATAATTGGCTTGTCAGGCAGTGAGACCAAGGTGGAATGTGGAAGAGAGCGTGGTGTGCAGAATTCTGTCCTTAGCAACAGCATGCAGACAGTGCTGTCAATGGGGTTCAGTTATCTGCAGATGATTGAGGCCTATAGCTTATTTGGGGAGGATGTTGATTCTATGGTCTGTTACTTGTTAGAAACTGGCAGCAGCGGCAGACGCAAAGGAAAGGCAACTGAATGAGTTTCCAAACCAAGACATGGGCTGCATGTGTATTTGACTTCATCATGCCGAAAATCGTAGCATTGGTTTAATAAAACCATTTCTATAAACAAGAGGCCTGTGAGCTTTATTAATGTCATCTAAATTTAGTCAAATAAAATGTATCTACTAGTGTAATACTTATATAGAAGTCAACTCCTATATGCAATTTAAGTCATTAGTTTGAATAAGCCCTCTGAAATTAAAATGTCTTAGACTTGTAGTGTGGTGATAGCAACAGTCAGGGCCACAATGGTAAGATCTCTGTAATAGTAATGCTGGCCTATTGATAGGTAAAATATGTTAGATTAGGTTGATTTAATGATTGATCACCTTGAAGGCTTCGAGTATGGTTTTTATAACATCATTCGTTTCTAATTGTTCTACACAAAATAAACTAATGAAAAATAAGTTACACCAGACGCACTAGAATTTTGAGGAAAGAAGCTTCTTGTGTGATGACCAGCTAGTTAAAACATAAGCTAAATTACAAAAATCTCCTTTCTGTATTTCAGTTGAAGTGATACTTTTCCCACTCGGTTTTCTGTAGTCTGGTCAAAATGATTCAAGGAATGTTGTTTCCTTAAAAGAAGGTTTGTTTTATTTATCTTTTAATATATTTTAGGACAATTATATAATAATTCTGAAATTTAAAATCCTAAGGTTTAGCTAAAAAGGGGGGTTGTTAAGTCTAGCTAATCCACTAAAATTATGGGGTCAATTATAATAGTAGTTTTAAATTAAACTCTAATTTCATGTCCTAATTAGTTTGTTAGATATGTATATAATCAAATGGTAGATTCTACATCCTAATTTGAAGATTCTTTTGTAATATTCATCTTACCATAATGTCTAAACTAATAAGTTGGTTGGGAGGATATAATACATATGTGGGGATTAATGTGTTAATTTTGAGATTCTCAAAAAAAAAAAAAGGTGTTAATTTTGACATAATAAAACTCAAAGAAAAACTAAAGATAGTATAGATATTATGCAATTGCAACAAATTGTAATTAACAAAATTAATCAATATCGACTCCGTAGTACCCCTGATTCAATTTGGATCTTAGATTGTAAATGGTAATCATTTTGTTTTTTATAAACTTTGATTGAAAATTAAATCACTTATTCAATGGAAAGAAAAGAAAAGACTCATTCAATTTGGATCTTAAATAGTAAATGGTAATCATTTTGTTTTTTATAAACTTTGATTGAAAAATAAATCACATATTCAATGGGAAGAAAAGAAAAGAAAAGCGAGTAAATTTTTGATCCCTTTAATTCCATCAGAAAATTTTGTAGTGTTGAAAACCCATAAATGTGTTTTGATTGATAGAGAAAGTTGTAAAAACCATAGAAGTGTGATTGTGTTTTATTGAGAAAGAAGAGCTGTAAAAGTCCATATTTTTATCCCAGTCTTGCGACTTCAAACGTCTTTTAGGTAATATACTTGCATCAATTTTATCTATAGGGTTTATATTATAATTTTTGAAACTTTATGGTATTTAATTTTGTACTACCCTTAAATTATAGGGTTTAAAGTAAATTTTATTAAATCAAGATTAAGTTACACGCGGTATAACTTTAAATAAAGTTACATTGTCTGATAACTTTTTATTGAAACAATATTTTGAAAATTTTACATTTGAATTATATATTCTCTATATGTTTAACACTCATGATAAATTTTGTATCAATCAGATATCATTTATTATTTGTTCAACAAATATATGAGGTTTATAGTTGTTACTCTAAAGAGCTGAATATTTAATACAACTTGAACATTGAATTATGGCAACGTTCTTCTCAAAACTATGAAGATAATTAAAGTGATTATTATTGTAAATTAAGAAAGAGATCATATTTTATGAATAGAAAATACATTACTTATGGATATATTAATTGGTTTGGACACAGCTTGTATCCAGTGCATCTGTGCACTAGACATAATACGATGAGGACACTAGGGGTGTCCAACAGACCCGGAGACCTAGTCAACCCGCCCCACCCGCCCGTGTCCGACCCGCCGCCACCCGATCCGACGACTTCGGCGGTCGGACATGGGTTCCGAACTTGCTAACCCGATCCCACGCAGTCGATTGTCGATTTTTCCTTTCGAAACCCGTGACACCCAACCTGAACCGTGGCATTTCTCTTGTCGATGAGTTATTACGATTTTTCGACCATTTTCGGCAAAAATCAGGTCCAGATCCTTCGAGATCTGGCGAGATATCATTGTTATCCGACGAAATCTAGGTCAGATCTCGAAAGATCCGGCCAGATCTAGGTGAGATCTTAACGAATCCGGCCAAAATTCGGCCTGATATGGCCGAATTCGACCAGATTTCGGCCTAATCTCACTGAATCCAGCCAGATTTCAGCCTGATCTCATCGAATCCGGCCAGATTTTGGTGCCGAAGATGAAACCTGATACCGACCCGAATCAACCGGAATCGATGAGACCTGAACTGGAAAAACTGAACAGATCTCCAGGTCGGTTTCGGGTCAATTTTTTATCCACCCGCCTCATTTAGGTCGAGTCCGGGTTGGGCACAAATCCAACCCGGCCCGACCCGTGGACACCCCTAGCGAACACAAGTTCAATTTTAGACACCCCTATCATATCTAGTATACAGATGGAGGGGACAAACTCACAAAAGCTTTAAAGCTAAGAGATTTTCTTTTGTTGTTTTTGCTTTGTGTTTTTTTTTTTTTTCCAACGGTAAATAGTCGTTGGGTCTGGTTAAAAAAAAGGGGTAATATAGTAACTTTGCAGAATAAACTTAGGTAGCAAGCTTTCGCTGAGTGGTGGTGGTCGTAATAGGCATCGACAATTGAAATTGACACACGCAACTCTTTCTTCTTCTTCTTCTTCTTCACTCTCTCTTGTCTCTGCAATTGAGACCCCAAACTCTAGGGTTTTTGTTGGCACAGACACAGAGTCCCAACATCAACAGCAACAACAGCAAAAATGTCACAACAGAGTGGGAAGCTAATGCCAAATCTGGACCAACAGAGCACGAAGCTCCTCAACCTCACCGTTCTCCAGCGAATCGATCCTTTTGTCGAGGAGATCCTCATCACAGCTGCTCACGTCACCTTCTACGAGTTCAACATCGACCTTAGCCAATGGGTTCGCCACTCTCTCTCTCTCACTCAATTTCAAAATTCTTCGCTTTCTCTGATTTTTTCTTCTTCTTCTTTTCGTTCATTTTCAGAGCCGCAAGGACGTCGAAGGATCTCTCTTTGTCGTCAAGAGGTAAATTGTTTGGGCCTTTTTGTATTTGTGGGTTGTTGTTAATGTTAATTGTGTGATTTCGTTAAGGCTTTTTTATAAAAAAAAATTTTAACTTTTTTGTTGGTATGTGAATTTTAGGAATACTCAACCTCGGTTTCAGTTCATTGTAATGAACCGGCGTAATACGGGTTAGTGAATTTCTATGCTGTCTTATTTTGCTGATTGAACTTCCTAATTACTTGTTTGTTTGGTACTATTTCTATTATCTTAGGTCCAATTGTGATATGGTTAGTAGAGTTGATAAACTGCATAGTCTGTCAGGAACTCAGGGGTGAATGCCCCTGGATTACTTGCCTACTGGTTCCGGCTGGTGGGGTCGGGTACCCGTAGGTTTTTCTGGCTAAAGGCGAGTCCAAAGGTCTCTTCTTTAGAAAGGTTCCATATGTTATTAAAATAAAAAATAAAAAAAGTAAAAGAATTGCCTTTTGGGGTGCATCAAGTTTTAATTTTTAACAATTTTGGGTGGCATTTGCATTGGCATTGAGGCAAAGTAATACTAATACGATCTCTATCATATTTTGTTTTTGGGTTTGGTTTTATTTTGCCTAGAGAAGGTATCTCTTGTATAGGATACATGCATCCTCCCTCTCATGGTATGTGGGTCCCACACGTTGTCAGATGAAGGATTCAGATATCTAATGCATAAGATAATTATTGACTTTTACCCACCTTGATTTGCGAGCTTATTCATGAAAGGTAGAATGGCAATGATATGAGTATGTTGATTTGGGGATTGAAATTGATCATTTGATATGATTATGCACCATTTTCAATATTGTTTCCTTAAGTAGGATTAAGTTTCACATGTTGCTGCTAACAATTTGGTTCAGAGTTACTAGATTGCTTTTGTGTAACAGGCATATATGTTCCTCCATTTGTTGAACTGAAGAACTTAAGTATGTTGATATAAACAGATAATTTGGTGGAGAATCTATTGGGAGATTTTGAGTATGAAGTCCAGGCTCCATATTTATTATATCGAAATGCTTCCCAAGAGGTGAATGGCATTTGGTTTTACAATGCACGTGAATGTGAAGACGTTGCAAATCTGTTTAACAGGTAAAAAAAAAATGAAATTTTCCCATAGTCACTATTTCTACAGTAATTCATAATCTCATAACACTTTGTTAATTTGACATAATCAAGAGTCTTGTTTATTTTTTAAGAACAACATTTTTATTGACGGACCTCATGGAATCATTACTTCAAATAAGACCCTTTCTGGGGATCTGGCCTTAAGTTATTCCACCAATTTATGGTCTGTGGAGGAACTGTATGAACTGGACTTTTATTTGATGCAATTATTGTCTTAAATGTTTTGTTGCAGCTTTTCTTGTGTGCTAATGTGGAGATATGTATGAACATTACATAATCTTTTTCTTTCTTTCTTTTTTCCCCCCTACCTCCTAATCTTAATCTGGTGCAGTATTTCTATTATAAATTGCAGTGAAACTGTTTGTACCCAATAGAAGATTAGGAAAGTCATGGTAAATTTGTGTGGATTATAGGTCATTGCAGTGTACTGAATGCTGCTTATCCCAAAATATTACTTAGTGCAATCTTTACATTGTTATTTAATCTTAGGCAGTTGTTGGCCTTGGCCATGATTCTGTATTTAATTTTCTAGCATCCTTTTAAATGGTATGAGATATATTTAACGTTATTTAATCTTTTTTTCTATCTACTTGTACTTGTATATTCTACTTATTTTATATATTCCTAAAATGAAGTACCATATTAATAGGCTGTGCTTGTTGATTAAATGTTGTCTTAAAGGATGTGAAAAGCCAATTTGCCTATAAAGTATTGATTTAAGATCAAAGATCCTGGTTGTTATATTTGTGAAGGCCTGAAGCCTCATAATCTGGTACTCAATCTAGTTTGCAAATTAGTTAGCATAGCATGGCTGTCATATCTTGTTTTCTTGGAGTATATCTTGTTGTTATTATTCATCTTGGATATGTTTCAGTGGGGCATGTAAGGAGAAATATGATCTTTTGTAACTTGGTGTACTTTAAGCGAGATATTTAACTATGATGCTATGTTCTTTATCCAATTCAGCCGTCGAGTGCATTTTTTCTGTTACCATTTTTTGTCTTGAAAGTGACCGAATGTGAAGCTACATTGCTTTTGCTAATTACAGTAAGAGTCCGTTCTCTGAAATAGAGCGTAGTCTTTACCCATAGAAAAATTGTAGTAAAAGGCGAATGATATAACTTGATCCAATAGAGTCGTAACACCTTTATATCTAAAAGAAGTGTCATGATACTAAAACCATTTGGTTCGTTAGAGTGGTTAACTGGCTATGCTGCTCATGGAGGGAGGGTCTTTTTAGCATAGTGTTAGGACTGATTTGTGAAGTCACAAGTGACTCATAATGTGCAAGAGGTGGCTGTTTATCAGTAAATGGAAACTCCCTATCAGGCCAAAGGCCAGACTGCAATGAGTTTTGGGGTTCTTATGTGACATCTAAGTAGGAGCATGGCAAGGTTGTAGGAATGTCTTGATTGCAACCGGTATGGTGTATGGTGTGAACTCAAATCATTAATGCATTTTTGGAGGATTATTGTGTGGGGATGTAGATCATAGAGATAGTTACCAGTAATTTTACACAATCACTTCAATTTTGCCAAAAAATAAAAACTTGAATGATTGAGAAGCTGCTTCTTGGGATATTTTGTTAGGTCAGCCCCTTGTCATTTTTTCAGCAATTGAGCATTTATTTATTTCTCAAATTGCAATGGTGGATGATTTTTATTTGTGCATTTCATGTAAGTATATTACGATATTTAATCTGCCCATGTTTGATTGCACCCATTATGTTGAGGTTTGTGGATTTACACCACCAGTTCAGAAATATTTGGTGTGCATTGCATGACTAGATGTGTCTGTCTTCTAGGACATAAAATCTTTTGGACAAGCACAAGGGTCTTCTACTTTGGTGGGATGACTTTTGGGATCACTTCGCACGTTAGGATTTTGTTTCATGGAGTTGTCCTTATGAAAATTGCTGTACAAAAATATTTCTTTGGTTCAGTTTAGCAGAAAGTGGATGCAGCATTTCAGAAAACTTTGGTTTTCATTCATCTTAATTTAATAGTTGGAATAATGTTGGCTTCTGAATTTGGGTCATTTTCTACTTCTACTGTTAACAGCTTAACACACATCTATATTGAACTGAGTGTTATGGTAAGCCTTTTTAAGGAACACACATCTATATAGAACTGAATGTTATGGTAAGCTTTTTTAAGGAACACACATTTATATATAACTGAAATGTTACGGTAAGCTGTTTTTAAGGATGTCATGAATAAACTGTTAGTTTTGTGGAGAGGATAAAATTCTGGATGGAGTCCATTCTTGGAAACTTATGAGTGGAAAACTGAGCTAGAAAACTTCTGAAGTTTCATTTTCATCAACAGCTTTCTTTACCAGCCTGTGAATTGTTGATCTTGTGGCTTGCCATGAAATTATATGTCCAACATTGCTAGGAGGAGGCTAGAGGAACTAGATGGTTGACAATGCTATGCGTTCAGTCCTATGTATAAAGGTGCTGTATACATCTGATTTGTTCTATTTGATGGATCTCAGATCAATTTACCATAGATTATCAATAAAAATTATTCAAAGGTTCTAAAGGATTGTATGTTTACAAATAACTCTGTCACTTGATGAAAAATAGTCACAACACGTTGAATTTGGTCTCGTGATGAGAAGTTATTGTAGCATGTTCTTTTTCCAAATTCTGATTACTGGATATGGTTGAGTTCACTCACTTCAATTTATCATATAAATTTATGAATGTGAACACACATATATAAAGGCTATGTTGCACAGATACTTCTTTAGGAGAGTTGTATTCTTATCTGTGCTACATATGTTTTTGGGTGCTTTCTACACTCGATCTTAGCTAAAAGGTCAAGAAAGTTATATTTTTTGGATCTGCACTGATACTTACCTTTACTTCACAAATTTATCAAATAACAACAAAACCAAAGTCTTAGTCTCAAAATTTTGGGCTAGCTATGGATCCTCAACAAATTAGTTAGGGTCGGTCACATGTATTTTTTTACTCCATCCTATTCTATTAGAATTCATACACTTTGATACTTCCTTAATTGATGTTCTTTTTTATTACTTCTAATAATTTTGTGTTTATCTTCCTTTGCCTTTTTTCGTTTCCTCTATATGGATCAACCCACTCTTTCTTACCGGTGCATTAATCACTCTCATTTGAACTATTTATTAAATATTTGATATAAAAGTTACACTTTGTGAATGTAACTCTTGGATAAGTACCAGATACATGTGACATTCTTAAGTATAGAATAGAAATGTAAATTATGACTAAAAACACATGAAGGGTTCATGCCACACATTTGTACTAATGTATTAATTGTGAATTTTTCACACAATTAATCAATACATCTACATAATAGAATATTTGAAAATGTAGTTACACATCCATGTGTGCCTGAGTACGCAAACACACATCTTAATGAATTCAATTAGTTATTAGCATATTCCTGTAGGATCTTATCCTTGACATATTAGAGTATTTGTGTCTTACTGGATCTGTATCTATGTTTTGAACAAACAATTACTTTGATGTCAAATAAATGTCAAAGTGCCATTTGTATTTGGTTCTAGATAATTTTTTGTAATTCATAGGCCTCCTGATGTTATTGTTAGGGTGTTTGTTTGGTTTTAACTGAAATGCATGTATATTATCCATTTAACAAAAAACTTATGATGAATAGAATTGTCTTCATGCATAATTTTGTTCTCAACTTATCCACACACACACACCAAAAAAAAAAAAAAAAAAAAAAATCGTCAAGCACTTTATTTATTTCGCTTGTTTAATTTCTTTTATGCGTGCAGGATACTTAATGCATACTCCAAGGTGCCTCAAAAGTCAAAGGTGTCTTCCAACAAAAGGTATTAATTGGCAATCCATTCTATGGATTTTTTTTAAAAATATTTTGAGCTAAGAAAGAGTGATGATGTTTTAATATTTATTTGACTTTAAATTTTGGATTGTCATATTAATTTTTTTCATTTGAGTGACGGTCATTTCTGATATATATCATGGCCTATGTGGCAATCTTTATAGGATCTTCTATGACTATTATTATTATAAATAAATATTGTTGAATGAAACGTAAATTACGCATTGAAAGTAACAAAAAATTGTAGAAAGCATTGTGCTTTTACGTTGATCATCACTTGTGTCTCCCCTTTAAAAAAAAAAAAAAATAATAATAATAATATTGTCCTCATTTCATTCTGATAGTGTTGGACTTGCATCTGCATTTTTCTAATGGTTGCAGAGTTTCTATACCTGTAGTTTTACTTCTTTCTAGTTGTGAAGTTCCTTGTTACATTTTTCGTACCTAAAATTATGGTTTTTCTATCTATGAAATGTGTAATAACCAGAACTTTCCAGTTTAACAAAAAAAAATTTAAAGTTTCAAATCTTGTAAATTTGAACGAATGGTTCATGATGTTGTCATGGCCTAGACTTGCAATAAAAGCCTCCATGCACCCTTCATTTTTATTGGTAATATTCTAATGTTTTCTTTGGCTGACACCCTTGATATTCATTCTTCACCGTCTGTGTAATCTGTTTTATGTATAATTGTTATAAGAAACACAATTAAAAAAAAAAAAAAGAAAAAAAAAAGAAATAATTTTTCAGTTATATTTCACTGCAGTGAGTTTGAGGAACTTGAAGCAGTCCCAACTTTGGCAGTTATGGACGGTCCTCTAGAGCCATCATCATCAACTGCCTCCAATGTCACAGATGTTCCTGATGATCCTTCCTTTGTGAACTTCTTCAGTGTACGTATGTTGTACTCTTCTGGACTATGTTATCTGGTTCTGTGAATTATTTCATGGCATTTTTTATGTTCAACCGTATAACATGCCTTAAATGAACTGTGGTGTAAGCATCATAAATATGATGTACAGCCATATAATATTCTCAAAAATCAAATATAGTCTTTTATCAAAGTTATTTCAGCTTTTTTCCATGAAGAAAAAATAAATAAAATCATTTCAGCTTTTGGTATAAAAATCCTCTTCTTGGTTGTAAGTGATTTTTTGAAAAATTCCCTCTCTTTTTAAAGAAATCTCCTCTATTTAGATCAGATCAAAAAGTGTCACGGTTAAGTAAGGTCGGACACAGATCCCATGTTGACACATGGTATGACAAGGAAGTTGCCTAATCTGCATCATATATGCGCAAATCACTGTTTTGGGATATGAAACAAATTCAGTGGAATGACTTCTATTGATTTAATTGTTTGCTAAAAGGTACTTGTATTTAAATGCATGTAGATGTATCACTCTTTTCTTTATAGACAAGATATTTGTATTCTAGATTCGACTTCTGTCTCATTTACCCAAAAATGGATGCCTTAATGTTTATATAGATGCATTCTTCATATCCGTATTTGTTGGTACGCTGATTTTATTTGCTTGTTTCATGGATTTAAACTTCAACTTCTGCTTTACAACCAAACACAAATCTCTCTCTCTCTCTCTCTCTCTCTCTCATATATAATTTCTTTGTTTTTGAGTAGTACTGAGTCTATTGATTACCATATTGCAGGCAGCTATGACTATTGGTAATTCTTCAAATGCTGCAATATCTGGACAAGCTTACCAGTTCCCTGCAATGGTCCCTCCACCTTCCTGTCCTGTCAGTGTTGCTGCTCCAACCATGCCCACCTTGCAAATACCATCCCCTCCTTTGTCATCATCTATTCCTTTAATGCCCCACCTTGATACTCCTGAATCCAACAGCAACAGCAACCTGACCACTAATCTTGTGAAGCCTTCTTCATTTTCTGTTCCTCCCTCCTCTGCAATAATGATCCCACTTGTCTCTTCATCCATGCCTTCTGCTCCTCCAATTCACAACCTACAACGCCCCTATGGTGCACCGTTGTTACAACCTTTTCCACCTCCCACTCCTCCACCATCTCTTGCTCCTTCTCCTATTCCAACTCCAAACTATGGACCAGTTATAAACCGAGATAAAGTCCGAGATGCACTTTTGGTGCTTGTTCAGGTTAGTTTGTTTGGTTACATGACTTTGGTGGCTGTGGTTAAAATTTTTGATAATTTTCAAAATAGTCATGTTTTGTGTTTGCATGAAATCATTAAACTTCTTTGATTGCTGATAGATCATCATAAATTTGCTATTCAAAATTTTGAATGCTTTTTGGACATTTTACACAGAAGAATGTGGACTTTTGAGGTTAAATAAATAATCAGTAGTCAATTATATTTATATAGATATTGAAGGAAACCAATTTTCTAGTTCTGTAATACCGTCACATCCTCAGTAAAATAGGTATCCCCTGGTACTTATAATATGGTTATTAATTGAAGGAATTGGAGTTAAGGCTGTATTGTATGGGTGTAATTTAAGTTCCAGACTCTGTCTGTATTTGTCATCTTGGAAGTGCCACTTCCCTAATGTTTGCTATATTTCCTTTTGTAATTGATGGAATATTGATGTTACCTTCTTGAGGCATTGTGTCACTGACTGCTGTTTGTTAGAAACTTTTATGAAACTAACCTTAAAGGGTGTAAAGTGACACTGCCAAACACGGTTACAAAATGAAAATAGGGCAAATTCAAGGGGAGTAAAACATCTTTAGTTCATATATTATGTGACTAGAAAAGAAAAAAGTACATCACTTAAGGAACTATCTGTTTCTGATATTTATATTCTTTCCATGCCCTTCTATTATTTCCACAATCTTCACAGGCTGCCTCTTGTTATTGCCTTTTCTGGGATTTGATTTTTGTTGATCATTGATGTGCGGCATTCTAATCACCCGGAACTTGGGTCTACAAATGACGTGTTATAGATGGTTTAGATTGGTCAGCTTAGTCAAATTGACCTTGGAACTCTTCTTTTCATCATCCAAGTTAACTCATGTAGTTGTCATCAATGGCGGAGTCAGAAATTTAGGTCAGGTGGGGCAAGATTAAAAAACAAGATTGAAAGTAAAAAACTAATCCAAAAAAATTTAAACATGAATCATCCGAGTAAACTCATGTAGTTGTCAATTGTCATAACCTTAACACACACACACATGATTGTTAGGAAATAAGCAAATCTCAAGTTCTGTTTACTTTTTCCGACTAACTTTGCTTGTTCAATTATGGAATATTCTCTTCTATTTGTTAGAATTGGATAGTGTGGGGATTTCTTTCTTTTCCCATCATACTTCTCTTCATGCTCTAAACTTTTTCAAGTAAATCTTGCTGAAAAAAAAGGCCTTCCTACTTGTGTTAAGCTGCTTCTTGCATTGTATCTGATCAACTTTGTATTTGTGATATAGGACAATCAATTCATTGACATGGTATATCGAGCTCTTTTGAATTCACACCACTCATAATCAATTGGAAGAGGCTTTGTGATCCACATGCTGGAATTTTGTTTATTATTTAGTTTTTATATTGTTGGTTTTTTCTTTTTCTTTTTTTAAATAACCTTTCTGGAAGTGTGCAAGGAGAATGTATAGCATTTACATCTGATCACCTTTCCAATGATAGTACTTTTTAGTTTTTATTAAGGAAAAATTATAATATAGGTTGTTTGGACATATTTCACATGTAAAGTTTACACTCCTATTGTTTGGATTAAATTGCAAAGTTTTTTTTTTTTTTTTTTTTTTCCAAATTAGCAGAAAATGAGGAAAAATACTCGTTTCCCTTCTATTTACGTTCTCCCAAAGCAACTGGCCACCTACTCCCCATACGCCTCCACCAACAACACAGCAACGTGGCTGAAAACCCGTATATCAACCTTTTTATTTATCGAAGAAATTCAAATCAAGGGACTCTTCTGGCATTTTGTCATTTTCTCTTAATTTAGATGAAAAAATTAATGCAACTACAACCCATAGGGAGGTTAGGTTTTAAAAAGTGAAGATGAAGTAAAGCATGCTCAAATTACCGGAGGCTTTGGTAACCCATACGTCAACTGCTCAAACTTGAAAAAAAAAAATGATAAAAAAAAGTTGATTGGTAAGTCAAAATCCATTTTTGTGTACAATCTTTGAAAATTTGTGTATATTAAATGTACATAATTCCTCTTTTTGAAGCCTTTGAGGAATAGGATTTATTTTAAATCTAGTTCCAAAATGAATTATAGGAATATAATTTGTTACGATAAACAAATTTCTTCATCTGTTCCGATAATGAAATCTTGAAATGCGACATTATAAAAAGCTATCAAATTTTCAAAATTACATCCAGAAATCAATTCCTCTTCTTTTTTTTTTTTTTTGGTCTGAAGCATAAAATTTGTTCTAGATCTAATTCCCGTATGAATTTATTGAGTATGATGCTCATCTTCTTGTTCAAACTTTCAGCTATTGCATTTAAGATGTATGATGCATCCCAACTATTGTCTGAAGCATTTGTTTTTCAAGGATTCGTTTAACACCTTTATTGGGAAAATAATTAGATTTGATTTACTATTTCTTAGCCTTTCCTTGTTCAAACAAATTTTTTTCCCTTTAGAGTTTTTCAAAAAGAGAGATTTACATAGCTGATTACCTCTCATTTATTAACATTTATTTCTTACTTTTGTAGGTTGCCTTTTACTACCCTTCTGTTTTTCCTCGCATCATAAAACAAGTACCAGTCCTCAACTGAATCAAAAGCCCAGCCTTAATGAGCCTCACCTGTCAAACTGGGGGGGAAACAGATAATTACAGGGAACTAAACAAAATCTCATTCCAACTATTTGCGTTGCTTGGCTAATTTTCTTTATTAAAAAATTGATGTTTTGCTGAATCATAAATTAGGATAACAGTAGAGTTGCATAAGTTTTACAAAGTTTCTTTTGGCAGTTTAGGTCAAATTCCGTTACCATGTGCAGTTGCACTCAACCAATGCACATTGAGTCACCACGTGCAGATGCACGCAATGAATACATAGTCATTTGCAAAAAGGCCGGCAATAACAAGGCCGCAAAAATTAATCTCACAAAATTTTTCTCGCACAAGATGATTCTCATTTTGGCACAACAAATTACAAACATCTTTCCACGTGACACTAGAGTACTAGACTAACCAACAGAGGATTACTAACAATCCTCCATTGTAGTTTCAATCTAAGCTACATAAGAAAGATTCACTGCTGAAGCAAGCAAGTTGGGTGTGAATCCAGCCTTCAGTCGTCTAAGCTGTTTTCACCTTGCGAGATGGAGGTCGTCGAAATATACTGATTAGATCATCAAGACCCTGTTTGATGGCATCATCAACAATTTTAGCACGATCAGATATCCATTATTTTCCGGCAAGTAGAGTAAAGCAAATTAAAAAAAGAAAGAAGGAAAGAGTAAATACCCTAGTAGTGATGACAAGAAAACTGAACAGCACAATCAAATATGATCCCAACACTAGAAGCAACAGCAAGTCGAATGTTACACTGGCTACCTGCAAATTATGCATGAGTTCGATACTTCCCGAGCCACTAAATTAAATAAAGAAATCAATAGATCCATAAATGAACAATTCTCAGATAATCTGTTTTTTCATATATTCTCAATGTAGGAAAAATTTGTGTAGGCTCATGCATAACAAAAAGAAGACAAAATAAATGAAATAATGCCACAAAAGAGCTGGGTAAGAAACTGAGTGTCATGCTGACAAATAATTCAGATTGTATAGTGTAGAAATATAAGGTATAAAGATATTTTGGGGGCAGACCAAAAAAAAATTGCCTTCCCAAGAAAAAACAGAGATTTATCATTTGACTTCAACAAAGAGATATTAAATTACGCTCAATGGGATTTGCCATGAAGTGTTGTTGATCTTTTATCAGGTTGTAGGAATTGGTTTGGCAAACATTCATTTTTTATTGGAATTTAGCCCCTTATGCCTATTGTGGAAATTATTGAGAGAGAAATCGTCATACTTTTGAAGATGTGGAAATCTGGATGGTTCATCTGAAGTCTTTTATCACTAGATCATTGCTTGAATGGTCTCATGTTCTAGGTCCTAGTGCTACTATTTCTATTGTAAACTTAATTGATTCTTGTTCATTTCAATTGTAGTTCACACTATTATTATTTTTATTCTTTAAGTTATCTAACGTATAAATCTATGTACATGAGGTAATTCCGCTTTATTAATTGAACTTAACTACTTAAAAAACAATAAAAAAATAAAATAGCTAACACACAAAAACAACATTTACATACAGCATAAAGAAAAATGGATAACTAACTTAAGATTGATACCTGATATATGGCAAGCCTAGCTTTAGTCAAATCATAAAAGGTGAACATCCCATCAAGCACTTCATGTTGCACATTCACCTCATGAGTATGATCTTCTAATTCCTGCCAACAAAAAGGAAATTGTGAATAAAATTCACTGATGAGCATAGTAGAAGGATTTTATCACCGAACAGAACAGTTGCTTCTAGTTATTTCTTTTCTTATTAATTTTTTTCCAGTAACCCTCTCTTACATTAACTAGAAAAATAGCACGCAGTAAATCCACAACTAACCCCAATCATACCCTAGTGGGACCCACCACCTTTTGTTTTTAAAATATGAAATTTGTTTTTAAAGCAGATAACCAAACAGCTACATTTGGAGGGAAAGGAATACATGTACATTTGAAGGGAATGAAAGATCAATTCATGAGTTGAAGCTTTTCTTCTGTCAGACTTTGTTTAAATGGGAAAATGCTTCGGGTGTTGTTACTTTCAATTCTCTGTCTGATATGCATGATTTTTTTACTTTCATTCATTGTTATTTAGTTTGTTTTCTCTGTTGCCTCTTAGCACACTGCCTGTGTGCCTTGTTTTCTCTATATTTTCTTCTATGATTTTTCAATGAAGTTCATTACTTTTCAAAAAAACAGCTCCCTTCATTCTGACTTTCCACAACTTCTTGCCTAAAATTATCTAGCTGCAGTTTCGTACCACTTGCCACAAAAACTGAGGCATTTTTTATTTGTATGATTATTTATCAGAAAAATAAAATGACATCAGCGTTTTAAGACTAAGCCTTAACTCATGTAATGAGATTCAACAATTGGGATTCAGAAAGTCATAACTTCCACTACAATTCCATTAAATTCTAAATCAATAACACAATTCAATGAGTTAACAAATATGTCAATTCCAAAGATGAATTGTACTAATGATGGATACTTTATGAACATCACCAGGAATTTTTTCGGCCAAAACAGTAATATTAAAAGCTCAAGGCACACTTTCAGCAACTATTTATTTTGACAGGATTTTCCTCAAACCCACCATGTGACAAACTGACAACTCAAACAAGCATTCTGCCATCACGACTTTAATAAGCACATGACTTGTTTAAATGGTTTAATGAGTTATGTAATTGAATATACATAAATAGTCTTATGAACTGCCATATAAAAGTCTCTTCCAGGCTCCGACCCAGTTGAGGAGAAAATTTTATCATTTTTTTAGAAGTAGCACATAAATATTACTATGATACAATTTTTCTTTTAATAAGTTACCACTATCATACAAAAAAGTAACACAACTATAAAGTAAATAAGCTTTAAAAATAAAATAATGAATTATTTAGCATAATACAAGTTAGATTACAATTGCATCAAAGTTGTAGGTCTCTTGTTTTCTTCCCTTGTCTAAGCAAATTTAAAAGTATTATTTCTCCATCCTTTGTCCCCTTCTAGCTATATAAATATAATTCATCATAAGTTTTTACATTTAGCTTCTAGGACAATCTTTATTGCTTCCCTTTTTGCCATTTTATAATTTTTACAAGTGGGATTGTCTCTACGTCTAGGTAAGCTTCTATAGCTCTCACTTTGATCTAATTGCTCCGTGAACCTCCTTAATCCACCACCAAGTCTCCTTAGTCAGTTGCTCACACCCTTTAGAATCTCCAAGTATGGCTTTGGCCACTCTTTTAAATTTTTAATATAACTGACCATTAAATTCCACATTTAATCAACATCTTCGTCTAGATTCTCCCAAATTACATAATATCTCCAAAATAAAATGACCAAAATACCATGGAAATCTCTAAAATGATATCAATAACCCTAAAATCTCCAAAATGATCAAAATACCCTCAAAACTTCTACAATGACTACAATATTCCCAAACCTAAATTAACCAAAATAAAATTGAAACCTCCAAAATACCTTCAAAAACCTCCAATATAACTAAAATACCCTAAAACCACCAAAATGAAAAAAATACCCTCCAAAATCATCAAAATGGCGAAATTACCTCCCAAATGACCCAATATGCTTCAAACTTCGGAAATCACATTCTTCTTCTTCTTTTTTTTTTTTTACTTAGTGACTTTATTCCAGAAAAACTACCTCATGAACAAAAACACAACTCAAGAATCAGCCACAAAAGAATTTTTTTACTTCCTTGGTAAGTTACACACCCTTTACATTGCTCTTATAGGGGAAGGAAGTTTCATTTGAGATAGAGCTCAGTAACTGGCCATCCCCCCCCCCCCCCCCCCCCCCCCCAACAAAAAAAAAAAGAAAAGAAAAGAGGGAGACACTTTGAATCTTCTAGAAATTTCTAGACTCAAATCCATTACCAAAATTCAATATATAGGAGGTATAGAAAATTACTGAAATGTTACTAATCATAACTTATCAAATAAAAACATGCATCAAAATCTGATTTAAGCCTAGAGTACTACGACTATATTTTATTTTATTTTTTGATAAATAAACACTTTTTTTGAAAGTAAATAACTTAAGACTAACTGACTAAACATTAAAACCATATGGCTCTTACTTCAATCATATTGGCACACCATATATAAAGTTCCAAGATATCAAAACTGAAAATCCCTCTAAAGCCAGCAACTTGACTCTTATCCAATGGCTGCTTCAGAAGTATAATAGCCAATTAAGGCATGGAGTTGCATTGAAACCAAAAAAAAGAAAAAAAAAATTTCCAAAGGGAGTCTACATTAAATTTCTAGTGATAATCTAGGAAACGTAGAGAACATATTAGATAAATATATAAACATGTAGTTCATGAATTTTAGTGTGATCTTCAAGTGAACACCATTGCAAAATAAGAAACAGCAGGAAATTCAAAGGAAAACCATAACTTGCATTAAAAATAAAAACAGTTGAAAACCTTTTTTAATGCCATGACAAATGGGTCATTCTTTGAGAGGAATGGTGCCACTCTAGGTGTCCGTGACAAAAAATCCAACCATGACTGTATATAAGAAGGATTGATGGCCAAACTACTGTCATCTGCAAAGATTTGGATGTTATTTCCTTGATAACCATAGATATGTCTCTGCATAAAATAGAGGAAAAGACTGTGTTAGACATCTGAAAACTAGAAGTTGTAAAGTCAAATGGACATACACAAGCAAGTGTGGATTTCAAGTATCTAAACACTAGTCTTTTTTAATGTACATATAAGTAACTGGACAATTTATTCAAAAGAAAAGAGACGTCTCAACCCATGTACAAGGGTTGCTAGAATATCATCTAAAAGTACACAAATCCAAAAATTCCAGCATATTAGAAAAAGAATGACTACTTAAGGCAGCCATTCAATCATTCATAGCATGTAAATACATAATAACAATATTTTTAACTGAAGTTTTGATTTGACACAGGATGCTTCACATACATAACTCAAACTTGGAGATTTGTTAACCCCTATATACTCCCTGTGTACTAAGGTGTCCCTTTTTTGATATCAATAAATCTTATTAATTATTAAAAAAAAAAAAAAACTCAAACTTGGACCAAAAAAAAAAAAACCCAATCAACACCACCTTTATAAAAACTACAAATCTGCTCTCTTGCTTCTATGAACATAGAAGTAAAGTGTACACATCTTTCTCTCAGTAAATTAGGAAGATGTACCTACAGCTATTTTGTGTCATCTGAAAGACAACTTTTATAAAATTCTTAAAGCTGTTCATGTGACACAAGCAGTGATATCTAAAACAACGTTTATAATCCTAAAAAAGTTAATACAAATAAATGCACACTACTATTACAAGAACATTTATATCTGTCTGATCAAATATAAACATCAAAAAAACATATATCCCAATATATATAACCTTACCGCAAGACTCTCTGCAACTAACTTGACACTTCTGATAATTGCAGTTTCATTCACAAAATGTCTGAAAAATACCAAGCTCTCAGCAAATGGCCTTATAAACAAAACAGATACTAGAGCAATAAGATAAATATGCCTTAGTTCCAGAAGGATAACCTGCTATCAACCAACCCTCCAGTGCTTTCCAACAGTTCAGGAGCTGTGAAGAGTTCCGAAAGTGTGGCAGCAGTAACCCTCAACCTTGAAAACTGTTCATGCTCCCAAGCTACCTATAGCAGGTAAACAGATTCATTACCTGGCCCAACAGTAGAATCTGGGCACAAGTTCAGGGTACACAGCATGCTTATAAAATTCAGAGTGTTCCCAGATTGATTAGGTGCGCACAATCAATATAAACCAAGTATCTTTATGTTGAATCAAATGCAACAGGAGAAAAACTGAAAAAGTTTCCTTCATGAACAGGTCAAAAGCTCATCTAACAAAAATTTTGAATCAGCATAGGCTGGACAAAGTATAGAGGATTTTATGTTCCTTTGCTGAAGATGATGGAAAAAATATCCACCTATATGCTAAGTGCAATGTGCATAACTATAAAAAAGTGAGCTCAAATAACACAACGTTAATTTTTATGAATTCTTTTATTTTCTCAAGTTGTGAACTATATTTTATCAAAAGAATTCAAAGTAAATTTGAAGAAACAGGGCATCGACATAATAATAAAAGTAGTAAAAATTAGCAGACATCATAATTTTTTGCATTAGAGTATTCTCTACCAACCTTTCAAGCAGAACTGCCAAAACAATAAATAACCAAGAAAACAGTATCATTCTCCACATCTGGTTTCATCAACATTCTAATGCCTACTTTTATTTTGATTGATAAGTAACACACACGCCCAATTGGTGTATTGAACCCAAGACCTCACCCTACACCTAAAAACTTATAAGGGAGAAGGGTGCCTGTTGAGCTAGAGCTCATTGGCAGTCTAATTCCTACTTTTGACTAACTATATCCCTGCAACGGTGTTCTTCAGAGTGAACAATGATTACAATATTATTTTCAATCACCACAGAAACCAAATTATTTATAGGTTAACCCCATGGTACAAAACGACACAATGTCCCTTACAACTTAAAAAATATTACTCATTAAAATCTCAATAAATAATACAATCCCAATTTTCACATTGAACTAAACTGTTGTTACTTTTCTCAAGCCAGTATCATGAAAAGATTGTGTAAGAAGACAAAAATAAATAATATTCTCTTGTCAATAAAGAAGTACAAAATTTCACATATATCTACTTACTCGGGGATTTGAAATGTTTATCTTCTTGTGCTTCAAACCAACTTTAAAGCCCAACCCTTCTGCTACATTTGAGAAATCCTACAGTAAAATCAATTATAAAACAGCACAAAAAGTAATATGATAATGCATCAAAATTTTATTTTTGTGAAACTAAAGTAGCTTACCTCAAATATTTGTTTTATGTAAACATTTTCTGCAGGCTTAGACACATGAATCCATAATTCATTATCCCATGAACCGATACTATTTAAGCAAATAGCATAGTCAATACTCTCACGCAATCGTTGATCAAAGCTCCGAAGCCACTGCAAAAGGTAGAATATTAAGATCAAGGGACCATCAAAAAAAATTGACAAGAAGATTACGTTAATGGAAAGACATAAAAAAATTTAAGGATAATGAAAATTATAATAAACTGAGAGGAGATAAGCACCTTTTGAGTTCCATTGTAGTTGTAAGGTCCACCAGACGTTAGCCCAAAGAGTAAATTATACCTTCCTCTTGTCTTAGGATTTGAATACAGAAGAGAAAATAACCTAGCTATTTCAAGAAGTGCCACAATGCCGCTTCCATTGCTATCACTTCCCACTGATAATGCCTACAAACATAAATTTTCTCACAACTTTGTACAGCTCACATTATTTGATTTTATAGATTAAATTTGATAACATGACTTACAGGAGCAGCCCCAAACGTATCATAGGATGCCACTATAGCAATGGTTGGGAGTTGACTTGCATCTCCATCTGTCTTCAGCCCTGGCAACCATCCCTGTCACCAATCAAAGAAAACATGCAATTGAAGTACAAGTTTTGGCAGACCAAGCAGCAGTAGCAGGATATGTAGAAAAAAAATACAATTAAGTGTCATGTCCCGATCTAGTGTAGAAGAGTATAGATAGAGCCATGGCTCATAGCTATGTGAGCTTATTTTGATTAAGCACATACTTGAGGAGTTGAGACTTAATGTCAGGTTACCTTTGACTGTATATTATGACAACCAGACAGCAGTCCATACTGCTTAGAATCATATGTTTACTAAACCCCTAATGCAAGACTAGATTGGATTTATCATGTAATAAACTGGAATTATATGATACAGATGTCCCAGCTTAAAGTGAAGTGTTAAGGGGTAAATGTCTAATAACATATTAAGATTTTTTGTATAAATACTAAGCATGTATGTTAGGATAAAATAATAAACCCTAAACACTTTTCCCGCACACAACTATCTACTTCCAAGCTAAAACATGCCTCAAGTTGCACCCCCATAGTGCAATCCTATAGAAAATATAGGATATATTGGTCTGACTTCAAAAATATCTATATTTAAATGATCCAATATGACTATGACAGGATGATTGAGATTGTTTGAGCAACTTGTGTAAAGTTGACCTTGGGAATTATAATTATAAGGGTGGGCGGCTTTCTTCCATAAGTAATGAGGATTTGGAATATCAAACATTGATCGATAAAAGAGAGATTCAACATGGCCTATTTGACTCCCCAATTGTTTATCCAATCTGCATACTTTACAAAGAAGCAGCATTGAGCATGAGGCAGAATTATTGAAGGTCCCAAGAACTCTTTTTTTGGTAAGAACTGAAGGTCCTAAGAACTTAATGGACCTTAAACTTGTAATTCCAAGCACAAACTGCTTCTCTCACTTCCATCATGATTCTATTCATTCTCAATTGCAAAAGGAAGGTTAAATGGGAACCTGAATGTTTGTGATTGTGGGAGAAATGAGTTTCTTAGGTTCTGGTACAGAGACGACAAGCTTGAATCTGCAACATTTCATAAGAAAAGATGAGATCAGACAAGTTCAATGACAATAAAAACAGACTAGGGCATTGCGGACAATGACATTAAATCTACATTTAAGTATGAAATTATGTTGACTATTTAATAGACATTTCTTTATTTTGTGGGACAATAAGGTGAGGGACTTTGTCCCAGACCCGCTTCAACCCCAAAATCACTCCCATGGGGAGCCAGACATGCCACTGAGCCAAGAGGCTCTTGGCATTATTTAATAGACAAATAAGATTAGCTAAAGGAGAGAAGCAGCAACAATTAAATCAGCAGAAAATGTGATAAGCTCCAAAAGGAAAAATAAACAGAACAGGGCACAGTTTACATAAGATTTTTTGGCCTTTAAAACTCAGCAAAATGCTAATTATACACTCCTCCCTTTGTCTATGGAAGGTGATAGGTGTGAAATCAGGAAAAATTTATTTATTTAATCTCTTTATGTAAGTTTAAAAACAAGCTTCCATTAACATGATTACATTGCAAGCCTCCTTTTCCTTTGCTGTAACAAGCTTCTAAAAGGTCATTGCATATAAGAAGCAAAACATTTTTTTTTTATAATTCAATTGTTACAACAAGTGGAAGAGGGACTTATCCCAAAAAAAATCAAGTGGAAGAGAAGGGATTCAAGTTTTTCCATGAACATCCCAAGGAGTAGCAAATATTTCTCACTCAAATGAATCCACAAAACACATTCAAGCAACATGTGTCACAACGGCATTCAAAATTTGAGAAAAGTCCAAGGACATATAACAATTATACCCGCCAGTAGTTGCAGTAGCAGGCTGACCAATGGCATCAGTCCTCTTCACATCAGCCAATACAGCATCAATATCATCATCCTCGAAAGCAAAATACACAGGATACTGTAAAAAAAAGCATAGCAACATATTAATAGGCATTTCCACAAATTAACTTAAAAATAGAGAGAAGGTTTTTTTTCTAGTAAACATGAAGGAACTACACTCCAAACAGGCAGCAAGCCTTGTTTGACTGTAAGGCCAGCCCATCCACACAGCAAGTCGCCCACCCTTTGAGGCATCACCCAACTCACACCCAAAAGTAAAAACATCTATGTTAAAACCAATAAAAACCAAAAAAATCAGTAGGAGGCTGTGGTGATTGTTGTAGCAGTGGGTCTTGAACCCACAACCTTACCCCCCACAGCTCACCTAGCAATTGCAAGGGGAGGATTGAAGACAAATAGAGATGCCGCCCAACTGATTTCAAACTGACTCATGTGAAACCACATTTATGGGCGCTTTGGATCAGCATTGGTTTGAAATTTTTAAACCCACTCAGTCAAGTCCATGTAAAATTCCTCTCCAAAACTAATGAACCCAATCACTGCATCTCCCTATTAGTAAAGGAGACCCCAAGACAGCACATTGGGTGGATGAAAGAGTTTTAACAGCTGAGATAGATTAAGAATGTAACCACCAAAATGAGCAAGTGAAAAGGCTACACACAAGTATTCCTTGAGCAATAAAGACCTCAATAAAACAGCACTGAGCAGAGGTCAAATTTAAAATATATCGGTATCATGAACCATAAATGGGAGATGTAAAAAAATAAAATAAAATAAAAAAATAGCTGCAACAACGATGTAGTGTGTAAAGAAAGGAAAAAAGAGATTATAAAGGTTACACTTACAGGAACACTGGCATGTATGAGTAACTGTTCAAGTTCTGCCATTACATTCTTCAACAGGTCGTTTTCTTGATTTTGATGATTACTTCTCATGTCATCTTTATTTTCAAAACTAAACATCCGGGGAAGCAGAAACAATAAGCCACCCAAAGGTTGTCTTTGAGCAATATAGTCTGCCATAAGTATGTCAAAAATAATAACAATCTTGATCAGGAAATAAAAAAAAAAAAAAACAAAGTGGTAAATCTTCAACTTCAGAAACAAATGGAATTGGAGATATATATTATCTAACCACTTTGTAAATAAGAGAATGGAAAAAGATATCCATACCAGCTATAAATAAAACAAAATCTAATCAATGGCTAAAGAAGGAAAAAGGTGAATTAGTATCATATCTGAAGTAATATTTAACCATCATAGATACATGAAGGTGTTGGACTTTATTACTTATTGCTCTTATTAATAAGGGTGCATGCAGCATATTGCCAATGAGCTATAGCTTACTGACACCTCCTTCTCCCATAATAATTTGTTGGAGGATGAGGTCACTCATGAGTTGAAGACTCATTGGGTGCCAGTGTAACTTATCAATCTAAAAAAAAAAAAAAAAAGTGCATGCTCAACAAGATTACAGTTCATTATTATAATGGGGCAAATCAAAGACAAATCTTTTATAATAAAAAAATTTAGGATTTTTTTTTTTTTTTTTGGTTCCCACTTCCCAGTGAACCTTACAGCAGGTCAGCATCTAAAAGCCAGTTTTTTTTTTTTTTGATAAGTGATATTTTTTATTAATGAGAAAACTAATGCATCAAATACACACGGGATATACTAGATGAATAGCACATCTAAGTACTAAGCTTACAATGTTCCATGAAATTCAGGTTTTTTTTTGTCTCTATCTACCTGAAGTAGTTTTTTTTTTTTTTTTTTGAGATAGTTCTAATATACTGCTGTAGCTCGAACCCTTTTGATATTAAAACAACTAAATTTTATTGAAATCATAATAAACTTACCATATACTCTTTAAAAAACAAAAAGCATTTGTTTCCAATAAAACCTCTCTTTTAAGTTACAAGACCTGAATAGTTCGTGTCCAATTGTAGCAGTTCAATTGTCCTAAAAGTACAAAATCTTACCCAGTTGACTTATTTTACATAAATTACAAAACTACAAAAGAGTAAAAAGAAACACTCTTCCAAAGCCAAGTACGTGCAAAACCCATTAATGGAAAAAAGCACTTAAACTACCTAGCTAGCTAAGCAAGCCAAGAGAGGCTTAATTATGCATCGGAGGTATGAGTACCTTGAAGGAACGTAATGTTGAGGTCGCGGACTGGGATCATGAGGACGGTGCGGGAGAGATCGGCGCCGGGAGGGAAGTGAAGAGAGCCGGCGTGGTGGTTGAGCTTGGCGAGGCGAGATCCGAAGGGGGCGCCGGAGATGTCGTACTGGATGAGGCGGTAAACGTCGACGACGGTGGCGGCGTCGCAGAGCTCGACGCAGGTCACGAGGAAGAAGACGAGCGCGATCATCGAGCACACCGAGTCCAGCATTTCTCGCTCGCGAGCTTTTCGCGAACCCATCGATGAAGAAGATCTAGGGTTTCGGGATTCAGAAAAAGATTCAATTATTTTGATTTTTTGGTTTATACAAATTTGAGAGTGTTTTATAGTTAAATTAGAGAAAGAGAGAGAGAGAGAGAGAGAGATTTCTTTACAGTGGAATATCTCTCACTGCAAGTTCGGTATTAGCTTAGTTTTGTTTGCAGTTGCTTTTTATTTATTTATTTATTTTCTAAAATCATTTTCTGTTGCTGTCATTTCATTTGGGGTTGTCAATAAATTACCAACTTTTTTTAAATTATTATTAACTATAATAAATTACCACCTTCAACTTTAATAGAAATCATTGTTGATTAAGACTTAAAGATCCATCAATTATTATTTTTAAATTTTAACTACACAAAATACAAATTAAATTAATAATTTTGGGGCATGTAAATTAATAAATTTTTGACAAAATGACTCCATGGATTGTGAAGTTTGATACTCAATTAATCAAAACAATGGCAACCCAAAAGTTAAAAGGATCAAAAAAAATTTTAAGCATTTTGTCCTTCAGTTTTTAGTCGTCCCTCACTCAATGTCTAGTAAGAAAAAAAAAAAAAAAAAACAATTTAGGAGTGATTATACATTACTTCCTCGTGACAATAAATAATTTCAAATTACAATCCTAATTTTTAGAAACCAAAATTATAGATTCGATCAAAATAAAATTGTTATATTTATTTTTTAGTGGAATTTTGTGTCCAATGCACTCATGCATGTGACATGTTGAGCTTCAGAGATGTATCCAAATTTGCACGCATGTTTGAGTCCCAACATATCCAGTACAGTAATATATTAAACACAAACTGTGTCTCTCTTTTTTTTCCTTCCTTTTGCATGATTATTTTTTCGTCTGAAATGCATATGTTGCATTAGATTAAATGTAATCCTCGAATTCAATTGAAACAAAGCTAATATATTTTCAGTTCAAAATATTATTGAGAACGTAATTTGAAATCACCTCTAATAAAAAATTTATTTAAAAAAAAAAAAAACCATAAGTGCATATTTAACAATAACAATAATGGGCAGACAGGAAAAAAAAGGTCCTGATTAGCAATGTCTTGATCTGAAGCCGCCCTGAGCCCCATGATGAGCAATCATGTGTTTTTGGACTTAAAAGCGTTTGGATCCCCATGTACCCAAGTTCAACCTCAGCCTTTTGTCTCTTACTGATTTGTCATTCTGGGATGCTGATACTAGGATATTCGAAGTTAGTTTTCCTTTTCTGACGTATAACAAAGTTTTATTAATGTTGTTTTGGATCAACATGTATCATCTCAGCCAAAAAAAAAGATCAACATGAGTCATCAATTGAGATAAGCCTGCCCTCTTCCTGGCCTTATACAGGGCTTATTATCATAAAAGAGGATTTTTGTATAAATAAAATCATGCATATATTAATATTAGTTGGCCTAAGTTAAGTACTTGAGCTAGATTGAAGGTTGATGAAACTTGGGAAGTTTTTATATAAAAAATAAATATCTCAAAATTGTGTCTATCATTTCTTTGTGACACTTTTGCTGCTTGTTCCTTTAGCCATAATTTGGCAAATGACCATTAATATAATTCCAGACTTTACAGTTGCAAATAGAAAGCTAATACTATAGTAAAAATCTTCACTATAGTACATAGCAGCCTGCATTCTTTGCTACATACTATAGTGGAAATTTTACTGCAACCATGTTGGAAAGAAGAATAATGGAAGTGATTAATGGGGGTGGAAACAGTATGAAAAGATTAACACCAGTAGATTTGATTCCATCAATTTGTAGGATTTTTTTTTTCCTTGAGATAAAGTTATTGACACCATTGTGAAAGAACGTATGACATAATCACCCAAAAATAACAACTTCTGACAGAGACGTTCGTCATAAAAATAGGCACATACATGTATTAGGCACCATACTCGAATTTGGAACAGATGTTAGTAATACCCTCACCGAGCAGGTCATCATGCTTGAGAGTAGAGGTTTAGCCCTTACTAGTAGAACTTGCAGAGTTTTAATATGAACCAGCTAACCATGCTGGAATCAGATCCTAAAAGAAATGCAGTACTTCACTTTGGACATCTTGTAGGTGCCTTCCTTGGCTGAGTCTAGGTGCTGAAGTCAACATAGGTAGGCTTGCAAAAGGAAGCTGAATTTATAACCCAAATGACAGTGAACTTCCGCAAAGCATCCAGCTCTATTAAAATAATTGCTAATGAAGATGATATTCAGTCACTTGAACCATCCCCATTTTCTGGAAAGACAAATTGCAGGTCCTCATTATCTCTATAGACTTGAACGAGAGCAGCAGCTTTATAGACAAACATCCCAACCATGGCTGGCACAAGCTGTGATGAAACAATACAACTATAAAATGACAAATTTCCTTATTAAGCTTCATGGAAATTTCTTTTCAGTCAAATTTTTTTTAGATAATTCAATAATTGAGGGAGGGGGAAGTTGAAGGCTGGAAGCTGGACGTCTCCTTTGGAAACACCAGGAAATGCAAACCAGTTAAGAACTTAAGCTACAATGGCCAGGCTCTTGGCGAATGTTTTACCAGTCCTAATACGTGAATCCAGAAAAAATAAATAAATAAATAAAATAAAATCATTACAGTATAAGTCATTTCAAGGGTTACCTGGAAATCAAATAAGTCATTGGAAAAATACTGATGAGACAGAATCCACAATCCATATATTGCTGCTGGGATCACAAGCCTTGGAGATGAAAGAGCAATTCCACTACCCTTGATGGCCTTCTCTATCGAATCCTTAAGGTCCTCACTTCTGATTCCAATTCTGAGTTGGAGATGGAGAATAATGTTAATTTAGCCATAAAAGGGAATAAAGAGTGTTTGACTACAGAAAATGACAACACAGAGTATGAAGAGATCAAGGCTGAAGTTTTGGGTTCTACTTCTTCTTCTTCTTTTGCATGAAAACTTGAGGAACGATTTCTCTGGACAGGTTGTCTACATGCTTGTATAAGAGCTGAAGGTACAAGCAACTGCACTGAAAACAATGTCAGTTAAAATACAAGAATAAACATGAATAACTTGGGCTGCTAAAACATTGTAAACAAATTCAGGAAGTTTTCCCTTCGTTCTTTTCTTAAAATTTGATGTGAAAGCATTATTAATTTGGTTCAGCAGAAGATTCCAGTAAGTCCATAGAAAATCTATAACTCTAAGAAGAATTCGATTGCTGAATCTTTGCAGCAAAGGGCAACTATATCAGTCATGTGAAAGTATGAAGAAATGGCTTGGTTAACACATCTTCTAAAAAGAAAAACGATTAAATGTTTATGGAACTCCCCTTTTTGGGTCACATTCAAGTTATGGGGAATCATTACATTTTCAGGAACAGTCACTCAATCAAGCCATTACTTCAATTAAACAATCTAAACATATGAAGTACAAATGTATCAACCTGAACAGAACTCCTGTCCCATAACTAACTGCAGCCTGTGAAAGTAAAAGAGGCAGGTCAGTACTCTTTAAGCACATAAAACTACATTATTTCCAGAAATACTTGGAAAAAATAAAAGATGCTTGATTTAGTTGCTGTCAAGACAAAAAAGAAAAGGAAAATAACTTTTAAAAACAAGAGGAGTTAGAATAATTCCAGTAAAATTCCAGGTATTCATGTTATTCCAATCCTATCAGCAGTTAAATAGAGCATAATTAATATAGTATAAAAACTGTTGAAATTGTAGTGTACAAGGTAAAATCTTTAAAGTTCTAATGGAAAATTTTTTATTTCTCATGACTCGGAGCAACTGTATTGCTTAACTTTGAAGACTAGCTCTTTATTCTTCCCTGTGAAATGTTACCTGGGCTGATAAAACTATCAAACAATACCCACTGCATGCTGTTCCAATACCAACAGATAAAAGCATCATCTCCCTTTTGAGCTACAAGAGAAGGTGCAAAAAAATCAGCATCCTCTACAATATCTGAATAATTTTGGTTATGGAAATGATGCAGCAAAGTAAAAAAAAAAAAAAACGTAAAAGAAACTAAAATGGGCCTGGTTAATCCTTCTTTATTACTTCAACCATTGTGGTTTTTTGTCTTCCCCATATAAGAGAGAAAATGAGGGAAGTGGGGGGAGGGTAATAGAGAGTTACAACTGCATAGAATGTGAAGGTTATGTTTCAGGTGAACATGATAAAGCTCCTCTATGCACGTTTTTTTATTGGTAAGTCCACACACTCAGGGGGGTCATAAATCCACCACCTCATCCTCCACCTTGCTCTTACAATGGAAGGAAATAACATTGGAGCTAGTAAATTCGTATATGCACTCTTGATGAAATATAAAATACAAAACCCAACCATTGATTTCATAAAAATTAAAACCCCTCACAAGCAAAAAATTCAGCTGCATACTGAGTCAAGAAAAGTATCATACAGCTTCATAGTTGAGGAGGTTCAGTTTCTTCCTTCTTTCACTATCATCCTGCAACGCCTGTAATTGCATATATAGATAAGAAACAACTGAAATTGCACTATAGATAAGTAATAAACAAAACAAAATTCCATGAAGGAAATTTTTTATATTTCTTAGGGGTTGGAGGGTGAAGGGTGGTGGATTTTAATAGCAAACATAAAGCATCAGTGTCTATAATAAAAACAACTAAAAGCTTACCTTAGCGATGGCTTTCTTATTGACTGGTGCAGAGTTGTCACCTGATACCCATTCATAGGTTCTTGACAGTTTCAAAAACCCACCATCATTATCACTTTCCATTACCTATAAATAAAGGACCATTAAAAAGGTGAAATACTGAATGAATTTGCTTGTTCACAAATATAAACATGAAACGCTAATACAGCAAGATTTTCAATTAGAGTTTTGGAAGAATAAAAGGGCAAAGAACTACCGAAGTAGGAAGGCACATTTTAGTTTATGGTATCAGTCACAAGTTGTTGAGATTAAATTAAAAATAAATCAAAGGTGAAGGTAGTCACTAAATAAAACTAAAATTTGAACCTATCAAAGACCAGAAGATGCAAAAAGTCTGTGTTTGTCTGACAGTGCAGTTAAATACTTTCCACATTTGATGAGGATCCTCCTTCCCCCTCTTGATTTCATTAAATCCAGCAACTGATTTATTTATTCACAAGCCATTCCCACAGAGCTTATGCTTCAAGATATATGCGTCTGACTGCTTTTGCTTCAGGAACCCACACATTAAAATCGTGTTTTAAACTAATGGATCCATCATAAACTTTCCAAAAAAGATGAACCAAGAATGAGGGAATGATATCATAAATATTGTAAAAGAATATAGGCATGTATGAGCTTTGGGATTTTTTCAAGATAGACAAATTGTCCTGTCAAATTCTCAGAGCGTTAATACACAACTATCTTACACAATAATTTCTATTAATTTCATCTAGTAATCTGGGGGGCTCTAGAAATGTTGAGAAGTGCTGAGATAGCCTGATAGGTTCGCAATACTTCAGATACTTTGAAGCATTATATTCTCAACCCACCATCAATAATCAGACCACTCTTTCCAATAGCAAATAGTCATATGAGGCATAGGAGATGCATAAAATCTGGATGTGTGGAAGAAAGGATGACGGGATTCAAAATCAGTTTGTTGACGGTGATGACAAATGGTCAGAGAAACAGTTTTGCAGAAAAACAACTATCTTGATACAATTTCTATTTCAAATGAAAAGAGGATTTCCGGAACCTACATTAGAAATGTTCATTATTTATGCAGAATGCACAAGGACAACATTTTATAATCATTTACCAATCCCAAACAGTTTGATATGCTAAAATTACAGTTATGCCATGTTCTCGACAAGGAAACAAAGCTGAACCCTGATTTCATAAAATTGCTGGTCATAAGTGCAGCTTAAGAGTTGAATTTCATTCCTCCCATATGTTCAGCTATATGCAACTATTTGTTTTCTAATATATGCAACTATATGCAACACAGTTGACCAATCAATGATATATTCCTTTAAGTTAAAATCATGTAATCCTGCAAAGAAAGTATCTTTTTATGCTAGCTAAAAAAGGGGAACATTAAAAAAACTTAGTGTACCTGCTCTGCTTGTTGAGGAGTGTCGGCAGGTTCGCCGGCATCAGCATCTACAAATTGCTGGACCTCCCTCTGCCAAAATATGTCAGAAGCTTTTGAAATAAAATCTCCGCTTAATTTTCTCTCCTTAAAGAACATTTGCAAAACATCCTCTTCTGCTACTCCACTCACTGGAAGTCAAGAAAAATAACAAAGAAGATAAGCTTGCAGTAATTACCCTGGTGAGTTGGCGAGGGAGGCAACTACGCAACCATAATCACGTAAGGCACATGCAACTCAACACAAGTGGCTAAAAACTAGTACATGATGAGTATTATAAATAGAAACAAGTCCTGACAATTTACAAGGTCAATGAAAAATGCATACATAAATCATTAAATGTAACTAGAAAGAGCTCTCAATCTCTAGAATTCTAGTCGTAACATCCATCTACAAAGACCAACAAAAGTGAATAACTTGCCTCTTATAAACATCATATTCTAAGTCACATCACAATTAGCAGTTTCAAAAGTATGTTCCAGAATACATATCCAAGTGCCAATTACCTTGCTCTTGTTACAAGGGAATGAGGTGCCATTTTAGCTAGAGCTCACTGGCAAAAGTCCTCAAATGTTACCCAGAACCCCAAATTTGTGGACTTTGTAAAAACATCATGTAACCCGTATAGGAGTAACTATAACTATTAGTCCAATATCCAATGACACCCAAGAAAAAAAAAACCATAATTTACTATAAAGATAAAGTCTTTGTAAGAAAAAAGGAAAAATAAGAGTTTGAATTGGGTCTTCCATTTTCAAGGAAACTGAGAATTATTGCATTGTTATCTCTAAGTGAGCTGAGTGATTCTATTCAATGTAATCAAAGTGAAGAGAAGGTACTATAATTATACTACGCTGACTAACCTGGACGAGGGCTTGTTCTTAGGACTGAAACAGTGGGAAGTGTGGAGCGAGGAGTTGGAGAAATTCTTGGAAATGGGATGTTGGAAGAGCTGGTAGAGGTAGTAAAGCACCTAACTCTTGAAAGAGTATCCATTGTGATTGGGCAATCCAGTCCAGGCTCTTCCCTATGAAATGAACAAATATCTCTCTATACAAGCATATGAAAGTAATCTATCTGTGTGGATGATGTTGATTGGGGGAGTGGGCAAAACTGAAAAGGTCGTTTCAAATTGTGCAAAATTGGCTTTTTCCCAATCTCATGAGACATTTCGCAATTTATTGTTAAAAAATAAATAAATCGAAAAAGAAAGAGATTTTGAGATTTTTGAAAGATAACAAATTAGAGGAATCCATTATTATTATTGTTGTTATTTTATAATTTGATATTTACAACTTACAACCTGAGGAGAGAGAATTTAAATCATGATTGTCGTAGACATACCAAAATATATAAATTAATTGAATTACGAGACTTTTGACAATAAATTTAAATAATGAATGATCAAAATATGTGAAATTTAGCACCTTAAAAACCATATTTTGTGTGTTTTAATACCTTGTTATCACGTTTGAAAATAATATAAACTAGAATTTGGATGTTCATCAACATTTGGATTCAGATAAACTATTATATTTTGTCTCTCTAGATGCTCAATATCTAAATTCCACTTTTTTTTTTCCATTCTCTTCTCTTTACTCCATTTGATCTATGTTTGATTTCATTCCATTATTTCATTTTAATTTTTGAACCCTTCTATTCATTCACATCCCTCGTCCATTTTTTTTCTTAACATTACATTTTTAAACAATTATTTTGATAAATAGCATTGTTTGAAATTTATGTGAAACAAAAACACTCTTATGAATAGACATGTGCTAAATATGGTTAAAGATGTGACCATTTTCAAAAGTTTGGTCTACATATTTCCCGTGTCTTCAAAAGACAAGTTACAGTTGAAGATGCTAAACCCACCTTCTCTTTAAGAAACTTGCAAAGTTTTTAAATAACCTTCAAAGATAAACCGGCAATCATGACTCAATATGCATCATTTGGTATTTCCAACAAATACATTCATAATTTAAATCCTCTCTATTGTTGCAACTATCAAAATATCAACAACAACAAAAATGTAACTAAGTATTTGTTTCCTCCAAAACTTGATATTTAATTATACTCATTTAAATACTAGATATTTACAATGCAATATGTCAATCTCATGCTTTTCTTTTCAGTTACCTGTCCCATATGAGCTCAATAACTCACACCACAAGCAAAACAACGAAGCAAAATCATCAATATTATTAAAATTACAATCACTTAAAGGCACACGTTTAATGGAAGTTGATGTGAAAGCCTTAATTAAATAAATTCAAAATTTTGAAAACTCAATTAAATAAAAGTGAAGTTAGATCAAACTTAAAAACCATTCTTATTATTTTGTGAGGTGTAAAATTATTACTTAAGTTTTGGTATTTAGATTTTATTAACATCTCTTTTACCATTGACAATATATACCAAGGAAGTCGATACCGTACCGGTACCGGCCGGTACATATCGTATCGGTTCCATACCAGTATCGAAATATTAACGTTTCATACCTGTTTAAATACCGGCCGTACCGGCCATGTACCGGCCATATCGGCCAATTTCGGGTAATACCGGCCGGTACATAAAAAAGGTTTTTTTTTTTTTTTTTTTTTTAAGTTTTGTAATTTTTGAATTTTTATTAGGGTAGAATGGTAACTTATTTGCATTAATTTATTAGTATTATTTGTTTTCTTAGCATGCAATAGTAACTTTTAAGCTTTCTATTTTTTATATTGTGTGTGTGTGTGTGTGTTTTTTTTTTCTTTTACTTGATACTAAAGTCTAAAACTATGAATAATTAGTTTTGAATTAAGGAAATATTTTATGGTAAACTTTTATATTTATTATAATATATATACACATACATACATGTATATATTTATTTATAAATATAAAAAATAGCGGTAAACCCGAAATGGTACATCGGTATTGACCGGTATCCGAAATATATCGTACCACTAGGCAAATTGGTACAGCCTCAGATATAATATTAACTCCCTTGATATATCTTCGAATTGATCAATACGCTCTTAACAATTTCCTTCTTGTAAAACAATTTATGGGTTATAAATGAGCTGGATTTCTACTGGGTCGACATTAAGACCAAAAACCCAACTAAATCCGGCCCATGACACCATTTAACTCAGGCGGTCCCGAAACCAAAAGACCCATTTCCATATCCAAGTCCCAAATTTAAGCCCAGCCGCGAAGGCGCGTTGCCTCTTCGTTCCCTTCTGCTTAAACCCTCACACACACCTTGCTCACCACCTCCAAGCTGTTTCTGCAAAACCTAAACTGAACAGAGAGAGAGATGGATAGAGTGAGGATAGAAGAGGTCCAGTCCACTACGAAGAAGCAGCGCATTGCTACTCACACTCACATCAAAGGTCTTGGCCTTGAGGTATATAAATTTCACACTCTAATTTTCCACTTTTAGACGCTTTAAGGGTTTTTGTTTTCTTGGTGTTTAAAATCTCTACAATTTATTGCCGTCATCGACTTAAATTTTCTTTATATAAATGTGTCTTCAAATAATTGTTTTTAAAAAAATGATATGGTAATTGTTCTATCTGTGCTTAGGTTGCGTTTGTATAAGCTGTTGGAAAATTTTGTTTTGAGTTTGTTTGTAAACAAAGCTACGTACGAGGAGTTGTGGTTGCAAAATAGAGTCTTGGGGTTTTAAAAACGCTCTTTTAATCTTCCAAAACACTTAACCAAATGAACCCTTAGTATCATACATTTTGTTCCAAGCCCGGAAAAAGAGGAGGGTTGTAGTAGGTTGTTGGCATTCGTGAAATTTAGTTGCTTTATTATGAATTATTATGTGATTGGTAGTAGTTTTACTTTTTTGGTCACTGAATATGATGCTGAGATTAGTTCTTTAGGACTATATGATTCTGAGAATTTTAGATGGTTGTATGGACATATTGATAGTGCATTTTCATGCTCTACTTTATTTTCTTTGCACTGTCCTCTCTCGCCTATATGTTGATGTGTGTGTGTGTGTTTTATTATTATTATTATAAAGTGGCAGACCTTTGTTTTGTGGGCAAGAAAACAACATTTGAAATAGAGCTTGTGAATGTCAATTATATACACCTGTTTATGGGCACCAAAGGTGGGAAAAGGGGTCACTTGTCAGAAGACCAAATCCTAGAGGCCTAAATAGATCATTGCTTGAATTGATATTGTAGATCATGACTGGTTTTCTGGTTTGATCTTCATGTGAATAACTGGTAATTCTATGTTGGATTTTTGGTCATTAATTTCCAGGCCAGTGGAAGAGCATTGCCCTTGGCTGCTGGGTTTGTGGGTCAGGCAGAGGCAAGGGAAGCATCTGGTCTTGTAGTTGATATGATACGGCAGAAGAAAATGGCTGGGCGGGCACTTCTACTGGCTGGGCCTCCTGGTACTGGAAAGACAGCTCTGGCTCTTGGAATAGCACAGGAACTTGGGAGCAAGGTCCATCTCACATTTTATCTTGGTAACTTGTTTTGTTTTTTTATTTATCAACACTTTTTATGTTTCCTTGGTGAGAGTTCTTTGTTGATGTTTCATGTTTTTCCCCCATTATGATATTAGATGATTGATGGTCCTTCAGGCTTATTAAATAAAACTCTCTTTGTTATTTTGCAGGTTCCATTCTGCCCAATGGTTGGGTCAGAAGTTTACTCATCAGAAGTAAAGAAAACTGAGGTTTTGATGGAAAACTTTCGACGGGCCATTGGTCTACGTATCAAGGAAAATAAAGAAGTCTATGAAGGAGAGGCAAGCTACTAATGCTTCTTTGATATTAGTCTGATGTGACCATAATCTCTTTGTGTTATTTTTATCTTTACTTCTTAATTCTTGATATGTTGCTGTTCTTGTCATAGGTTACTGAACTTTCCCCGGAAGAAGCTGAGAGTGTGACAGGTGGCTATGGTAAAAGTATTAGCCATGTGATCATTGGATTAAAAACTGTGAAAGGAACCAAGCAACTGAAGTTGGACCCAACCATTTATGATGCCTTGATCAAGGAGAAAGTAGGTTCCTTTTATTTATTTGCTGTTATTTTTACAATGATAGAAAATATATTTGCTTTTTTGATATATTCGTTTACTTTGTATAATCTCTTTGCGAAGTATTTTAAATTTACTCATCCTTCTTATCCATGGAGTGTGTGTGAAGCTGTTACATGCAAAATTTTCAATGACTATGTTCATTTATTATTGTCACCTTGCAAAATGTTCTTCCATCAAAAGGAATACGATCCTTGTGGATTGGTGTTGTATGTGTAAAGCTAGTGGCAAATTAGTTGAATATCTATGGCTTTATTGTTTTATTGCTAGAGATTTGTGGTCTTTTACCTTTTCTTTATTTTGAGTGGGTGATACCTTCAAAGGTTACGGATTTGTTCCTTATGCTTGGAGGGCAAAGTAACGGATCAATATGGAATGCTACTCTTCATATAACATGGGTGATTTGTAGAGAACAAAATGATAGCAGTGTGAGTGAATGCTTGCTTGCTTTTGGCTGCATCCTCATTTTTTTGGTTTATAAATAGATTTTCTAGACATGATGAATCTTAAATGAGGTCTTTAGGTGAACCTTTGTCCACATCTTCTGTATACTTTACGTCCCTTTTTTTCCTAATAAAAAATTCAGTATTACTAGTGTTGCTGCATGTGCTTGAGTATGCCAGGTCGTTTGTTTTTGGGGCTAATTCCTGTTTTATTTTTAATTTAATTTAATTAATTAATTAATTTATTTTTTTATATTTTAACTTAGGACAGGCAACTCAATCTGATGTCATGTCACTTTGATCCCTGTTCTTCATTTTCCTGACGTTTTTATTTATTTATTTTAAAACTTTTAACCTGGGGTTTGGTGTGCTCAAAAGGAGAATCTAATTAAAAAAATGATTATAGTTTGATCCCTTTTTGGTTTACCTGATACAATGTTGCAGGTGGCTGTTGGTGATGTTATATACATTGAAGCAAATAGTGGAGCAGTAAAGAGGGTGGGCAGAAGTGACGCTTTTGCTACAGAATTTGACCTTGAAGCAGAAGAGTATGTTCCACTTCCTAAAGGAGAGGTTCACAAAAAGAAGGAGATAGTTCAGGTCTGTTTTCATTCAGCTACTAGTTTTTTTGTGTATGTTGCATATTCTTAAACTCATAAGTGACATACTAATTTATAATAATAGTGTTGGACATTTCCTGACCATGTGTGTTCCATATGAGATCAGGATTCAAGATAGTTGTGCATTTCAATTTTTTGACTGTCAGTGTAGTTAGTAATTGCAGCATTTCTTTCATAAATGCCATATCGACATTGTGTGAAGCATATGCCATCAAAGTATAAAGAATTTAAGCTGCATATGTGTTTGACCTATGAGGGAAATGTGTTACAGAAATTATCCGATGAGACGTAACTGACTCTTGAAGTTGCTTGAATTTCTCTTATGACTGCAGCCAACCCAAGGATGATATAGCTAGAATTTAATGCCTCTTAAGTTGGTTGAACTTATCACCTTGTGACTCTTGGTGGCTTAGTAAGTTGTTGAGCTTCTTATAGGATTTGTAACCATTAGGCCTGTTCTAAGTGGTAAAGTGGGGGGATGGAGCTGGGTGGTTCATATGATCATATTTTGCTCAGCCAAAGGAAAAAAGGGAAAGAAAAAGAGAACTAGGAGAGAGAGAAAGAGTGAGACTGAGCTTAATGTATATAAGCATTGCTTTCGGTTCATATATATATATATATATATTGTTGTGCTTCTGATAGAATTTTCTTTTTGTTTTCTTAGATTATGTTGATGTTGACTATTGGTACTGGAAGTTTATACTTATCAGAAGACTCATAAACTGAGCTTTTTTGTGATGTAATGGGCTTCCTATTTTGTTGTTCAGTTTTCTGTTTGCTTATCCAATCTCTAACAGGATGTAACACTACATGATCTGGATGCTGCAAATGCACGGCCTCAAGGTGGGCAAGATATACTGTCACTAATGGGGCAGATGATGAAGCCTAGGAAAACAGAAATCACTGACAAGTTAAGACAAGAAATTAATAAGGTACTACATCATAATTTTTTTTTTATAAGAATTAATAATAAAGTAAATAAATTAATCTACTTCATAAATTTATGTCAGATATTAATTTCAATGTATTATTTTCTTTTGATAGAAGCTTAAGTCATGGTCAGCAAGTCATACGAAGTTTCTCAAAAATTTCTGCAATTATTTTGGGAAATCCTTTTCTTAAGTTGTTATTATTTTTCTTAACAGTTCTCTGATTAAGTTGAAAATTCCAAGACATTGACACAGTCCATTCTTCTTTTCACCAATAATACATAAAAAATCATTCTATACTTTGTCTTTATCCCACTATGATGCATTAAAGATGAGATGGTGTATGTTTGTTCCCAAATTTATGTTTTTGTCTAGCTTTGGAGGTAACTTCTTCTTCTTCTTTTTTTTTAATGACAGGTTGTTAACCGGTACATTGATGAAGGTGTAGCAGAACTTGTCCCTGGAGTTCTATTCATTGATGAGGTTCTTTTCTCTATTATGTCTGTCCATGTTTTAAATGTTTCATGGTTGCTCTTTATTATTTATTTATTTGTTTATCTATCATTATTTGCAGGTACATATGCTGGATATGGAATGCTTTTCATACTTGAATCGTGCTTTAGAGAGCTCACTATCTCCAATTGTAATCTTTGCCACAAACAGAGGGTTTTGCAATGTGAGGTAAGAAATTCTTGTGCACCTTAAAAATTTTGGAGTGCTTCTTCCTTGACCATGTTTTTAACCTTAATAAGCAACTTGTTACATATGAAAGTCACTGTTGCCAGTGGACAAGTCATAAATCTTAAAGCAGAAATTGAATGCATTTGTAATTGATTAATAGATATGCATGATATACTTCTCTTAATGTGCTATTATTGTGGTCGGTGTTATCATCATTCAGGCCTTAACCAATAAATTTGCCATCTTTATTGCATTGTTAAGGCATCAACCTTGATACTTAAGCCATACAAATGAGTGCATCACAAACTTCTTTTGAGCACTATTTTTCCTTTATGGCTTATAACTGGAGCAACTTGGAGATGTTTTCTTTGGCTTGCAAGGTGGTCAGGGGATAAGAAAGTGAATTTGTGCTGATGCCTAAGTATCAAAGAGTTTAACAACAAGGTATTGTATGTGTTTTGTGGGACAGGGTTTGTGATTTTTTTTTTTTTTTTTTTTTTTGATAAGTAATAAAGATGTATATTCAAGAACACCACCTCATGCAGAAAGACATAAGGTAGAGGTAAAGAAATACAGAGAAAGAAGATAAAAACAAAAAGAAAAGATACTAATTACAAAGTAGAGAACTAAGGAATATAGGTAGAGAATCACTAGAGGTGAGTCCCCAAGCCTTAGACTAGTCAAAAAGGGAGCCACTAAACGAAGCCAATAATTGGTCGTTGGATCTTTCCATGTCCTCAAACGTTCTCCAATTTCATTTCCTCCAAAGACACCACATTAAGCAAAGCGGCACTAAATTCCTAATTCTAGATGAATGCTTTCCAAGCCAATTCCACCAACCGAAGAGAGTCTCCGCAACTAATCTTGGCCAAACCCATGCAATCCCAAATGATCTAAACACCAAACTCCACAACCGGTAAGCCTTACCACAATGTAGGAGCAAATGATCCACAGTCTCCCCATTACAACAACACATAATGCACTAGTCAACAAAGTCCATCCCTCTACCCCTCAAATTATCACTTGTAAGAATCTTATCCCATACAGCGGTCCACACAAAAAAAGAAACACACTGAGGGGCCTCAACCTTCCAAACTCCTTTCCAAGGAAAGATAATGGGCAATGGATCTCTTAACTTATTATAAAATGATCGGTTATCAAAATTCTCATTCTTCGTCAACTTCTGCCTCATATGGTCTCCATTCTCTGTTGGAGGTAAATTGGAACCCAAAGTACGAAGAAATTCATCAACAATACCCATTTCCCAATCATTTGGTCTCCGACTGAAACGGACATCCCAGCTTCTCTAATCTCCTATCCCAGACCGTTCAAGAGAAAAGGCCACTGATGCATCTTTATTGGAAGCAATCCCATACACAACCAGAAAGGTCAATTGAAGTGGAGAATCCCCACACCATGTTGCCCACTGCTAGAGGATCCATACCTAGGAACTTTGTCGATCTGATATGTAGAGCTTTTATATTGTCTATTCATTTTCATTTGATCTGCTAATGTAAACACAAAGTTAAAAAAATATGGTCTTCATGGCTTCTGTAGTTTGTCCATGATTAACTAGGCCTTTTCCTGGGATGATGCCATGGTGGTTCCACATTTCTCAATGCAGTAAAATGTCAAATGTTTGGATTGATCGATGATCTTAAAGCTGCATTTGGTGGGGTAGGATACAGTTTGCACCCCAACTGCTAATGGTGGATTGGGCGAAAAAAAGTTAGTGACCTTTAACGAGAACATTTTGGATAAATGGTTATGGCATTTTGGGTTGAAGGAAATGCTTCTATGGAGACACGTGGTAGCCGTGGAATATGGAGAGGAGTGGGGAGGTTGGTGCACAAAGTCTGTTCGAGGAACTTGGTTGTGGCTTATGGAAAAGCATAAGCATGGGTGGGAAGGGTTATACAGTGTATATACCTGCTTTGATATAGGGGAGGGTAGCTGTGTTTGGTTTTGACATTACAAGTGGTGTGGTAACCAACAATTGAGGATGATTTTTCCAGATTTATATGATTGTTCATTAGTTAGAGATGCCTTTATTGGCTCCTTGCTGGGGAGACAGAAGGGAACATAGGAATAGGGGTGTCAGATTTGAGCAAGACTATTGATTGGGAGATAGAGGTGGTAACCTCCTTCTTTAATCTCCTTTATTCCAATATCCCTCATGAGAGAGTAGAGATAGATTGATTTGGCAATTGAAAGGGAATGTAGATTTTGATGTGCGTTCTGTTTGTGATGCCTTAAGGGGTCCCTGTTCTAAGTTTTCCTGGGAAAAGTATTTCATATGTCAAGGCCTCAGGAAAATTTCTTTCTTTGTTTGGACGGTTGCATAGGGGAGGATCCTTGCGATAATCTCATTAAGAGAGTATTCATGCTAGTGGGTGGTGTTGTAAGCACCATAGTGGGGAGATTGTGGAGCATCTTTTGTTACACTTTAATGTTGCATTCAAGCTGTGGATTTTGTTTGGATAGTGGAATTGAATAGGCGAGCGTTTTTCACATATTTGTAATCTGACTCTATTGTGTTTGATGTGGACTCTATCGTAGGAGCGTAACCATCATAAATTTGAGTATTTGGGAATTTCAAGGACACATTTGATAGAATTTTTATTTTATTTTATTGGTTTGATTGGTATCGGGCATGGGGTTTTACTAATTGTAACTCCATTCTTAAGTTTTTAGATCATTATACTTCTGTACATAACATCTCATAATTCTTTAGACTCCTTTGTGTACTTTTCCATGTGCATGAAGTAGTCTCATTCAATAGAATTCTAATTTACTTATCAAAAAAATTATTGGGGTTTTTTAGCAATCTTATTGAGCAATTGTGTGTTGGGCTAAATGGACAAGTTCTGTTGTAGATGGGCTCAGTGGTGGGGGTCTACCTGCTTGGATGAAAATGGTGGTTAAATTGATTTTGTGCAAGTGATGGAGGTTGGTGGCATGTGTGACAGCAGTTGCTTATATATAGATATATATATAAATTCTTCTATGTGATGCTTTAATTACTTTGATCTTTTGTGTTTATAGTGGTCTACAAACAATAATGCTTTTGTCATCTGGGCCTTACCTCATAGTTGCCTAGGAACCTTGCCTTAAGTTACTTTGATGTTTTAAATTCTGAACATGAATCTTATAATTTTTTTTTGAATATGAATATGTTTTCTTGCAGAGGGACTGATATGAACTGTCCTCATGGCATACCTGTCGACTTGTTGGACCGGTTGGTTATTATCCGAACACAGACTTATGATGTTGCTGACATGATAAAGGTTCAACCCAAATTTTGTGTTCTCTCACTGTCTACAATCTCTCTTCAACTCCTAACCATATTATCATTGTCCACATACTGATATTTGTGGTCTTTGTTACTGTCAGATTTTGGCTCTCCGTGCAAATGTGGAGGACCTAGTTATAGATGACGAAAGTTTGGCTTACCTGGGTGACATTGGTCTACAAGCATCCTTAAGGTTTGGCTTAGTCTTTAGATTTGCTGTTTCTGAGTCCCATCCCTCAAAAGATATTTAGTGACGCTTCTGTCATCTCTTCAGGCATGCAGTTCAGCTGTTATCGCCCTCCAGTATTATGGCAAAAATGAATGGCCGTGATAATATCTGCAAGGTAATAATATGATTTGGATTAATCTGTAATCAATGTGATTGAAGATGATTTAAAATATTGTAGAATTCTTCTTCCATCAACTACATTAGTAATTTTGTTTCAATTTATATGATTTATAGGCGGATGTTGAGGAAGTGAAAGCTCTCTATATGGATGCAAAGTCTTCAGCAAGACTTCTTCAAGCGCAGCAGGAAAAATACATTTCATGATAATTCTAAACAATTTTCCCTGAATGTCAAAGGTAGTCTGAATTTGGCAGTAGCATTATTTAGGTTCAGTTAGCTTGTCTGTCGTGGGTTTTGAAAGAGCAGGAGGTTTTGGTCAAAGACTTTGGCTTTGTTGATAATTAATGTGTGTAAAGGTGAAATGTTTCGTAAGTGTTCCAAGCTACGGGAATTTTGTATTTGTTACATGAGTAGTGTCATGGTTATGCTGTCAGCAGTGATGCAAGTGGTGAAACTCTAGTTGTTGCACCATTCTGTTAATGAATGCATCTATGTGTGGAACTAAGCTTTCAAATGCACTTCATATTTACTGTGGAAAATTACTAACCCAGTTATGTGATGATCAGTAATTCTCAACTTTATTTAACAATTTTTATGCGAATCTGTGTGAGCTTTATTTACAGCATGGAAGTAGCCATTGCTTTATATTTTCTTCCTGACTCCTGTGCTTCACATGCTACTTGAAGAAATAGTGATCGAGGGTAAATTGGAAGATATAAATATATATATTGCTCGAGTTGTTAAACCATTACTATATAAGTCCAATTTCTACATCAAATGTGGGTTTCCTGAAATTATGAAAGAAGGAAAAACTAATAATTTGGTTTTGATGGTGAATGAGATAGTATGTATCCTTTCATTCCTTTGCACAAAGACATTCTAAGGGTTATGTGTGGAGAGTATTGCAGGACATAATCATCCGAACTCTTGTCTATAGAGTTGAAAGATTATTTTCTTATACGTAGGGAGAAAAAAAAATTTGGCCAGGTCATTTCAATTACACAAACTTAAAAATGCTCACTCAATTTTTATTATGCAAATACCAAAACACAAAAAAATTCTTTAATGTTCTTTCTCCTGCACTCTCACTCTCTCCCTCCTCTTCCTCATCACGCTAACCACATTGCTCTCCCCAACCCTCGTTGTCACTTACTTTCACCCTAGCCCTGCCACTATCAAATCTTCGATCTGACAAACCATAAGTGGCTTCTATGGCGGCTTTGTCATAAGTGGCTTCTATGGCGGCATCCACAACGGCTGCATCTCTTGGGGGTGATGAAGTGCTCAAAAACCCTCTCAACTTCAGCAGTGTGGCTAGGTCACATCCAACACCCTCTTGCCCAACCACTTCCAAGAATGTTGCACTTTTCTCCAAGAAGTCGCAATTGCCACCCATGAGATCTTTTTTAATAATACATGTTAAGATATTTACTATTATTAATATATCATTGACATACCTAGTTGACTTAAATCCACAGTTTCACCCCCTTATTTTGAAAAAAGAAAAAGAAAAAAAAAACCATTTAAAGTAGGGTTCATTAACAAAGTTTGTAATGACTTAGGAGTTATTAAACATTCCTTTGATGCAAAATCTAAGAAAATTATATAAATTTTTTTTTGAAATTTGCGTCAAATAAAAAGATTTACAAGATTTCTTTATGAGATTAACTTAGTAGTAGAAAACTCTTGTGACTTATCATACTGGTAAGTTTGAAAGTTGTAAATTCGAGTAATGACAAGCCTCGTTATTATACTGATGACCCAATAACAAGATTGGGTGCAATAACCACAATAACAAGATTGGGTGCAATAACCACACATGTGATTCCTTTCTTTGACAGATGAAATATTTTTTAAAAAAATTACAAGGGTTGAGGAAAAAAAAAAAAAAATCAGATCTTGTTTTTGCCCAGAATACAAGCTTGTTTCTTTGCCCGACCCGAGAACCCGGAACCAAACCACCTTCAAATAGAAACGTTATAGCAGACGAGGCGAGCTAGGGTTTTTGCATTCGTCGTCCACGACGAGAGCCAAGGCACCAGACCGATAAACCATGACTCGGTTGAGCTCGGAGCAGGTCTTGAAGGAAAGCAAAACCAGCGACCCCAACTCCGTCACATCTCTCAAGCTCAGTTGCAAAGCACTCTCCGATGTACCATCTCTCTCTCTCTCTCTCTAAAACCCTATCACAGCGCCATTTTCACTATTTTGAATTATCAGGTCTCATGCTTGAGCTACTTCACCAACTTGGAGAGACTCGACCTCAGCTTCAACAATCTCACTTCTCTCCAGGTCTACTTTCTCTCTAAACCTAACATATTTATATATATGAATTGGAAAATTTTGACACTGATTTCTGAAATGATATATACAAGTCAGGTTTTGGAGGCTTGTGTCAATTTGAAGTGGTTAGCTGTTGTGCAGAACAAACTGGAAAGCTTAAATGGAATTGAAGCTCTTTCTAAGCTCACTGTAAGTAGTAACAATTTCTTTTCAATTTTCAAATATTTCATTACTCATTTTTAAAAAAAAATTATTTACCATCTTGGTTTGGTTTGTAGTATAATGATGTTAATTTTTGAATCACTATGAAGCATTTGAATGTTGAATTTGTAGCATGGAATGTTTCAAATTGTACCGAGGTGGTGTTTAAGAACTCATTCAAGCTACCCAATTGATTCAATTTTAATTACACCATATCGGGATTTATCAATAATAATAATAATAATAATAATAATAATAGTAATAATAATAATAATAATTATACTGTCTCAGTAAAAGTATTATTTGTTCTATTTTCAAATGAGTTTCAGTTTGTTCCTTGGACTTCTGATTGAACAATTAGCCTCTTTGATGTGCTTATTGACGGTCTTGTGCTGATTTGTTCTTCCATCAGCAACATAACATAATCATAAGCTACATTTACTAATGCCACCTCGTATTTCAGTTTTTCCTTTTGCTATACGAGGATAGCTATTCACGTTGTGGCATACATAATATACACACACACACATTTATATACTTATAAAAGAAAATTAACCTCTTGGATATTAGGTTTATTACAAATCTGTTTTTCCATTGGTATTTTTCATGAAAGTCTAGTGGATTTTTCAATTTTGACATGAGTTTTAATTTGGTCCTTTGGTTTTTTATTGAAAAATTAACCTCTTTGATGTGCTTATTGACGGTCTTGTGCTGATTTGTTCTTCCATCAGCAACATAACATAATCATAAGCTACATTTACTAATGCCACCTTGTATTTCAGTTTTTCCTTTTGCTATATGAGGATAGCTTATTCATGTTGTGGCACACACACACACACACACACACACACACATTTATATACTTAATAATAACAAAAAAATTAACCTCTTGGATATTATTTATTACAAATCTATTTTTCTATTGGTATTTTTCATTAACATAATGGATTTAATCACATGAAATGTACATGGTTTTTGCCACATTATTAATAACTTTAAAATACCATTATTACCATGCGTGCATCATGTCATTAAATTCGTTATGTTGTTACAAAAATTTTTAATATAAGGTTTGATTTGTCACATATATAATGTCCAGGGGGTTAATTGTTGAAATTGAAAATATGAGGACCAAATTGACACTGACGTCAAAGACCAAAGGTGACATTTGTAAAAATCCCAAGCAATAAATATAAATCTTGCATTATACTAAGCCAAATTAATGTTGAATCAAGTTTTGTTTTGCAAGTAAGAAGAATAAGAGCATGACTTATGATTTTAGCTCACATACATTTTCAATTCAAGAACATTTCTTGTGAGGGTATATGTCTTTTTGGCTACATTTTAGGTGGGGGAGGGGGGATTAAAACCCTAGACGTCTCCATTGGAAAGACCAAGAAATGCCATTTGACGTAGAGGTCATTGACATTTGTTGTGAGGGTAATGTTAATAGTATTACTAACATAATTAATATATTTTTCAATGGAAGGCCCACTTGTGCTTGGATCATGGAAATTCTAACATAAACTCAACCTCTACATACCCTTTAGTGGTTTTGATTGAGTGGGGAATTGGGGGTTGACTTTTTCAGAAAACTGTGCAGTGACCATGAAAATTTAATTCAAAAATTGAAAATAAAAATGGTCAATGCGTTTATTCTTATGATTGTGAATGCATTATACAAGTTTGAGATTTTATAGTTAATCAAGTTCATTGTTCGATAAGAAGATGATATAGGATTGGAACATTGGTTCCTATTAGCATGTCATAATATAAAGTTGATAACACAACTTTTAATCCATAATGATCACATCAATCATTGATGTTGCATGGCAAATTCAAATTACTTTAATTAAATTGTGGAAGTTGTTTACTTCTTTGTTTATTCTTGATAACTTGCTTAAAATGAGGTATATCAGTCAATACTCAAAGATACTTTTGGAAGGATGGTTTGCTTGTTTTAAAAGCTTCCACCATTCACCATGAATTACAACATATATTTGTAATTTATTATGACCTGTGGGGGAAAAAAAGTAAACAGAGTTGTCAAATGTAAAAGAGGTAGTCACTGGGTGCTAAGGCAAGGTAAGGGATGCTCCTGTGATGCCTTTTGAGCTTTAAGGCAAGGAACACTCTCCTTTGGCTCTGAAGTGAGCACATTTGGGCATTTTTTTATTATTTAAGAACTTTCCTTTTTAATCTTTTAAGAGATGAGTGACAACCTTGTGGCCAACCTAACCTGCCTTCTTTGCTGGTCTAATTTAAAATTTTTGAATTATGTTATGTTCTAAAAGTCACTGTGTTCCATCTTTTTGTAAACAGGTATTAAATGCAGGAAAAAATAAGCTTAGATCAATGGATGAGATCAAATCTCTTGTGAGCTTACGTGCATTAATTTTGAATGGTGAGCTTTGTGAACCTTAATGTAACCAATTGCATTGTCGTAGTAGTTTTGCAAGTTTATATTTGAATGTGGTTGGGTTAGTAGCCATTAGGTTTTACTAGCTAAAGGCATGTACAATGGGCCTTTCTTTAGAAAGGTTCCCTACATTATCAATACACACACACACACACACACACAAACACATAATTTCTCTGTGTGTGTTTATTTATTTTCACCGATGCCTTTTATTCTGGGTTGCACAGATAATGAGATTATCTCCATCTGCAAGCTTGATCAAATGAGCGACTTGAATACTCTTGGTATGACTTCATGATTCTTAAATACGATGTCTAAATTCTGTTTAATGATTGTAATTTTCTTGTACTTTAATGGCAGCTAACAATCTATATTTGATTGACATTTATTTTGATTTGTTTTTGTTTGGAGTGATTTTTTTATTGTTAATGTCATAACAAAGTGTGAAGAGGCACAATTCAAATACACAGAAAGTATACATAAGATACACCAACATTGCAAGTAAAAGCTGAAGAAAAAGAAAAAAGTATCAAGAAATTCAAGCAAAGTAGAAAAAGAAAAACAGGCAATGGCAACCATCCAATGCATAATTCCTGTAATTCTTCCTCTCTTGGATGGATAGATCCTCTTCCAACCTGCCAACCTGTGTTCTAATATTCACAATAATTTCATCCTGATATTGCTGTGAAAGAAGCACCCAATGGAAGACCCAAGATTTCATATCCAGAATGAGAGCCTATCTATCCACATAGGTCTTTAAACGGCTTTGAAACATAGGAATACACATCTCAAGTAACAAATATGATATGTATCTGACATATGTATGTGTCATCTGCAAATAGCAGATGGGATATGGTTAACATATCATTACTCATACAAGCATTGTAAAATCAGAAAGGTAAAACCCCTGCTGTTGACATCATCCTACTCAAGGCCTCATGACAATGACAAAAAGTAAAGGAGACATGGATCCGCTTGTCTAAATCCACAAGATCAATTGAAGAAACCACTTGGAGTGCCATTTATCAAGACAGAAAAGTGTATTTAGGGCTTCTTTTACTTGCTTATATAGTGCAAATTGATCTAGTATACAGCCAAAGTGGGACCAGGACTATGCTGTGACTGGGTATCATAAGTCTCCTTATGCAACTGTCTTTGGTGTTCTGCAATAGAGAGGGACCACCTCTGGAGGCAGGTATTCAGGCAAAATGTGGGGTAATCAATGGATTGGATGAGGTCACATGGGGTGGTAGATCATTAGAAGTGGTTTGAAGTATATTTTCTAAATTGATCAGATATCAAATCAAGAGTGGTAGTCATCTTTGGTTTTGGCATGACTTGTAGTATAGAGAAGTCCCTTTGAAAATTTTCACTCTTCCACGAAAAAGTTTTGGGCTGGTATTTGTAGGCAAAAGCTGCCCAAGTCGCATGTTTCCCAACTAATTTAACTTATAAAAAAGATAAAATAAATATAAAATGTTTCACTTTTGGATGGATAGGAATGTGATACTTTGTAGTTGGTTGATATAGGGCTGGTCTAGGTCAATTCAGGTTTGGGAACTTGAGTCATTTACTTCTTTTTAATTCAATACTTTAAAGTTAATGGCTCTCTTATTCTACCAAAAAAAAAAAATCTTGATTAATAGTTTAATTACTTAATAAATACAAATAATTTGGTTTGGGGAAGTTGAATAATACTTGGTAGCCCTTTGCCAATGAGCTCTAACTCAAATGGGACCTCCTCCCATTGTAAGAGCGTGGGAGGGTGAGGTCATGTTACTTACCAACCGAAAAAATAATACTTTTTTGGCCTTTGGGATTATGATGCAGTTCTTTCTAGAAATCCAATTCGTGAAATTGGGGAATCTCTAGTGAAGGTGAAGTCTATCACAAAGGTAAGAAGTTTCTATGGCCTTAGCAGTAACTTCAGCTGAAATGGCTTTCACTCTTACAACCTTTCTTTGGTTCCAGCTCTCCCTCTCTAATTGTCAACTTCATACTGTTGGCTCTTCACTCAAGTACTGTACTGAATTGAAAGAGCTCCGACTTTCCCACAATAGTATCAGGGTATGCATTCCAGACCATTCTATCTCTTCTGCCAAGCATGCTTTCCTCAAATGAAAACTTCTTCAAAGTTATCCTCATGTAATTGCTTTTGTCATCTTTGTTGTTTTTTCCTCTGATGTATCTCTACTTTGCTGTAGTTTATTTTTGCTCCTTAAATTCTAACCGCATTTTTGCCCTCTCTGAACTGCTCAGACTCTTCCAGCTGAGTTGGCTCGGAATAAGAAACTCCAGAATTTGGACTTGGGGAATAATGCCATCATAAGGTGGTCAGATCTGGAGGTCAGATACAGGAAGCTGAAATTGTCTCTTCTCTGTTTTGCCTTTTTCCTTTGGAAAACATTTTACCACCTATTTTTTTTTTGCTAAAATTGTAGGTGTTGGCTTCATTAGTTAATCTGAAAAATCTCAATCTACAAGGAAACCCTGTTGCTGAAAAGGATAAATTAGCAAAAAAGGTAATAATCTTAGTCATGTCTCAAGCTGCCCACCTCCCCCTTTCTCCTTTCTGATCTGTATTTAAATCCAATTTTTCTGCCTTGGCATGATTCTTATTGAAGCAATTTAATCTGCAGATCAAAGAAGTTCTGCCAAATTTGAAGATATTCAACACTAAACCGGCAGATAAGTACACCAATAACAGTGATGGAGTTGATAAAGTTGATGATTCTTATGTAAATTCTACTAACAAGGCGGAAGTTCAGGAGGACAAGAAAAGAGATGACTTCATGAAGAACTCCAAACATCATGTAATGGCTCAAAGCAAAGATGGTTCTATTGATAATGCTGAAGGTATACATGCGGAGAAGTTGAAGCGAAAAAGGCAGAAAACAAGTGACGATGTGTCTGAAAACGTAGTTTTGGTTCACGGGGAAGAGAAAAGAGGTGACACCAAGAAAAAGAACTCCAAATATCATCTCAAGGATCTAGGTGAAGATAGTCCTCTTGATAATGCTATAGGTGTTGATCTTGAGAAGAAATTGAAGAAGAAAAGGCCAAAAACAAATGACGTTTCGTCAGAAAAAGAGACTCCGGTGTGTGAGGATGAGAGAAGAGATGATAATAAGAAAAACAACTCCGAACATCACGTTGTGGAACTAAGTAAAGACAATGCCGAAGATGTTCATGTAGAGAAAGAATCTAGGCATAAGAAGCAGAAGAATGACAAGCTCTCAAAAAAACAAGTTCCAGTCCATGAGGAGGTTGATGCCAAGGTTGAAAAGAAACTAAAGAAAACGAATGCGAGGCAAGGTGCGCTTGATGTTATTGATGATCCAGAAGCTTCATTTATGGAGATTTTTGCACCTGACAATGCAGAAAATCCCAAATATGACGATAAAAAGAAGATAGCTAACAAAGCCATTAAAGACATGAAGACGTTGGATGGCTTAGTTTCCATCTCCGTAAAGAAAAAGAAATCTAAACGCCATGGTGTTGACGCTGCACCCCACATATCCCCCACACTTGAAATTGGACTTGGTGGACCTTCAACGTGGGGTGACGAATGAATGATTGCACTGTGAAGGAGCTTGCAAATGGTTTTGGACTTCTTAGATTGTCTACTCCTTTGACATCTTGGGCGAGCTTTGAACTCGTTGTCTTGTTTAAAAATGGGCTCAAGACTCAAAAGTTGAGTTGGACTGTACACATCATACTTGCACTGTGACCAGTGCAAAGTATGATATAATTTTGTCAGGAAACTGAGTAACTCGTTATAAGAATACTAGCGCTAGTTACGCGTGTTAGAAAGGTTTTTTTTTTTTTTTTTGGTTGTAAAGGTTAAAAATTTACATTTATTATAATTTAGAAATATATATATATATATATATATATTTTATTTTTCAAACAAATAAAAATGATAAACTTTAGAGATTAAGAAATATAAGATAAACTTGAGGAAAAGATGACTAAATTTTAGGAGTTCTTTAATAATAATAATAATTATTATTATAATTATAATTAATTGGGGTGTTTTACTTTTATTAGGATGAAAAATAAATAAAAAATATAAAATTTTAAGGATAAAAAAGATGAACGAGAGGTTGGAGGAGTGGAAAAGTAGGAGGATAGAAAATGATAAGAGAGCAGAAAAATGAAGAGATAGAAAAGAATTTTAATTTACTTACTTTTTGTTTGGTTGGGAGTGGAAAAGTGGAGGGATGAAAAAAAATATGTTTGTATAAATTTACTCATGTACTTTTGTTAAAAAATGATGTACTATTAAAAAAAATCACCCAAATTTATTAGAAAATAAAAATCACATTTAAAAAAACAAAAACAAGAAATCACAAAGAAAAAAGAAAAGAGAGCAACTGGACTTGCTTAGGGAATTTTTTTTAAAAAAAAAAAAAAAGGGAAAGAGGCAACATACAGACCAGAGAAAAAGGAAAAAAGAGAGCAACGGATTGGACAAGCCCATGTGTAAGTGTATATGGACATTTTCGTCATTTACTTATTAAATTCCTCCCACTTAGTTTTTTCTCCATTTTAGAGAGAAAACATTTTGGTGAGCTCAAAGAGAAAAACACCCGAGTTTCATCAATTTTTTTCCTCCCTTCCCTCCAACCAAACACCCACCAAAAAAGATTTTTTTTTTTTTTTTTCCAAAGTTTTCCATCTACCCTATTTCACCTCCAAACAAACACACAAGGGGAGAAAAATCTTAAATTTTAAGAATTCTCTTTTTGAATTCAAAATGAAATTTGTTATTTGACATTTGTGACTATATTCCTAATAAAAGTTACTCTTTATTAATTATGATATTTTTTAAATACATAAAAGTCCAATTCAAAAGTGAATCTTCTTAAATATAGTTGTAAGGTCAGTTTTCGTAGCCCAAGCCCAAAAGATATGGGTTGAAGGCCCAATGAACCCGAAACAATGAATTTGTAGAGAGTGGGTCGAAGGTTTAGGCATTGGCCAGCCTTCACTGGGCCGGAACTACTTTATATCTTATTGAAAGAATACTTAGACCAATTTACAATTGAGGGATGCTCCTCGGCCAATGGCTAAGGAGGCTTGTTTCCTAGGCCTTTCTCATTTTTCTTTCCTTTTTTTTTTTTTCTTTTTCTCCCTCCCTTTTACACTTTGCTTGTATCCCTTATATATCCCCCTCTTCCTCCTTCTGTTGATCATTTATTGGCCTCTTCTCTGGCTGCCTGTCCCATCAGATGTCATATCCGTGCTCAAGTGGTTCACCCTGATCGATGTAGCCCTGCCCGGGGGTTGCATCCCCATTAATGCGGTCAGAAGGGTTAGGTGAACGTATTAAGTGTTGAGGTGACAACTTGCTCTGGGTTTGTCCCCCCCTCCCTTTTACACTTATCCTCAGTATGTCGAGGACGAGGGGGTCCTCGACGTGGATCCAAAGGAGTTTTCTCCCCAAATTGGCCTTGGATAGTCATCCTTCCTCGGATTGGGCCATTTAGGCTTGGCTTGGAATGGGCCAAGGCTGCACAATTTTCTGACCCCACAATAGCCCCTCAAAATCTTGCTGCACACATCCTCGGGCGGGGAGTAGGATTTTGACATCCTCGGCCTCACCCCTGTCAGGATTGGGGTCTATTTACCTACCCAATGCATGTTGCTGACGTTCCGAAGCACGTAACGTGCCCATTATTAAATTCAGGCAGCTCTGTGCTCCCCACGTCTAGTGAGGCATTATCTATCCAACGGTGGGGGTTCGTCTCGCATTTATGGGCGGGAAAGCCCACATTGCTCCTCAATTCGGGGTATAAATACCCGTAAGAACTGCTTCTCCCTGTTCCTCATTTGTAATCAAGAGTTCTCGTGCGTCCCTTCTGAGTCCAGCCACACCTACATCTTCAGCACAAAAAGCCTGTCCGAGGAGCTCCTCATCTCTTCAGTAAGTTGCTCTATCATTCTCTGAGCTCTCTTTCCCGTTATTCTTTTTCTTTCATTTGTCCTTTCCTAGCTCCTTTAAGCGTCAACTGGGATGGGTAGGTTTAAGAAATATGTCCACACCGAGGAGGCGATGGAGAAATTCATCGCCGACTACCGGATCCCCGCCAATGTAGGTTTGAGATATAGTGAAGATGGGGATTGACGCTTACACAAGCAGGAGGGTGAAGTGGTATTTCCCATCGCCGCCTTCCTCGAAGGGGGAATGACGATCCCAATGGGGCCGGTGATGAGGGACTACCTCACGCATTTCCGGTTGGCCCCTACCCAGTGTGGGATAAACATCTTCAGGATTTTGGGCTGTGTGGACATCCTAAATGAGAAGATGGGGTTAAGGTTGACTCACCACGACGTGAATTGGTGCTACAACCTTCAGCACCGTAGGGGCAAGTCTTATTATCTGAAAACGAGAGACGACAGGGTGCGACTCATCCAGTGCCTCCCTGAGTCCAATAAGGGGCTTAGCGAAGACTTCCTCATCATGTCAGGGGCATGGCATGATGGCCTTCACTACCAAATGACGGAAGGGGTACCAGGTAAGGCAGTAGGAGTAGGAGGGGTTTTGAGTTTTCTTGCACTTTTTCTTTTTTCTTTTTGCTAACATGGCGGTGTTTTTCGTTTGCAGGTCCGCACGCCTTTGAGCGCCACTTCCATTTGACTAACCAGGAAGACTTACAGAAAGTGCTAAGGGCGCCGGTTTACGTAAACGAGGACGACAATCAAGTTAGAGCCGCCCATTTAATCTTGGGGTATACACCCACCCAGAGGTCGTTCCCGATTTCGAAGCACGTCATCCTAGCGAACGATCCTCGGCTTCAGAGGCTTACTGTGACCGAGGACGGATTTTCGATTCCCGAGGAGCCCCACAATCAGGAAGTTGTCACACTAGCCATCCCTTCCTCTTCCCAACCATTCACTGAGGCTGCCGAGGAAGGTCCAGAGAAGGAGGAGGACCCGTTTGACGTTTTCGCTGGGCTTGATCGGTCCGAGAACCCGCCTGGGGACCTGGGTGACCCTAACCTGAGCGAAGCAGACCTCTTTGCTTTTGAAGCCCCTCCACCAACAATGGGTTACAAGAGGAGGCCAACTACCGATTTGTTGGACTTGATCGAGGGCCAACCAGGGAAGTCCCAACAAAAGCTTCCTCCTACCCCACCGAAGACTAGGTCAACTTCGGCTCAGCAGAATCTCCCTCCTCCTCCCCAGACACGCTCGCCCTCTTGGTCTGTGCCCGTCACACCCAAAAAGAGGAAGGACAAAGGCAAGGGGCCTATAGAGGAGAAAACGGTTCCTTCGCAAGAGGGGGACACTACTCTGCGGCCGTCCAAGCAGCTGAGGATAGGCGGTAGAAGTCCAGATAGGCAGGTCGCCGACACCACCTCGCCCGAGGCTCAGGCCTAGCTCCCAGCCCTGATGCTCCGTGGGGAGCCCTTGAGGGATAACGCCTCCCTCAGGGACTTTAACGAAGGTAAAAGGACGCGCGTGGCCGATGCACTGGAGAGGAGCCTACTACTCCTAGCAGACATGGCGGAGCTCAACTCTTTGACGAATGAGCAGGTCTTCCTCAGCCTTAAGCGATATGTGGGGATGGTAAGTACTTTAGTCTCAGATCTTCTCCCACTCTTTCTCTTTTATTGGGCTTACAGCATGTTGGTTATTCTGGTAGGCTATCCAAGCTATCTTTGCGTTGGAGGGGGCGGCAGACGACCAGAAGAAGACCCTTAAAAAGGAGCGCGACTGGCGATACCAGGCCACCAGAACTCTGAAGAATTCCGAAGTTGACCTCATCAAGGCCTGAGAGGCTCTGAAGGAGGTGACCCGGGAGCAGGACAATGCGCTGTCTGGTCTTGAGGGCGCCCAGACCCAAGCTGTGGAGCAGACGAGGCGCCTAAGCGAGGCAGAGGAGCAATTGCTGATCGCGAGGGATCTGATCACTGACCTGCAGGCTGACGTGGCTAAGGCCGAGGGGGCTCAGAGGGTAGCAGAATGGGCCGGAGACCAGGCCCGACGGGCCAAGGACAAAGCTGACCATGGCAGGGAGATGGCCGAGCGTGCCAAGAAGGAGGCTGAAGCCGTAGCCTACGTTGATGGGATGGCTTCAGTAGAGGCCGCCTATAAGGCTCAAGTCCCAGAGGTGTGTAGGCGATATTGTTCCCAGGTCTGGGCTGAAGCCCTCAAACACAAGGTTTTGAAACCCGGACCGGACCGTACGGTCCGACCGGAAAAACCTCAAACCGGCCATCTTTACGGTCTGTTAAACATGAAGAACCGTTCCTCGCCAAAAAAGCAGCAAACCGTATAAACCGCGGTCGGACCGCCCGGTTCTGTGAACCGTGACCGGTTCAGGCGGTTCACACGGGTCCTTTGTTTCAAGCCTTCAACGGCACCGTTTTGGACTCTCTTCCCTTTTTCTTTTCCTATATGGCGTCGTGGACTTTGGAATCAGATCATTCACTCAAACAAGAAACCCTTGCCTCACTCTTTCAATCAAGAAACCCTCGGTAAATACCGGCCGAAATTCAAGATTCGGCCGGCATGGAGTTTGGACGGTAAAACTAAAATCTCAACCAAAAAAAAAAAAATAATAGAAGAAGAAAGAAATGAAGTAAACAAACGTACCTTACAAAAAAATTAAAGCAAAACAAAAAAGTCATGGTGAGAAACTTGAGTGAGAAGTGGAGAAAAGTCAGATGAGATGAACACTGGTAAGTCACTAAGTTGAACTGTTGAAGAAGACGCAGAGAAAGGAAAAAAGTAGAAGAAAGAGGAAGACACCAAAAAATGACAAGGATGAGAGGATATTTAAAACTGAGTCTGAGAAGAGTGAAAATCGAGGAGAGTGACTTGACGTGTGTGGATGAGAAAATAGAAGAGAAAAAAAAAAGAAAAAAAAAAGCCAAAAAGGAGGGAACCAGCTGGTGAGGATAAAATGAGCAATATCAAATATTGAAAACATAATTGGTTGGACAAAGTGCAAGCCAGCTTTTATTTTGTACGTTGGTGGGGAAAAAAAAGGAGTAATATAAAATAAAGAAAGTTTCCCACTTTCATTTTATACGTTTGTTTTGGTTTTTTTTTTTTTTTTTTTTTTTTTTTTTTTTTTTTTTGCATTAAAAGAATTAATTAGTATACTTTAATAAAATAATAGTAGATTAAGTAAATGATCATATTAGTTCTAAGATAACAAGTTTTATAAATGTATTAAAAATATAAATTTTTTTTGTAAGTAATAAGATATGAAATTATATATATATATATATATATATATATATATTTATTAATTTAATATTTTTATATATATTTAAAATAATTATTAAATTAATTATGATGTCATCGCGGTTCGACTCCGGTTCAACCTCGGTTCGACCTCAAGAACCTTGAACCTCTTCTTTTTACGGTTCAATGAACGGTTCGGGTTTCAAAACCCTGCTCAAACAAGCTGGGGTGGAGGCCACATCCAACCTATGGAAGGCAGAGAACGTGTACTACCCCCCTGCTATTCGCGAGGCCGCCCCTGAGGACCCTGAGGACCCTGAGGTCAGGGAGATTGTTGAAGAGGTGGAGGCAGTTGAAACGGGGGAGCATTCGAGGGAGGAGGCACCCCAAGAGATAGTGGAGATCCCTTCCGATGATCCTGCCCCCACCGCCAGGGAAGCAACTGCTCCCTCCATACCCCCGCAAGTCGTCCCCTCAGGCCAGGGCTCGGAGGGGTCGGGCGTTGCCTCCGTTCAGCCTGAGCAAAAGGAGTAGATTCCCCAGCGTCTTGGCTCACCCTACTTTCACGTTGTCATTCTATTTTTTTGTGTTTCTTCTGTGTACTGTGGCTCTTACCATGCAATTTTTACGAACTCATTGTTGTAATGTCAATTTAATCTCCCTTTACTTGAATTGCTTATTTGTGCACGCGCTGCTTGTTTTCCCTCATTTCCTTTGATCGGCAAAATTTTAGCTTGAGTTGTACATCAGCCGATTGTGACAGCAATGATGAGATGTAGAGAGTACGTACACATGAGCAACCCTCTTGCGTCTCAAGGGTTAGGTGGGACTTGATCATTTCCTAACTTGGGATATGTTGTAGTTAAGTCTCCCCGTGGGCCTGAATCTGAGGATCAAGCAGTGATCTTGCTCTGTCTAGCCCCCGGGTGTAGCCGAGCGGTTAGTTTCCCCACAGGCTTGAGTCCGGATACCATGCAATGCCTTAGTTCTGTCTAACGCTTCTACTTTTCTGTAAGTATATAGTTTCCCCATAGGTTTGAGTCTGAGGACCATGCAATACCTTGATTCTGTCTAGTACCCAGATATAATGGTGTGATTAGTTTTTCCATAGGCTTGAGTCTGAGGACTATGCAATGCCTTGGTTTTGTCTATCACTTCTATTTTTCTGTAAGTATCTAGTTTCCCCATAGGTTTGAGTCCGAAGACCATGCAATACCTTGGTTCTGTCTAGTACCTAGATATAATGGTGTGATTAGTTTTCCCATAGGCATGAGTCCGAGGACCATGCAATGCCTTGGTTCTGTCTATCACTTCTATTTTTTTGTAAGTATCTAGTTTCCCCATAGGTTTGAGTCCGAGGACCATGCAATACCTTGGTTCTGACCAGTACCCAGATATAATGGTGTAATTATTTTTCCCATAGGCTTGAGTCCGAAGACCATGCAATGCCTTGGTTCTGTCTATCACTTCTATTTTTCTATAAGTATCTAGTTTCTCCATAGGTTTGAGTCTGAGGACCATATAATACCTTGGTTCTGTCCAGTACCCAGATATAATGGTGTGATTAGTTTTCCCATAGGCTTAAGTCCGAGGACCATGCAATGCCTTGGTTCTGTCTATCACTTCTATTTTTCTGTAAGTATCTAGTTTCCCCATAGGTTTGAGTCCGAGGACCATGCAATACCTTGGTTCTGTCTAGTACCTAGATATAATGGTGTGATTAGTTTTCCCATAGGCTTGAGTCTGAGGACCATGCAATGCCTTGGTTCTGTCTATCACTTCTATTTTTCTGTAAGTATCTAGTTTCCCCATAGGTTTGAGTCTGAGGACCATGCAATACCTTGGTTCTGTCTAGTACCCAGATATAACGGTGTGATTAGTTTTCCTATAGGCTTGAGTCCGAGGACCATGCAATGCCTTGATTCTGTCTATCACTTCTATTTTTCTGTAAGTATCTAGTTTCCCCATAGGTTTGAGTCCGAGGACCAAACAATACCTTGGTTCTGTCCAGTACCCAGATATAATGGTGTGATTAGTTTTCCCATAGGCTTGAGTTCGAGGACCATGCAATACCTTGGTTCCGTCTATCACTTATATTTTTCTGTAAGTATCTAGTTTCCCCATAGGTTTGAGTCCGAGGACCATGCAATACCTTGGTTCTGTCCAGTACCCAGATATAATGATGTGATTAGTTTTCCCATAGGCTTGAGTCCGAGGACCATGCAACGCCTTGGTTCTGTCTATCACTTCTATTTTTCTATAAGTATCTAGTTGCCCCATAGGTTTGAGTCCGAGGACCATGCAATACCTTGGTTCTGTCTAGTACCCAGATATAATGGTGTGATTAGTTTTCCCATAGGCTTGAGTCCGAGGACCATGCAATGCCTTGGTTCTGTTTATCACTTCTATTTTTCTGTAAGTATCTAGTTTCCCCATAGGTTTGAGTCCGAGGACCATGCAATACCTTGGTTCTGTCTAGTACCTAGATATAACGGTGTGATTAGTTTTCCCATAGGCTTGAGTCTGAGGACCATGCAATGCCTTGGTTCTGTCTATCACTTCTATTTTTCTGAAAGTATTTAGTTTCCCTATAGGTTTGAGTCCGAGGACCAAGCAATACCTTGATTCTGTCCAGTACCCAGATATAATGGTGTGATTAATTTTCCCATAGGCTTGAGTCCGAGGACCATGCAATGCCTTGGTTCTGTCTATCACCTCTATTTTTCTGTAAGTATCTAGTTTCCCCATAAGTTTGAGTCCGAGGACCATGCAATTCCTTGGTTCTGTCCAGTACTCAGATATAACGATGTGATTAGTTTTCCCATAGGCTTGAATCCGAGGACCATGCAATATCTTGGTTCTGTCTATCACTTCTATTTTTCTGTAAGTATCTAGTTTCCCCATAGGTTTGAGTCCGAGGACCATGCAATACCTTGGTTCTGTTCAGTACCCAGATATAATGGTGTGATTAGTTTTCCCATAAGCTTGAGTCCGAGGACCATGCAATGCCTTGGTTCTGTCTATCACTTCTATTTTTCTGTAAGTATCTAGTTTCTTCATAGGTTTGAGTCCGAGGACCATGTAATACCTTGGTTCTGTCTAGTACCCAGATATAACGGTGTGATTAGTTTTCCCATAGGCTTGAGTCCGAGGACCATGCAATGCCTTGGTTCTGTCTATCACTTCTATTTTTCTGTAAGTATCTAGTTTCCCCATAGGTTTGAGTCCGAGGATCATGCAATACCTTGGTTCTGTCTAGTACCCAGATATAACGATGTGATTAGTTTTCCTATAGGCTTGAGTCCGAGGACCATGCAACGCCTTGGTTCTGTCTATCACTTCTATTTTTCTGTAAGTAGGGGTTTGTCTTCGGACTGCTTCACTGGAGATGATTCCTCTTCTGGTTAGATTATGATCTTACACGTGGCATTCTGTCTCGCCTCCAGTTCGAGTCCCACCTTTTTCATTTACGAGGCGTCCTTTGGGCGATTCGTTTTCCGCACTTGACGTTTCGGTGCGTGAGACGCGCCCTCATTAATGTCCTCGTGAATTAGCACACATCCAGCAGTCTATGGCCCCTCGAAATTTGGTGGTTTTGTGATTTGCATTGTTGACAACTCTCCTTTCGAATTCTACGTGAATTAATTCCCACCAACATTTATCCCCTATATAAGACTCTTCGGGGGGAAGGTTTCTTCACACTCCGTGAGTTCCCAAACGTAATTAGAAACGCGTCTCCTCGATTTCCTTAGCCCCTTTAATAACCCCATCAGGATTGTGGCTGAAGTAGGAGGACATGTGGCGGCTTTGGGCGGGTGTGAGGACATCCGGACCAAGGGCCGTCGTGACCGCAGCTCCCACTATGTTTCTGGCACGGCAGAGTTTAGGCGTAACCCCGATGGTGCCGTGCATGGTGGCCCGGAGGGATGTCGTTGGAGTACCTAATGTCTCTCCTCAGAGCGCACCCCCGACAGAGGAGATGTGTGAATTCACGTCTTGGCTGGTGCCCGAGCGTTGTCGTCTCCAACGGCCAACGCTTGTGAGGGCTGGAGAGAATCAAGGGAACATCATAAGGGAGGGTGTCCCAGTGCGCCTGCATCTGCTCCTCACTTTGTTCAAGCTTTGCCGCACTAGGCCAGGAGTTGCTGATGGCCTTGAAGTGAGCCAGCCTCAGCCCCCTTCCCGCTCCTTACTGTCAAGTTCTCCCATTCTCTTGACGCCAATAAGGGTACGGGTTGACACTTCCCTCTAGCTAGTTTTAGAATTGGTCTGCCTGGGCCTCTGATTGTAGGATTAGCTTGTAAATTTGTTTGTAAAACATGCCTGCCTGAGCCTCTGATTGTATTTTGTATTTTTCCTTTTATGAAATAATATCAAACTTTCTCTCTTTGCTGTTAAATCTTCTACTTTTCTGCGATATTTTTTTTTTGATACGCCACCAACTTTCTGCCAAGTGATCCCTTAGAACGACCGCCGATTGCGCCGGCCAGCGCACTAATCCTTCCCACAGACGGCGCCAATTGTAGGGTCAGTTTTCGTAGCCCAAGCCCAAAAGATATGGGTTGAAGGCCCAACGAACTCGAAACAATGAATTTGTAGAGAGTGGGTCGAAGGTTTAGGCACTGGCCAGCCTTCACCAAGCTGGAACTACTTTATATCTTATTGAAAGAATACTTAGACCAATTTACAACTGAGGGATGCTCCTCGGCCAATGGCCGAGGAGGCTTGTTTCCCAGGCCTCTCTCATTTTTTTTTTCTTTTTCTCCCTCCCTTTTACACTTTGCTCGTATCCCTTATATATCCCCCTCTTCCTCCTTCTATTGATCATTTATTGGCCTCTCCTCTGGCTACCTGTCCCATCAGAGGTCGTATCCATGCTCAAGTCGTTCACCCTGATCGATGTAGCCCTGCCTGGTGGTTGCATCCCCATTAATGCAGCCAGAAGGGTTAGGCGAACGTATTAAGTGTTGAGGTGACAACTTGCTCTGGGTTTGTCCCCCCCCCCCCTTTTACACTTATCCTCAGTATGCCGAGAACGAAGGGGTCCTCAGCGTGGATCCAAAGGAGTTTTCTCCCCAAATTGGCCTCAGATAGTCATCCTTCCTCGGATTGGGCCATTTGGGCCTGGCTTGGAGTGGGCCAAGGCTGCACAACCGAGGACGAAGGGGTCCTCAGCGTGGATCCAAAGGAGTTTTCTCCCCAAATTGGCCTCAGATAGTCATCCTTCCTCGGATTGGGCCATTTGGGCCTGGCTTGGAGTGGGCCAAGGCTGCACAACCGAGGACGAAGGGGTCCTCAGCGTGGATCCAAAGGAGTTTTCTCCCCAAATTGGACTCAGATAGTCATCCTTCCTCGGATTGGGCCATTTGGGCCTGGCTTGGAGTGGGCCAAGGCTGCACAATTTTCTGGCCCCACAATAGTAATAGTATAGATAAAAGTTATTAATATGAAAGTTTATTCTAAATGAAACTCCATTACCACAGTTTCTAAAAACTTAATTACTTATTATTTGGATTAAAAGTTACAACTCAATATCAAAAGTTTCAACCACACAATCTCTAGTTGGGATGGTACCCCTCCCCTTTTGGGTCAGTCTGGGTTCGAGTGTCCCTGAGCACTAGTCCCACCTTATTATATCCCAAAAAAAAAAAATTATCAAAAAGTTCTAACATATTTAAAATATGTTTTTTTTTTTTTAAGTATCTTATAATCTATTATAGTATGTGGTTTTGATAAGACTGACAGTTACGTGTATTGTTCATGTTTGTTCACTTTTATCTTTTCTAACGATGAATTCAATGCCAGTGCAATAGTATAAGCCATTGATGCGGCGGGCACAGTTAGTGAAAAAAAGACCTCTAAATTTTAACTATTAGTATTAATTTAGCAAAAATTTTAACCAATAAATGAAATAATATTTTCTTATCAAATGAATAACAAATAAAAAAAGAGAAAGAATTGATATATCCACAACATTTTTCACAACATTTTTAGAGGCTATTTATTGATAGTAAAAAAAAAATTTTAGTAGTAGGTTCAAATAGAAAACAAAAAGCAACTTAACATCTAAGATTTGTTATGAAAAATATTATGAATGTAGCAGTTCTAAAAAAAAAAAGAAAAGAAAGAAAGCAATCCACAAAAAAATTCACAACATTTTTCACAATTGTCAAGTTAGCAAACTTTTACTAGTTTTCAACTAGATTCACCACTAATATCGCTTTTTTACTTACTACTATCAATCTGCCACATCAACAAATGTAGAAAGTTTGTCAAATTTTTTTAAGTTTATAACCTTTTTTTTTTTTTTTTTTTTAATAATTTTCTATGTGGTTCATATTAATTAATAATAATTTTATATATAAAACAAGATAATCAATTTTCGTCTTAAGCCCCCAAATGTATCAAGCCGCCTTACATATCATTCTTGATTAGTTGGCATGAGTTTCATCTTTATATATATATATATATATAAAAGCTACTTGGCACGAGCCAACCACTAGTCTACACAGGTCATTCTGGTCTTCATTCAGTAATAAGTGGTTCTAATAAACATGTTTCGAACAATTCTCAGAGGATATTTTCAAAAGAAAAAAAAAAATTGCATTTACAATATTATTATTATTATTTCACACAAATAAATACCATAAAAAAAAATTAAAAAAAAATCCCACATAAACAAAGAAAATATTCAACTAAATAATAACATTGTCATTTCACTAGTAGTTCGTGATCATTTTATGCACCCAACAAAATTTTAATCTTGTAGATCATGATTATTTCCTCAGTAGTTTGTTGACTTTGTTCGAACCTTTTCTCCCTGATAAGGATATCATGACAAATATCTCATAATACGTGGCACAGCAAATCAGCAATCGCGGTGCAAACTAGACTGTTAAAATTATCCTCATTTGTATCTTAATTTGGATAAGATAGGAAGGACATTAAAAATGTGGGGGACAAATTTGAAGTTATCGTTCACCATATATCCCCGTCAGCGTTGTAATCATAACAATGTGCACGAGTTGTAATGCACGAAATGAAATATTTCAAGAAAATATTTATAGCCCTACTTCTCACGGGAGAAACCAGAAAATCCTTTGTCTTTTTGCCAATGGTACTCAGCCTTGTTGCCAAGTACAAGCAGTGCTAATCAACTCGTGTATATCTTCAGCAACACAGTGCCAAATATTTGGTCCCATATTCACCGAAAAAAATATTATTAATAAGAAAAAGTTAACGGAAACTCTTAAGAGTCGAGCTTAGTAACGTAAGCTTATAATTGAGTTGAGACATTAATTAAAGTAGTTAAATGTGTGCTATGATTCAATAGGGTGAATGTGGTTAGTTTATTTATTTGTTCACCGTTGACTCAATTTTCAACGTGCCTCCTTGCTCTTGGGTTAAAGGACACCTCCCACCTATAACGGATGGGTAGCCATTACAAAATATGAAAAAAAAAAAAAAAAAAAAAAAACCCTGGATGCCCTAAGAGTATTTGTGGGCATCAAAAACCACAAAAGGAAAAAAATCTAAAGGCAAAAACTGGATGCCCTAAGAGTATTTGGGGTGATTGACAAACACAATTTATTTAATAAAAATGTAAAGGGAAGACTACATAATGAGAAACTCAAACAACTAATTTATAAAACAAAATTTCATTCACATCGAAGTAGACTCATTACAAAGGAAAAATCACTTTTTCCCACAGTATTGGATTACAAAAGACAAGATTTACTCTCTCCTTTAGTTTTTCTTTCTCTCTTTTTTCCCTACCCCCTATTTGCCAAGCCTCCCCACCCACCCCCCCCCCCCCCCCCTTCTTATAGACATCCTCTCTTTCCTTATCCTCTCAGCTGTCCTGTTTCCGATCGGATTTTCTTGGATATATCTCACCTTTCTTATCCTGATATAAGACTTTTGGGGGTGTTTGTATTGTTCAAGTTGTCTCATTTGTATTTAATGTGGCAGATGTTATTTGCATTTAATGTAGCAGAGGTTAGATAGAAAACTCCTCATTAATGTGGAGGTAAAGATCTTTGTTATCCTTATTTGCCTGGAGGATTTCCAGAGGTTATATTTGGGCACATGGTGGATTATCTATGTTCATTACTTCAGATAAGGCTTCAAGAGATGTAGTGTATCGTCAATTTTGCAGAAACAATCCGTAGAGATTCCCTTTGCTTCTTAAATAGATGGGCTCATCCCATTCTACTCTATGCAATCCTCCAGGCATTTGGGCCTTACCTTAAGTAGATGAGTCCAGCCCATTCCACCCCACGGGATCCTCCAGACATTTGGGCCTTAGACCTAGGTGTAAATTCTTCCACCCCCCTACAGTATGGTTCAAGAAATATTTTTAAAAACTTTTTATGAGAAAACAGAAGAAGACAGCAGTTAGGTAGGCACATAATAATAAATCCCATGCTTAATTTTTTATTTATTTTTAAATCTTGAGGAAAAATAAATTTACTTATTATTTATAACTCAGTTTACATCTTCAAAGGTAAATTTTGCAATAGGGGAAGAGTTCCCTCCAACAAAACTTATGCTAGTTCGATCTCTGAAGCAAAGGATCACGAATGTGGAGCTTTATTTACATGTCCAAATGATATCTGCCCAAAAAAAACTTGCACAATCTCTTGTGCATAGTGAAGCCCTCCACAATAATCACTGGCAATTTGCAAACACTGTGACCTAAAATATTTTGACAAGACCAATAAAACCTACCTGTAATTTTTATTTCCCAAATGAATGAAATGATAAGTCTGTAACTTTGTAATAGATAGTTACATGTATATGATACTACAATTACTCTTTGTTTTTTCTCACAACTTACATTAATTTCTTACTCTTTGTTTTTTCTCACAACTTACATTGATTCCTTTTTATTGGTAGGGAGGGGGGACCCTCATAATTTGAATGTGTATTACAAAATTCTTTTTTTTTTTTTTTAAGTCAAATTCTGGAAACAATAAAATTAAATAAAAATTCTTCGTATTATAATCCAACTAGATATAAATAGCCAATAGGATATACTGGTGACTCAATTAGATTGCATTTTTTTTTTCTAGCCAATTCTGTCACATAATAACCCAACTGACTTTTAATTTTTGTATGCGTTTGGCATGGATTATTTTTGTCAACTTATTTTACTATTCAACTTATTTTTGCTACTATTCATGGGTTCCACTGCACTTTTTGGTACTATTCATGAATCCTATTGTATTATTTTAGCTAACTTTTAATTTTATCTACAATACTTTCAGCAAAAAAATTTCAATTTCAGCAAAATAAACAGATCCAAACGGGAGTAATTATTAGATACTCCTGGATTACCATAAATGCATATTCCTTCATTTCACATAATTGTGAGTTCCACGAATTAAATTCATTGTGAGAGGAAATAGTATGCATTTATTATACTCCCAGAATATTCAATAATTTTCCTCCAACTGAACACTTTGTCTCAAACTTGGAATACCAAATTGTCCATTGTAGTACTAAATACTATAATCAAATAACCGGCCTAAGCCGGAGTGTGAAAATACAAAATTTTAGTACGGCGCGCTGAGAGGAATTCCCTTGTGAAAAATGCCATAGTGAATGCATCAAGCCCTATTTGGTTTGCCCTGTTTTTATCACTCATCACTCACTTTTCGTGAGACCCACACCAATTGCAGTTGTTTGGTTTGATTTCTATTCTCAATTTCCATAACTCATGACTAAAAAAATTGAGCTAGAGTTATGGAAAATGAGCACAAGTTTTTGGAGTTTCTAGATTCTCAAAACTGAGTTGTGATGGCAATTTTGCAATTTTGCTCATTTACTTGGGTCCCACATGTATGTATTGTCAACATCAAAGTCAGAGTTTCACATGCACTACAACGGCTCAATCACTGTGCACACACCAGACTTATGTTGTTCCTTCACTTTTCCTTAGTTTCACTTTCCTTAACTCATTTCTTTTAGGGCCCGTTTGGTTGAAGGAGTGAAAAAGTGGGAGGATAGAAAATTAGTGAGAGGATGGAAAAGTGGGAGGATAGAAAATATTTAGTTTTCCCTCGTGTGTGTTTGGTTGGAGGGATGGAAAAGTGGGAGAGTGGAAAACTTTTTTGTTTGTTTGAAAAGAAAAATAGGAGGATAGAAAATGTAGTTTATATAAATTAACTATTATACCTGTGGGGGAAAAGGAGCTAGGCCCAAGGTAAAGGGCCGAGGGCCCACGAGAGGACTATTTTACATCCGAAAAGAAAGAGGAGAAAAAGGGAATGCCCAGCTGGGAGTGAGATCCTCATAGTGAAGGATCATTGCTATCCGAGGAGGATATCTCCTATCCAAGGAGGATATCTCCTGTCCGAGGAGGATGCTTCACCCTAGCATGATGTCATAGATTAATTAAGTACGAGAAAAGCCAGAATGACTGTCCGAGGACTCCACCTGATCAAGATAAGCTCAGAGCATGTTCTGGAACGATAAGGATGGAGAAATATCTAAGGGAAAGGCTGCTGTCACCGTATTCAATGCATTGCAACAGTTTTTCTGGCCGCATTTATGTGGAGAAGATCTCTGAACAGTGCATCCTAACCTACCGCCACTCTCACGGAGCTGAAAAGAAGATGTCTGACGTGACAGGTACTTGAGCAGGTTCATGGATGAGGAGCACGTGGACGATGGAGATGAGGGTAGGAATGACTATATAATAGAGGGGAGCACCTGTCAACAGCCCCCGGGAGAAAGAGAGAGAGAGAAAAAGAAGGAGAGAGTTCTTCAAAACTATTAATGTACACAGACTGATTAATGTTAATCACTGTTTAAAGAGTTATGATCCATTGTTATTAATCCCTTACTGATTCTAGTTCTCTGACCCATACTCTACAAATTGATTGTCTTTGGGTTTATGTAAAGAATTTGAACCCTACAATACCCTTCTTACGTAATAGGTAATATATAAATTTATTTGTACTCATTAAATAATATAAAATTTACCAACAATTATATTTTTCAATGAGAAGTGTTACGTCCACAACATTTTTCGTAATACTTTCACAACAAAATTTATGTGGAAAGTTGTTACTAGTTTTAATTTAAACTCACCACTGAAATTATATTTTTACTCACCAATATTAACTAATAACAATCTGTTACTTAAAATTTATTATAAAAATATTGTGGTAACATTTCTCAATTAGGATTTTTTATTCTTTATATTATTTCTCCTTTCTCTAATTTCATTTCATCCATACACGTTTTTTTTTTATCCTCCACACCCGTTGTCCTATCTCTATCCCCCCCCCCCCCCTCTTTTATTTTCTTCTCTAGTTAAGCTTCTCTCTTCTCTGCCTCTCTGCTTCCACATGATTCAGAGGTTCTTCTTTACCATTAGCGGGTTTTCGACTATGTTTCCGGGGCCGTTTCTCCGGGTCTACGACTCTGCTACTATCAGCCACCTTCACCACCGATGCTTCGAGGTCTGAATTATCAGAATCAGCCGTGCCGACACTGCCACTCGACTTCAGCCTCCTTTAACAGCCGTGCTTTGAGGTTTGAATGATCGAATTCAGTCGTTTCCGGGGCAGTTTCTTCGAGTCTACCCCTTGATGTTGGTAACCGCTTCTTCTTGTTACTTTCCTCCGCCGCGAACTATGAATGACCTGAAACGTAAGAGCTCCTCTCTATATTACTTTTTTTTTTTTTTTTTTTTGCTTTTATTGTTATGATTTGATTAATTTTAAAATTGTGTTTTTGAGTTTGTATTCTGATAATCTGATTATGCTTGAGTTTAAAATTGTGTTTTTGGATTTGGGTTGCGGTGGTAATAGTTGGGTTATGCTGAGTTGGTGGTTGGAAAATTGTCTTCTTCTTCTTTGCTGATTTGCTGTGATCGTTGGGAAAGAGAAGGCATTATGGTAAAAGTGTTGGGAGAGCACTTTTCTCTCCCAGCTTTTCCCCCTGATTTGGGAGGAAGAAATTTGTGGGCCCGGGAGAGAAAATTTTCTCCTGAGTTTTCCTTTCTTCCTATTTTCCTCTCTATGCCAAATAGTTGAAAATACTATTTTCCACCATATTTTCCATCCTATGTTTTCCATCCCCCTAAATTCATCCCAACCAAACACAGTGTTAGTTTGGAGTTTCATCTCTTCCAAAAAATTGAAGAGATATCTTTCCTTTTTGCATCCTTAAAAGTGAAGAACAACTCCAATAATTGAAGAACTAGTCTGGGTCTTGCAAACTTTGAAGTTTCGGTCTCTCCTCTTCCATGTCCATGTATGTTGTGAAGTTTGCAGTGGGTCTTGCATCTCATGGTAAACCCAACTGTGTAGGCACTTCCGTAGTGGATTGAGGGAAAATTTCTTGGAACTTTCTATAATTTCTAAATTCTTAACTCCCTAAAGCCTAATCTAATTCTCTCTATAATTTCTAACTTTTTTTTTTTCACCTTTTTGTTGTTGGATTTTCTATTAGATCTACTTTTCATAAAACCCATTATCATATAAAGAAACTTCATCCATGTAGCCATACAACAGCTTTGAGAAAACAGAGAGATAGAGGAAAGCCAAATTTATGTTAGGTTTTGTTTAAAGAGATGAAGATGTGAATGGGTTCTGAAGTGGAGAGAGAAAGTCTATGCGAGTGCTCACAGTAGCTGTTCTGTGCATTTTGCTAAGCAATAATTTTCGTAAGTCCCATAACTTTACTTCAAAGTTGAGTTTTTGAACTGAAATACTGCTGAGAATTTCCATCCAAACAAATTGCAAGTAGATTTTGGAAAAATTTTGAGTTAGAAATATGAGAATTGGGTAATGAGTTTGGGTGATGAGATTTGAGTGTTGAAATATGAAAACTAAGTACTCTCCAAACCAAACATGGCCTCAATCTCGCAGACCAACCTATTCAATTTTTTTTTTTTTTTTTACTTGGATTAAAAATAATATTCCGTATTCACATTATTTTGTGCAAAAATTTCCATCTATTTTAACATAAAACCATATTTTTTCTATTTTACACAACTACATTTCAAAAACACTTACATCATATTATTTATTTTACACTAAATGTTATTAAAATTTTGGGCAAATTACAACTTACCCAACTATGGTTTGGTCGAAATTTAAGTTACTTATCTGTAATTTGGAATTTGATACTTACCCACCTAAGATTAGCTCAGTTAGAGTTTTGTAATTCACTTCTGTTAAAAACATGACTAAATATGTAATTTTGCTTTACTTTTATATAAAAGTAGAGCAAAACTACAAAAAAAAAAAACACACACACACACACACACACAAAAAACATAAAAAGACAAGATCAAATAAGATTAAAAGAATCCAACAGAACACTTGCATCATGAGATTTCAAATCATAGGTAGGCAACTTAAATTTTGGTCAAATATCAGGTGGTAAAGTGTCAAATTTTAAACCATAGGTAAGTAACTTAAATTTCGGTCAAATCATAGGTAAACAGCTTATATTTTGGTCAAACCATATGTGGATAAGTTGTAATTTATCCTAAAATATTATTTTATTTATCAAATTTTTATTGCTTTCTCAAATCGCTTCTCTCCCCCTATGTATACACATTTATAGAATGAGGGTAATGTTTTGGCTTAAATGTATAATATTAACTTTTATATTCTATTATATACATACAGATGTCTAAGATTGAGGGAGTTTAGAAAAGTACAAGTGTCTCATGTTAAGCGGCAAGGCAATCATCCTACTCATCTCTTGGCTCAGCATGCTAAGGAAATTAATGGTTATATAGCTTGGATATATAGAGGAAATTCTATTATGATTGAGTTAACTTTGACCCAAAATGTAATGTTTTTATCTTCTTCTTAATAATAAAGTTATGAGGTTTTCCATCCTATATATATACATATATATACACACACACAGATGTGATTGTTTTTTATAGTAATAGTAATAGAGAGAAAAAAAAGGGTTGTCAAGTGTAACCACATATAGCTGTGGGTCAACCGTGGCAAGCTGCAAAAGGCTTGCTTTTGAACGTTTTATATAGGAAACAAATAAAACTCAAATCTTTCTTCTTCTTTTTTCGACTGAAAAAGGCAGATAAACTCAAATCTTTCTAATTGTTGATTAAGTAATAAGTTTCAACTCAAAGCTTTTAACCCCTAAATAAAACTACAAAAAACTATATAAAAATATATCTATAAATGGTTATATATTTAAATCTATTAATAAATAAATAAATAAATAACGTATAAAAACGATGCAAAATAGTTAAATTAAAATTTGGGTAAAAAGGATCTAACATAATTTAATAAAGTACTCCTATTGTTTAGCGTTAAAACTTAAAACAATGAGTTTTAATTGGTTTTAACTAACATGTACTAACAAATATCCAAAAAAAAAAATTTATATTATAATAAGATGCCCAAAAATGTAAACTATCAAAATGCTACATAGCAACTTAGGAAATAATAAATAAATATATAAAAATAAAATGATTTCAATTTTTGTTGTCTGATAAACAAATTCATGTTTTGTGTGTAATTAATTTTTTGAAAATAAATAATGTAATCTGATGATTGGTTCATTATTAAAACTTAAAACCCTCTTCTAATAAAAAATACCTCCAACTTAACATGCTCCACTCTCATCTTGAAGAGAAAATGGGGGTGGAGAGAAAACATCCTCATCGCGTCTATTGTCATTCCTACGTAGAGACATAAAGATGTAATCTAGTTTGAAGAGGTTTTACGCTTGATAGCGTAAATTGATCTTTGAAAGGGAAAACAAAGAATTTTTTTTTTTTTTTTTTTTTTTATATTCAGAAAAACCTATATTTGCCTTTTTAAATAAAATCTATCCCAGGGTAATAGGTACAAATCAAAATGTGTATCATTTTCTATATTAGAACCAGTCATGCCCGTCTCACTCTAAATTTTTCTGACTTTGTCACGGCCGATGGTCTTCTTTGCCTGTCGGGACTTCGTTTAGTCAATTACATAATTCGGTATTAATCAATACTCAATAGTACTTCTACGAAACTCCAGTGAACAAATAATTGAGTATTAATGCAATGTGATACCTAATAACTAATACAAGTTGTCCCTTATATTCAAAGAGACCAGTGAACAAAATTTTAAAAATTAAAAACTCCAATTTTTCATACGTGAACTGTGATTTCCTTTTTATTTTTCTTCTCTTAAAAAAACTTCCATTGCCGTCCCTTTTATTCTGCTCCTTTGTCCAAGAGGTTATGTTATATAAATCACTTTTGTATAAAATTTCAAAGCAGGAAAGAAAAAAAAAGTGGTGCTTTCAGATTATGATAGAAAAATCCCAGCTACATATGAATCCATTTTATAATTGGAATCAAATTTTATATATAATGAGAAATGGGTCGGAATTGACCAATAAAAATGATTGCATGTGTCTCCCAGTTTAGGTCATTGGTGGTAGCAAATTGCAAGTAGATTGTTTTAGTGGACTTTACAATTGTCCAATTTAATTTGTTGTGCAGTCTCTTTAATTTAAAGTATGAACTTTATTTTTATTTAATATTTGAGAATCTAAGGTATGATTTTTTTTTTTTTTGAGTATTTAAGGTATGAGAAAGTTTTTATTTATTTATTTTAGAAATAAGGTATGAGAAAGTTAAATGCATATATATGTCACACACTCAAATATATTATTAATATTTTGTGTTAGTAAGTTAGTTAGAGCTATAATCAAATTGAGGGTCAAGCGCAATATTGAAGTTCAAGATTGTTTGGCTTAATATTTAGTTTTATTTGTTTACTTTTAAAATGAAAAATGTTAGAAATATTGTCATTTTTATTATAATTTTTTCCAAAATAAGGTGAAAATATATGCGATTGATGCCATTTATGTATATGTTGAGATCGTTTTCACGAGTTGTTCACAAATCTATATAATATATTAAAGTAAAAGCTTAATAAGAGCTAAGTTTTATTTCAAAAAATAACAGGGATAAATTTAATTCGCTTTAATTTCATATCAAGCATTCCAAATTAGATTTCAAAGCTATTCTAATTTCGTGCTAAGTGAAATGTGTGTACCTAAATTTAATACTACTTATATTTGTTTTTGGTTTTTTAATGAATTTCAAACAAAAATTGAGGAATTATAATAAAATTGACAATATTTCTAACATTTTTCATTTAAAAAGTAAAAAAATAAAACTAAATATTAACATAAAATATTTGATTATAGCTCTAACTAACATACTAACAGAAAATATTAATAATATATTAAATGTGAGTGTGTGACACATATATGCATTTAACTTTCTCATACCTTATTTCTAAAATAAATAAATAAAAACTTTCTCATACCTTAAATACTCAAAAAAAAAAAAAATTCATACCTTACATTCTCAAAAATTAAATAAAAATAAAGTTCATACTTTAAATTAAAGAGACTGCACAACAAATTGGACAATTGTAAAGTCCACTAAAAAAATCTACTTGCAATTTGCGACCACCGCAATGACCTAAACTGGGGACACAGTCATTGTCATTGGTCAATTCCGACCCATTTCTCATTATATATAATATTTGATTCCAATTATAAAATGGATTCATATATAGATGGGATTTTTCTATCATAATCTGAAAGCACCACTTGTTTTTTTTTTTTTTCCTGCTTTGAAATTTTATACAAAAGTGATGTATATAACATAACCTCTTGGACCAAGAAGCAAAATAAAAGGGACGGCAATGGAAGTTTTTTTAAGAGAAGAAAAAGAAAAAGAAAATCACAGTTCACGTATGAAAAATTGGAGTTTTTAATTTTTAAAATTTTGTTCACTGGTCTCTTTGAATATAAGGGACAACTTGTATTAATTATTAGGTATATCACATTGCATTAATAGTCAATCATTTGTTCACTGGAGTTTTGTAGAAGTACTATTGAGTATTGATTAATGCCGAATTATGTAATTGACTAATTAAACGAAGTCCCAACAGCCAAAGAAGACCATCGGCCGTGACAAAGTCAGAAAAAATTAGAGTCAGACGGGCATGCATGACTGGTTCTAATATAGAAAATGATACATTTTGACTTGTACCTATTACCCTGGGATAGATTTTATTTAACAAGGAAAATATAGGTTTTTTTAATATTAAAAAAAAAAATCTTTGTTTTTCCTTTTAAACATCAATTTATGCTATCAAGCGTAAAACTCCTTCAAACTAGATTACATCTTTATGACTCTACTTATATAAGAATGACAATAGACGTGATGAGGATGATTTTTCTTCACCCCATTTTCTCTTCAAGATGAGAATGGAGCACGTTAAGTTGGAAGTATTTTTTATTAGAAGAGCGTTTTAAGTTTTAATAACGAACCAATCATCGGATTACATTATTTATTTTCAAAAAAATTAATTACACACAAAACATGAATTTGTTTATCAGACAACATCCGAATAATTCATTCTGTGCTAGCTATATAACTCATGTTTGTTAGGACTTAGGAGCATGGACTCCAAACCCCTCCCCTCCCTCGCACACTCAAGATTTATCAAAAGATATTTGAATTTACGAGGCCTGGAATCGGCTTAATTACAGACAACACTGACCCAAAGCTAATAATGTGCAAAGCTTTTCTTAGGCTTGTTCAAAACAAAAACCATAGGTGAGTGGGTTTTGCGGGAGAGAGTGAGTTTGAATGGTGCATACCATGGGACTATGAAGCTCATGTAGTGTTCTAAGGTTTTAGGTTCTTGATCAAAGTGATTTCAGGCTTTGATGGAGGATGGGATGTTGATAATTTATGGGTTGCTGTTGAAGAGCTTAACTTATAGGTTAAAGTTCAGGAACTTGTTATGTGTTTTGAGCTTGAAACTTGCTGTGTGTTCCTTTGGGTTACTGTCTCTTTTATAATGGCAAGGAGAATTAATTCTTGCCCATGGTATACATTTGTCTAAATCCAATTAAAAGCTCTTAGGATGGTGATGATAAACACTTTAGAAAATAAAATTACGACTATTGTTTGTAACGTATAATGAGTTGTTACGGTTCAGTAAGATTTGTCAGTTTCTCAAAAAATGGCTAAGTCAATAAAAGAGTCACTAAATCTGCATTAGGGATTTGCAGTGGGCGACTATATATTTTGCATCTCACTAATAAATGACTAATTTTATTACACATACTGTGCATATGCGCGTATTCAATTTAAAAATATATATATATATATACACAAACATTCAAACTATTAAAACTTTAAACCTTCCCATGTTTAAATTATTATTTTTTTCTACATTCAATTGGGGAAGGGAGATTGAACCTTGGACTTTTATCCTCTACCTCCTTATTGGAGAGACCAGAAAATACCAATTGACCGTGAAGGCCCTTGGCAAAAGTTCTTATTTTCTTTTCAAAAGAATAAATACACTATTAGCATAAGAAAGCTCCAAGGGACCAATATTTAAAAATGAAGAACTCTCAAAGATCTGTCAACTGAAAAATAAATTGCCAAAGGTAACATGGAAAATAATTTACAAAACTAGTTCGTTTTGAAGAATTAATGACAGTCTAGATAACAGAAATGAATAGAATGACTAAGAAACATGATCTAGAAGATTAGAGATGAAATTGAACAAAATTAAACTTTAAAAACCTAAAATGATCCAAACTTAGACCGTGTAAACTATGGTTGAAGAAAAAAAAACGTGTTCATTAAATAAAAATTTCCAAAAGCAATCGAGTACTTTTAGAATGTGTTCTATTTTCTCCTAATGGAGTGTACATATATATATATATATATAATTTAATTGAATTTAGGCAGTTCGGTTTTTGCACCAAATAATTTATTTGTCACAAAAATTAAAAATTTAGATAGACATATGGCAAAAAACTAAACTCTAATTTAAAATCTAATTGGATTTGAAGTATTCGATTTTTATCATTAATAATTTATTGGGTTTAGTTAATGTGTACCCTTAGGGCACATATTAAACCATCCATTTTTAGAAACATTTTCTCGAAAATTGAAAAAATTGTCGATACTTTTTCAATTCTCAAGAAAAACTTTTCCAAAAATGAAAAATAATGTGTGCCCTTAAAGTACATATTAACAAAATCATAATTTATTTAGCACAAAATTAAAAATTAAATAAAACACGTGACACGAAATTAAATACCCTATTAGAATTAAATATCCTATTATGAGTTTCAATTAGCTTAATTGGTAAAAAAACTATCATCAAGAACAAACATCATAAATTAAAACTCCCCAAAAAAAAATACCCTATTAAAATAAGTCACATGCAACTAACAAAGTGAAGTGGATGTTTCTTTTTATTTGGTAAAAAAAGTGGATGTTTCATTGTTTCTTTAACTAACAATATTAGATAGACACGAGAACACCTAAGAAAAAAAAGATAGACGTGAGAGCACGGTGTGGACCGTTTAACATTGCTCTGACACTCTCTCTCTCTCTCTCTCTCTCTCTCTCTCTCTCTCTCTCTAAAAGCCTCCATATCCACCTTTCTCTTTGTCACAACCTCATAACTTTGAATTTAGCTCTAAAAGGCCTTTTTCCCGGTTGACCCTCATGGAATCTGGCACAACCACAATCACAACCGTCGATCATTATCATGATCACGATCACGGCGGTGGCACTGCAATCTCAGACGTCCATCAGGACGTCATCAAGACCCACATCCTCACCAGGCTCGACGGCGCCACCCTCGCCTCCGCCTCCTGCGCCTCCTCCCACTTGCACGCTCTCTCCACCGAAGAACAGCTCTGGCGGGAAATCTGCTCCTCCACGTGGCCTTCCATCGACGACCCACGTGTCCGCCACGTCATCTCCTCGTTCCCTGGTGGTTACCGCTCTTTTTTCTCCGACTCATTCCCACTCCTCCACCACCGCTCTCCGCCGAAGCATCATCATCATCATCATCATCATCATCATCATAACCGTCCGTTTCTCGCCGAGATAATCTCCGCCGTTGATGTTCACTACAAGGAGAGTCTCATTTTCTCGAAGGTCCAAGAGAACGAGACCAAGTCCGATTGGTTCCTCTACTCGCCGTTTCGGTTCGACGTGCTTGAGCAGAAAGAGTTGGTGCAGACACCGATACGACACGTCGGAGAGAACCTAGCCTGGCTGGACCACCTCGAGGAGAACCTGAAGCTAAGCTGGATCCTTATCGACCCTACCCGAAACAGAGCCGTGAACGTCTCGAGCCGGAGCCCCGTCTCGGTCCAGCGCCACTGGCTGACCGGAGACGTGCAGCTCCGGTACTCGACGGTCGTATCCGGCGGCGAGGGTACGTCGGAGCTAGTCCAGTGCGCGGTGGTAGTCACGTGCGAGGGAAAGGTGGGAGGGGCGATGCACGTGCGGGAAGTGAGCATGCAAGCGGAGGACTTGGAGGGGAAGCATTTGAACGGGAAGGACAGTTTGGTAATTTTACAAGGGGCGATGGAAAGTGGGAAGAGGAAGAAGGAGAGGAAAGGGGAAGGGAAAGAGAGGGTCGAAGAGTTTCTGAAAATGAAGAGAGAGAGAAAGGAAAGAAAGCAGAGGAGAGAGAGAGCGTTGGACATGGCTTGCATTGCCACTGGACTCACTATTTTCGTGGCTTTCTGGTCGTTTCTTTTGTTCAGGTAAAGAGAAAACTAAATTAACCGCTACCGTCAAGCCGGATGTTTTTACCGTTGATATTATTGGTAAGGAAAACAAAGGAAACGGAGATAATTAAAACCATAAAATAGGTTTCTATTTTTTATTCTTTTGAATTAAAAAGTTAAAATTGAAATAAGATGGAAATATGTAGTTTAGGGATTATTTCATTGATATTCATCACAATTTTTTTTTTTAATCATGATAAAATGTAATATGTGGAATATATGATACACGTGGATGTGGTGTTTTTATCACCATTATATATCATAGTTTAATGCTCCTTTTTTTATTGGCTCCTTATTGTAAAGTATTTCTTCATTAGCAATTGGACTGTTAAATTAGTATCCATAACATCCTCTCTCAAGTCTCAACCCAAAAGATATAGTAACTAAGATAAACAAGCCTTATATCTGTAGGGTTAGGATTTGTGACCCAAGTTCAAAAACAATAATTTGTAGAGCGTGGGTGATAAAGTTAGGTTAAATATGGAGCTAACAACGGTTGATCACAGCATACAAGTATAAACCAGCATAAAAGTATACGTAAAGACCAAGTAAGTTCAAGTCTGAAGAGACTTATGATAGATTGGATACAGGTTACAACTCCTTTTGTTACAGTTCGACCCCCCCTCCTCATTAGGAACCCTTCTTCTTTATATATCTTCCTCCACTACCATCCCCATCGTCCACTTGTTCTTCATTCAGCTCCCTACTTGTGTGCATGTTATGTCATGTATCTCCCTTAACTTTTGTGAATGACGGTAACTCAAGTTGTACTGTTCAGAGGTCTTCTCCATATAAATGCAGTCAGAAAATTTGTTGCAGTGCATTTAATACGGTGGTGGCAGTTTTTCCTTTTAGATATTTCTCTGTTCCTCTTATCTCTAAGCGTGTCTAAAGTTTATCCAAATTGCTGAAGTCACTAGTAACTCATTTGAACCCCCCAGATATTTACATAACCCCAAAATCCTTTCATCCGAGGATAATCATCCCTTCGGAACACTGATACTTTCTTCGGACGAAGTTTTTTCGTCCCCATGTATCCTTCTTTTACGTGAAATAAATCTCGACAATTTTATCCTCCTCGGACATATACTAATCTTCACCTTGGACTTTAGGCCCACTACATATGGTTGGGCTTTACCCCCCCCCCCCCCTTCCCCTACCAACAATATCCATAACCAAAATCAAAATATTAGACATACAAGCTTGGCTGGTGAGAGGTCTAAAAATCCGAATCAATCTAGTTTTGCTACAATGTTAATAACTCAAACCCAAAACCTTAAAGTCAGCACTATATTAGTTTATCTATTATAGTGTTTCTAAGGGTCTGTTTGAGATACCGCTTATTCTTGAAAATTGAAAATATTGTAACAAAATAATTTTTAAATGTGTGAATAGTTCTATAAAACCCAGTTTTAAAGAAAAATTTACTGAAAAAAGTACTTGCGGTTCCTATAAACAGTGCACGAGAGCAACATGTTTAAAATGCAGCTGCAGACGTGGTGGATTTCATTGCAATACAAACTCACACTAACTTTCTATAATAGATTAATTGCAGCACTATATTTATGACTTTGACATTGCTTGTTTTGGAGTCAAATTCTATGTTGGATAAGTTTTGGAGTAAGAGAGAAGGTGATAATATTATTTGTGGTCTAGCTCAATATTCTTTAAATATCTCAGATTTTGTTGTAAGTTGCTTTCTTTCGTTTAATATAAGCTACGCTGTCTTTTTTTTATTATTAAAAAAAAAATGTGTTGGACAAGTTTTGGTAAATAGATTTTTTTTGTATTCTTAATTTTTTTGTGGGGGGTGGGGGAGGTTTCTTAAATTAGAAAAGGGATAGGTGTGAGACTCACCTTAACAAGAACCCATTGGCGTGGTAAATAGATTAGAAGAGAAAATAATAATAATAATAATAAATGTTAGAAAGGGCGGCTGCAGGCTGGTCAACACTTTGACTTTGAATAAGTGTGTGTGTGTGTGTTTTTTTTTTTTTTTTTTTGTGGAAAAATGAGTTTTAATAAGTCATAACTCATAAGTCCGCTTGTAGATGCTCAAAATTTACAAGTTACCTTTGGCCACTAGTGGTTGCGAGCTTTTAGCTTCTCCTCATCTTCTAGTGCATGAATATTTACTATTTTTATGTGGGGCATTAATCTAATTAGGTGGAGCTTTACTTCCCCAATTGCCTCTTTGCTTTTGGGTAGGTTCTACATTCCATCAATCAACAAATTTGTGATGACAATTTTTTTTTTCTTTTGTTCATATAAGACCTAACCTTTCCTTTCCCTTGAATCAACAAATTTTGTGAATTCTTGAAGGAATATGATGGTGCTTGATCACTAAAGTCTCAAGTCATGCACTTACTTACATTTTATTATCTTTAAATATTTGTAATGTTAATATGTTTTTCTTTTTTCTTTTTCAATTGACAAAGAAAATAATATCTGCAACTTTCACACGAATATAGAAATTTTAAGTTGCAGAAGAGAAAACTAATGTAGTGTTGGTGTAAGAAAAAAAAATTGCCTTCAAATTTTATAGTCCCTATGATTTGAGCATATTTTTGAATAAATTCTTGAAAATTAAAAAATAAAATACCAATCAAGTCCCTTAGTTTATAGTTTTGTGTCAATCTCATATAAACCATACACAATGAAATCTGATGACAGCACATATAATTTATGATTTGGTCACAAACCATGACATGATACGAGATAGCATTTGTATTATTGAGTGTCATTTTCTTAGTCAAAATCCACTTATTATGTATAGGTAAAAAAAAGAAATAAGATAGAGATTGAAGAGAAGCTGCGTCATTAGGGCGACTGTCCCTAATTACAATAGTTGAGATTAAAGGTTTTTTTTTTTTTTTTTCAATTTTTAATTTTAATTATTAAAAAAAATTACATCAGATGTAATTTCTCAAAATATTATTGGTTTATGAGCAAATACCAATTGATATATTAGCAGTCGCGGAAAACTTCAAAAAAAAAAAAAAAAGGTTAACACAGTGGCCTTGTCTACACTCTACAAACGTGATTTTTTCTTTTTTGAGAATAAACGACAGATACAAACATGATTTTTTTTCTTGAAATGAATGTGAAAAGAAGTTTGAATTTTTTAAGGCTTAATCTGTGGTCCACGATGCGATGAACTCTCCCCGTGACTCCTTTTTCCAGGCCTTGTAGAAAAAAGCTCACCCACGGACCCACCGCCCACACACTTCACTGCCATTCTTCCAAGTCTATATCACTTTTAAATTTCAATCATAGGCATATTTAGCATGTGGAAATAAAAACCTTGTTTGAGAATATTTTGACCATCTTTTTGTGTACTTTCCTTTTTCTTGATTAGCCAAAACCTCCCCAAAAAAAAAAAAGATTAGCCAAAACCTGTACAATGAAAGGAAGATATTCTTCCACGCAGTACTGATCAAATAATGGTGAACCATACTCTGTATCATTCGCCACTGGCCCAGTAGAGCCGAAAACATCGCAGAGTACATTTTACTGCGACTGGGGCCAAAGATTAATAAAATAAAAAATTCACCCGACAAAAACGTGAACATCCGGTGAAGATATAAAGCTTTGAAATTATTGCAAGAATCTCCGTCAATAATGATGATATGGACCCCAACATCCTCCGCAAATTTCCATATATAGCTCGCAATACCGTGTATCTAACGGGATGAGATCAGGGCAACATCTACGATATTGAACCTGACACAATTTTTAAGAAGGAATGAGATTGATTATTACAAAAAGTAATTTTTAATTTTAACTATTAATTAAAAAAGTTAAGAAAAAAATTGAAGTACAGTAAAATGTAAAACTTAAAAATGTAAAAAGTAAATTTTTTGTGTGAGACATAGTAGGGTGAATTACACCGGATCCTAATTTGTGTCTAACCGGGTGCAGTTCACCTATTTCCTTCACAAAATTTGTTTACTTTTTACTTTTTTCTTAATCTTTTTTAATGAATGGCTGAGATTGAAAGTTTCTTTTTATAACTATCAATCTCAACCATTAATAGTAATTACATCAGGTGCAATACCTGATCTTAATTCGTCTAATGTATCTTGGCTTTGTCCCTGTAACACCCTACTTTATTGGTACAAATTTTACCATAACTTGACACATAGCGAGTGGTGAAAGTATGAATCCACTATTTGACCTCCACTATTCACAACTAACCATGCAGCGAGTTGTGGCAAAACTTGTGAGATTTGTTATGTCTCTAGAATTTTCTTTTGGTAAAGTTAGTAAACTTGATAATTGTGAGTGGTGTGAACTAAGAAATAAAAGATAGTGTAATCAATTTGAAATGACCAATATCTTGAAATTGAGAGAAGAAATAAACAATTTTGGTTCATTTTCTTCTTAATTCTCATTAATGCATTTAACATACATAAATAGCTAAGGATGAGATAACCTCATCAACAAATCCTAAAAACAAAAGAACTAATCCTATCATAAAACATATGAATTAAATTGAATACAATTAAATAACAATACTATTTATTCTATCACTAAACTAAATTTAAATAATTTATTCAACACTAGGGTCATAACAGTGAGCTTGTTTCGTTGTAAACGACTCTCTCTTTGTTGGGGATTATGCCCTAAAATCCAATTTATTGGCATGTTATAAATAATTAAATTATTTAATTATATGAAACTATTTATAAATGAACTAATGGGACATTACATAGTCCTTGAGATGCATTGTATGTGATTTAGTCACAGAAGATATAAATCACAAGTTTCTTGTAAACTCAAAATGTAATTCGTAATCAGTAATGAAATTGAACATTTCATCTGCGAAGACTATAACACATCAACTAAGATGATTTGTCTTGATCATGGAAGTAGAGACTTCTAATTGATGCGTTGATGTGTCTTAAGAGTTAAGACATATTAAACTGGACTGCTGTGAGATTAATTATTCAATCAACAACTGTTACTTGAATAATTAATCTCACGACTTCTAATTTCATTGACTCTCAATCCTGAGAGAATAATGAACCCGATCATGAAATGTAGGTTACTTTGATATATCAGGAGTGAGATCTAATATTCACAGTCAAAATCTCAGTATGTTGGGTAACCACACGTAATGTTGAGGGAACACATATTTTCAATATGGAATCCATAATCTCTATTTATAGAGACACGAAATATTCCCTTGAGATAAGTTTAATGGAAACTGGTTATTCAGGGCGCCCACTTTAATAATGAGTTACTAAAACTTATATTTATTGAAATTGGATTTTAATAAATGTGAATAACTAAAAGATTAAACCGGGTACTTAATGAGAAAATAGTTGTTTACAAAGTGACAGTTCTTTATGACTTTGTTCACAATGGATATTTCATGGAAATGTCAAATGATATCATTAGAGTCTTGGGATATAATTTATTAATAAGACCTAGAGTGCAATTATATTTATATAGTTATATTAAATATAATTAATGGTAACTTTGGACTTGTCAAGAGTTGACAAATAAGCCCAATGCCCATTAGAGCTAGAGTCTTATTCGTTCCCTTTGGTTCCATCTAAAGCCACATACTAAAGTCCAATTGGATAGGCCCAAAAGGCTACCCAATTAGATAATTAGTTTTTATTTAATAAGAGTTATTGAATAAAGTAACTACTAAGGTAGTTAAAATGTACGTATGATGAAAAAAAAAACAGTTTTTTTCTCTACAATGAGAAGAATAATGATTTTTCTTTGAGAATCAATGTACATAAAGACTGATTAAGAGACCACACTTCTTAGGCACCATGTGGAATTGAGATGAAGAATAAAGGCTTTCTCAAGTCTTGGTTTTGAATTTCACTGCATCAAGGTACGCTTTCTATTCTTTGTTCTAGAATTCAAGGTTACATGTTATCTCTCATGAATGAAGTAGATTTGTGTCTGTTATTATCGCTGTGTGTTTTGTATAAGATGCAAAACCAGATTTTCCAACAATCTTAACAAACACAAGTACACAACACTTTCCTTCTTTTATTAACTAGGCTAAATTACAAATTACAACATTTAACTTTGACTTATTTTTAATTTAATTTGTTAAACATATATATTATTTTCCAAATGATCCAAATCAATTGTAGGTCCAAGTACTTGTAAACAAAAAAAATTAACAAAAAGCTAATTTATAGTTAATCTATGGTTCTTTAGTATTTAAAACCTATATTGGGTTTATTATAAATTAGTCCTTGACGGTAAATATATAACCGGCTAAGAGCATCTCCAGCAACCTATGTAAAGGTCAAATATTCTTTATAATAGAGAATGGAACTATAAAAACAGAGTCCAGCAGCTTCTTTATACCTAAAATTTTTTTCAGCTTATGAACAGTAGCCCATCAAGTCTAATGGGCTACTGTACATTAGCAATTAAATTTCTTGGATTAAAATATTATTCCAACTATTTATTATATCAATTCTTTCTCTCTCATCTGGATTTCTTTTTTTTCTCTCATTCTCTCCATTGCCTCTTTTTTTTTTCCCCCTCTCATTCTCTCATTCTCTCTGTTGTTGTTGCTTCTTTTTTTCTCATAAACCAAATGAAATCAAAAAAATAAAAGACAAAAAGAAAAAGAAAAAAGAGAAACGAGAGAGACTTGTTCATGAGCAAAAGAATTAATCCAAACACAAAACACAAAACAAAATCCAATTCTTAAAATAAAGTAATATCAAAACAAGCAAATATAGGGAAAAAAAAAAAAAAAAAAAAAAGAACAAGCCGATCTAACCCAGCCTGGTGGTGGGGAGGACGACGAGCGGCAGTGGAGATGCTGGAGATGTGGTGGAGGCCCAAGCTCAATCGGCCTCCACTGGCAATGCCTCAATGGTGGTGGCTGAAGCTCTCACCACTGCCTCCATGGTACTCACGCATCCACCACATGGTTCCTTCCTCAAAATCAATTCCGATCCTTACTGGGTATTTTGGTGGTGGAGTGGGTCGTTTTGTTGCTACTAGTGGTGGTGGGTCGTTGGGGTTTCTGATTGTGGGTTTGGGTTGAGATCAAATCGTGGGTTTGGGTTAAGATTGGGATGTGTTTGTGTTTGTGTTTGTGTTTGTGGTTGGGATTGGCGAAGGTGTTTATGTTTGTGGTCTGGATCGACGACGGCGTTTGTGTTTATGGTTGGGACTAGGCCGTGTTTGTGATGGTGGTTGGGATCGAGCTGTCGTCGGCGGTGAGTTTGTGTTTGTGATCTCTCTCTCTCTCTCTCTCTCTCTCTCTCTCTCTCTCCCTTCTTTGATGTGAAGCAAATGAAGATGCTAGAATGTTCTTGAGGTGAAAAAAAATAAAAAGAAGGGGGGCTAGACACTTGTGTGGAGGAGAAAAACAAGAAAAAGAAAAAAGAAAAAAAAAAGAAAAGAAATGAATGGAAGAAAACTAATATAAAAAATAAAAAATCCTAATTGAAAAATACTATCACAATATTTTTACAATATTTTCACAATAAATTTTAAGTAACAGATTGTTATTAGTTAATATTGGCGAGTAAAAAAATAATTTCAGTGGTGGGTTCAAATTAAAACTAGTAACAACTTTCCACATAAATTTTATTGTAAAAGTATTGCGTAAAATGTTGTAAACATAACACTTCTCATTGAAAAATATAGTTGTTAAAAAAAGAATAAATGATTATTAAAAAAAGAATAAATAATGAATGAAGAAATAATATTTAAATGAGATAGAGAATAAGATAGAAAATCTGTTGGAAGTGTATTTGAAAAAGTTAATAGGTAAAAGTTAAATGTCACCGTTCATTCTCCAAACAGTACAAAAATTTGAAAAAGTTGCTGGAGATGCTCTAAGAGCTTTTCATCCAGGACTAAGTAAAAATCCACTCTTCAATCAATTACCCACAATCAGTCAACAACGTTAACATAGGTTTCAAGTTATTTTTTTTTATTTTTTTATTTTATATATATATATAGTCCTTTAATTTTCATTCATTCATTTTTTAATGTAACCCTTTCGTTCTCATTCATCCAATATGTATCTTTAAGCACACCAAAACAATGTTGTTTTGCAGAGTGAAAAATATTAAAACTATACAAACTAAATTCAAAACATATTAAAGTTAAAGGACTATAAAAAAGGGGGGGGGGGGGGGGGGGGGAGGGGGGATGAAACTCAAAGAATTGAATTGAAAATATGTCAAAATTAGAAGGTGTAATTTAAAATTAAAAATGTTTATTGTATATGGCAAAAAACTATTGGCTTGAGATAGTTGGGGTGTGCTTTTTTTTTTTTTTTTTTTTTTTTTTTTTTTTTTTAAATTTAAATAATTCGATAGTTACAATAATAACAGATGAAATATTTGCACTATGGTTATCTTTATGAGTGAGTAGATAATACCACTAAGCTACAAAACTCTTAACTTATTAATGACTTTTATTTGCTAAATAATTTTACAATAAGAATAAAAGAGGATGGATTGGGCTTTAATAACCTCTCCTTTGAACGTAAAGTACTGAAGTTAGAAGGTCTGTACAAAGACAGGCTCGGTCCTAAAACAAATAGAAGCTCATTGAGCAAGAATGCAATATTATGGACCTTAAGAAATATATGCTGTAGATTGTGATATGGAAGGATAGAAGTGAGTTTGTGTTTTAAGGCTTGTCAGTTTACAAATTTTTAACAGGTACATAAAGTAGCCAAACCCGAATAAATAAAATAATTAAAAGAATCTGTAAATGACTCTAGAACAAAAAAATTCTAAGGTATTCTTAGAGTAAGGAGAATGGTGCTACCTCATTCGTGTTTCAAGAGTACTTAAGAATTAGAGAGAGAAAAAATTTTATTAAAATAAAAATGAATGTACTAAATTAAAACTCATGGAAGTTATTTTTATAAAAATAGATGTTTTATGAAAAAGAATTATTCTTAAAAATTCATTTTCAGAAAAATTGTCAATTTAAATGGGGAGTCATAAATCTTAATGGTATATAAATTAAAAGCCTAAATCATAAAAGCTTGCTCTTAACTCGGTCACAAACTCTTTCAGCACACTCTAAAGCCACATTATTATTATTATTATTATTGTGGAGACACAAAATCTGGCCCCGTGGAGTCCTTAAACAATAAGGAAAAAAGCTTCACAATGAGAAACTCAAGCAATTGATTTCTCTAAACTCGAATATTACAATAGATAACTCTCATATTCCTGTAGTGTTATCTTTACTCTCTCTCTCTCTCTCTGTGACTAATTTTTCTTATTTATGTTCATTTTTTTTCCTCTTTTTTCAGATCCTTTTTCTTTTGCCTCCCCTCTCCCTTTTATAACTTTAATCCTTGCTCTTACCACTACAGTTGTTCTGTTGCCTACCATAGCCTCAAGGACATTTTTCTCAACCTTATCGGATTCCTCCCCTCCCTTATCCTGGAACTCTAACTGTGGGGGTTGTTTGTACTATTCAGGCTGTCTTACTTGTATTTAATGCAGCAAAGGTGAGGTAAGAGCCCCATCATTAATACGGAGGTAAAAATTTTCAACTTTCTTGCATGTTTTGGAACTTTCCCATGGTTCTAGGAATCTCTTGAAAATCACACGTGAATTATCCATGCACCATACCTCGGGTAAGTTGGAACCGTACCTTTTCCACGGGAACAGATCTCCTGTGGTACTCATCTTTTTCGTAATACTTGGGATGACCTAGCTTTCCTCCTTTCATAATTTATTACCCATTAAGCATGTCCTTTAAAAACATATGCCAAGCCCAATTCTCTCCCATTAAGCATGTCCTTTAAAAACATATGCCCTTTAAAAACATATGCCAAGCCCAATTCTCTCCCATTAAGCATGTCCTTTAAAAACATATGCCAAGCCCAATTCTCTCCCGTGGCCCAATTGCTTCTTGGGCTTTAGGCCTGAGAGGTGACTATTCCACTACCCACAATTATTATTATTATTATTATTATCAATTTCTTTGACACAAAATTCAAAATTTTGATTGATTACAAAAACATTCCAACAACAACTGAGGCAAAACAAAGCGTCATCTCTTTTGGGGCTTTATCTTCCAATCTAGGAACTCCTCTGGATTTATGAGAGGGTTCAAGACATTAGCAGAATCATCCTTAAGGATGATATTGGAACACTTAGCAAAGAAAGCATCTTAAACCCTGAAAATTGTTGCCTGTGTTTCACCACACAAAGCGTCTTGGTCAAGAACAAAGCCAATCCATATTAGGGCCCATATTTGGAACAAAATATCTATTTTTGAACGTTTTCTTGATGGGACGCGGCCCATCTATTATTGGACTCGCAAAGCTCACATATGTCCAAACTAAAAAAAAGTTCTACATTAAGACGTAATTTGAGATACAATAATTTAAGGTATATATATATATTTTTTTTGGTTGGATTTTTTTTTTTTTGGGGTGGGGGAGTGGGGGTGGGTTGTCAGGTGCACAATAGCAGGGTGCTGTGAAGTTTAGAAAGACATTTTATCTTTTGCAAGTTTCTCCCAATCATTCATCCTATTATTTTTCAAGCAGTCTGTCAAACCTAAGTCATAATAAATTTTTTAGATTCAAATTAATTGAAATCCCCCCAAAAAAAGCATTTTCATTTGAACCATTTCATTTGGAACTAGAATTTCTTTAAAGTATGAATACCATATATTATATAATAAAATTTGGGTTTAAAAACCGTGGTTGCACCACGTTACAATTTTTTAGATAAGAACAAACAATTTATTTATTCTCATTAACTATCATTAGTGTTTTTCTCCCCACCCCCTCCCCCCAAAAAAAAAATATATATCAACTTCTTTGTTCGTTTATTTATTTTTTTCCTTCGGTTTTTTTACATTTTCAATGGCTTAATTTTTCTTCTCAATATATTTTTTTCTATCCTATTTGATTTTTACATTTGATAGAAACTATAATATTTAATTTTTTTTTATCCTATTTGATTTTACTTTTTGTTTATCCTAGTTGATTCTACTTTTTGTTGATATGTTATTAACATTTTTTTTTTTAATATAAGGCTCCTTTTTTTTTTTTTTTTCCCTTATCCAACCTACGTTCTAGGATTTAAAATGAACTGACCACAGTAGCATCAAACTCTCTATTTTGCCTCTAACTTCTCAACAACAGAACCACCTAGCTTTCTAGATTCCCACTTGCAATTGTAGAAGGATTTTTTTTTTTTTTTTTTTAATAATTTTAATAATCGGACTTAGAATAGGTACTAGTGTCTACCCAAACTTTTTTTTTTCCATTCTTAAGTGCACCGAAGTGGAACCAAATGGACGGAGTAGATCAAAGTAGATTGAATGAACTGAAATGGACCAATTGGACCGAATATATCAAAATGGACCATAATGGACCGAATTGGACCAAAACTACAAATTTCTGCTAAATTGTTAACCCTTTAATGGGCCACAAAGCATTGCCAACTTACATGATCCGAAGTTCAATCAAACAACAGGCTTAGGGCTTAGCCCGATCTTAGTATCAGTATCAGTATCAGTATCACTATCAAAAATCAAAACAGAGCAAAGTATGGATAAGCCCTTCTCAAATCAACTCAACATGTTCTCACTCGCACACTGGCACGTGAAAATAACAGTCCCTGAATATCATCAGTATAAGATCAAAGTATCAAACACAGACCCCAGTTTATCCATACAACTCCAACGTGGCACAATGTCATTGAACTATATCCCATCCACGCAATCTATGAGCCACAAAATCTCCATCACATTGAGAAAAGCCTAACCCCACCACTATTACCAAATTACAGTATTTCATTTCTGACTCAGTCACTATCCTCTAGCTCAAGCATCAGCAGAAGCAGATTAGAAAAATGGCTGCAACCGTATCAACCGTCATAGGCTTAGGCAGCTCCTCATTGTCATCACCTTCTCGGGTCTCTGCACCTATGCCAACATCCCTCACTTCAGGTTCTCCTCAAAACCTCTTTAAATTACATTATATTTGGAGAACAACAAGAACCATAAAAACAACTTCTTTTTTTTTTTTTTTTTCAGATTTACATGATGAAACATAAGATCATGAAACATGTATATGCCAAAAACCTTTGTAATTATAATCTTATAAATTATGCTAGCAATTATTATTATTAATTTAAGAAGCATGGAGACTTCATTTAGAGTGGGTACCTATGTTATATTAGTGTCACACAAGACGTTTTATGTTATAATTTTTAAGAAATTGTTTGTGTTACCGTGTTGTGACCATGTTCATCTCTATACCTGTATCTGTGTTTATGTCTATGTTTGTACCCGTGTCCGTATCTGTGTTTGTGCTTTCTAACTATTAGTATTAACTAGATGATATCTCATACGATGCGCTAACTACTTTACAATTTTTTTTTGAAATCATTTTTATGTATATTAAAATCTACCTATAATATTTAATACTTATTTTGTTGTATAATATTTATGTTTGCCCACAATATTGTTAAATACTTTAAAACTTGATTTTTTTTTTTAATTCATAATTTATTTTAAAAAATTGTATAACATTGTAAGTTATAATATATTATAATATTTACCATTAAAAGTAGATTTTATTTTTCAAACTGATTAAATGATTTTGAAATCTACAAATAAGAATTCAAAATATAAAATACTTTAATATCCTAAAATTACATAAATTTAAGCAACATACCAAACACTTTCTCAATCACTTCATTCTCACAACCAAATATGGAGACTTAATCATAAACACCCAATTAATTTTCTCAATGGAATTAAGGAAATAATTTGTAAGTATCAATATAAAGAGAATGTGATTAAATAAAGATAAATTTGCTAAAAACACATTCATTTATCAAAATTCAATTGACTTTAGTTGGGCTTCTGTATCCTTAAAAAAATGCAAAAAATACTTTTAAGTCACCATCAGTTTTTGTTTTTACCACAATGGCTACATACAAAGAAACCTACAAATTATGAATTCTAACACAAAATGAAAAATAAAATAAAAATAACTTCATAAATAATCAATTAGAATGTTTCTTTCTCTTTTTCTTTAGTTCTAAAATAAAATACATTTATAACTTTCCCAGACCAAAATCTCAAACACCCAAAGACTTCAAGCGAATCATAATTTTCACAAAATTTACGATGTCTAACTTCAAAATCAAAACCGTAATCTATCGTCATTGAATAAAAAACGCAAGCCCCCTTCCTTGGTCATAGCCTGCTCATACGAGTTACAATCAAATTTATACTGCAACGTTGGAGTTATGCAGGTGTCATTGAAAGGTTGAAGCTAAATGACATCATTTTTTTCTAAGTGTATTTGAGATAAGATGATTTGAAAGGTTATGGATATGTGCATATAAAGGAGTAAAAGTGAAAATGATGAATGTAAATGCAAAGAGTATTTTGTGTGTGTGAGAGATGGAAGGTCTTAAAATATTGAACCAAATGAAATAAATAGTAGTCTTAAAACATTGAATACAAAATGTAACAAAAATTAGTCTTGAAATATTGAATCAAATGAAATAAAGAGTCTCCACTTTTAAATTTGTTCTTATCTCTAATATGGCTTAATGGTATTTCAATTCTTTTCATAGATTGCGTCACATGCAGGACCTCATGCTCTCTCGTATAATGTTTTTGCTTTTATATATATATTGATATTAATTGATATTGATTGATTGATATATTGATTGTTATTATTTTTTTGTTGATTTGTTTTTAATGTTATTTCATAAGGCTTTTTGAAGTCTCCTGTGACGGTGAGAAACCCTCTGAAGCAGGCACATGCTTCGGGAGGAAAGTATACGTGGTAGGTAGTAGCAGTGAACTTGTGTTTGTATTGGTTTTATGTGATGATGGGAATCAATATATAGAGTAATATATGTGACTGATATGGTTATGGTTTGCTCGTGTGTGGACTTGTTGGGAAAAGTAGTTTCCAGAGAGATTGGCTGCGCAGGGATTTTAATGTGATTGGATTTGGGTTAATAGGGTGGTTAGCACCATCCAGCATCCCTGCAATCGATGGTAAGAGTTTGACTGGCCTCTTCTTCGAAAGCATAGGAGCTGAGCTCGCTCACTTCCCCACTCCTCCTCCTCTCACTTCTCAGTTTTGGTAAGTACCATACTGCCTTTTTTTTTAACTAGAGTAACGATCATTACACACTGTATGCATACACATGAAATCACGATTTCACACGCACACATAAGAAAAACACGATTTCACGTACTTGTGTATATGGCTGTATGCAACAATAATTAAAATTTTAACTAAAATTTTGAATGTAATTTCAGTATATAATCGAAAAGAAAAATTGGGATAAATAATTTTTATTTGGTAACATACTAACATAACTACATACAAGAAGAACAGAATTTCAAGATCTTTCACCTATTTCCCAGTGAGTGTTTTATTTATTTATTTATTTATTTATTTTTATATATTGTTAATTGAAATTTAATGTATAAGTGAATGGCAATTTTAATTTAATAATTATAGTGAAGTATAACTGTATAAGTGAATGGCAGCAATGTTTTGCAAAAAGGTCATCCTTCTTATATTCAATTCCTTAGACCGATTCAAGCAAAGCTATCACACACCTACAATGTACCACAGATAAATACACATTAATTGGGTATGCCGTATATAATAGTTCTTGCCATACCATTATTATAAAGGGCTGAATCTAGATTGATTACTTTTTTTTTTTTTTGGGAAAACAATCTAGATTGATTACTAAGTTTGATTTTAGAACTAGCTTTGTGTAGCAACTTCTGTGTAGACTTGTTTAGTTTGCTGAAAGGCAAGATTACAAATTAGCTGAGGATCAACGGGCCAGAGTTGAGAAGAGTATTGTTTATTTTATTTTAATTTCTATTGGGCCAGAAGAGCTATGCTTCTAGTGCTTTATATTTAATCGGGGAGCAATAGCAAGCCCAATTGAATGCAAATACTATTGAAGTCGTTGGGCTAAAGCCGAAGCTGGTTAGAAAGCCCAATTGAAAATGAAAGCCCAATTGATTCTTAAAAAAATGAAAAGAAAAAGTAAAAAACAAGGTCCCACCGAGATTTGAACTCGGGTTACTGGATTCAGAGTCCAATGTCCTGACCACTAGACCATGGGACCGTTGCTGTTAGCATGTCTTCCAACGTATTATATATTTTAAACTCTGTCCATGGGACCATTGCCATTAAAGCCATTAATAGACAATATGTTCGTCGTTAACTTTATTCAATTACCTTTTTCAGTTTTTTTAATGTTTCATAGACTTGGGTTTTTTTTTTTTTTTTTTTAAATTTATTTTTATGACCAGGTTGTGGTTGATTACATGGCACCTGGGACTGTTCATCTGCCTTACTTTTGGGCAAATTGGGTTCAAGGGAAGGACCGAAGACTACTTTGAAAAATAGTTTCTTTTGACTCTCTCTCTCTCTCAACTCTCAATTGTGTCTCTTCTCTTGCATTTATTATGATTCCTACTTCCTTTTCTCTTTCTTCTACCTGTTTATAAGAAAAACTGTCTATTTATTTCTTCAACGTAGTTTAATATTTGTACCTCCATGTTGTGCCTAGCTGCGAAATAAAAACAAAAAGTTGTGTACCTCTGTTTCCTAATTCCATTTCCCGCTCATTCTATTTTGAAATCCCATTAAGAATTTTTTTTTTTCTTTTTGTTTTTTTTTTTTTTTTTGGTATGAAAATTTACAGAGAAGGATGATTGATATTACCAAAGAAAAACACCACAAAAAACCGATACTTTACTTTGAATGACATTTACTCTAATCATGTCTAAGGATTTTGGAAACTGTCATCATTTGAACAAAAGGATGTACCATGGGAGCAAAGAAAAAGTTGTTAATTTGAACTTAAGTATTCCCCACACCCCCACCACCCCTGACTTGAGTATATACCTTGGAGCAAAGAAAAAGTTGCTCTTTTAAAAGCTTCATGCATGTCCAATAAATTGGGATGAAGCAGCAAGAGCAAATGAGAAACCTACGTCTAGCACACATTATCAGCCAGCGGGAACTATCATAAATTGGAAAATGGATCTAAATGCAGAGCTACTATAACTTCAAGACAATTTGATTCCATTTGTGAAGAGATAGCTTAATAGCTAGAACTAGGTCCAAACATTTTATAGTTCAAATTGTGTTTTATAAGTTTTATAAATTGACGTGTGAAAATATATATATATATATATATATATATATCACAACGTAACAAAACTGTTTATAATTAAAAAAATTTCAGAAATTTATGTTATTATACTATTGACGTAATACCAATTATGTTGTTTAATCAATTTGTTTTGTGGTAAAATTAGGAATTGTTTTAGTTGTAGTAAATATGGGAATAGTTTTAGCATACTATAGTAAAACCACTATAGCATGTTTCATTGCTTCACAATTATGAAGCTACTTGTAACTAGTAAGAAATCCCATTGTCTTCTTTGTTTAACTTTAGCTTCCACAAAAAAGAGGTAGCATGATAATGATACTACTTAGCTACTAATTTGGTTGAAACATTCATTCAGCAGTCGCATATTGACTGGTCGGACTTTTCCACGACCACATTTTTTTTATGAGTAATTATTAATTACTTCTGAAACATAGTAAAACTTTTTTTCTCCCACATTTATGAATTATGATAGATTTTAGTAATCAAATTCATGGTAAAATTTACTATAAATATGAAATAAGCGAATACTACAGTAGTATATTGCGATAATATCTAATAATTTTCTTTTACAAAAAGAAAATCCCTCCCTATAACTTACAAGGAAATAGATCCAAACACACGAAAGATCACAACTTTTTCTCCTTTTAGCTATAGCAATGGAATGCATGGTGCGAAAGATTACGACATTTTTCTCCTTTTAGCCATTGCATTGAAACACATGGTCTGCATAGTGAGGGAAACATTGAGAGAGCCCAAAATCCAAGTGATCCATGGACCACCATCATTTGGAAAAAGAGATAATATATAGAGCACTGAATATGATGGGCCATGTGGTTCTTACAGGTGGGTCCTTTAAAATCTAACAGGACGTAGGTGTTTTTATAAAGACTTTGGAAAGGATCCAAATCCAGCGAAGAGATATCCCTACGATTTTTACGAATCCCATACCATTGAGCCGTTAGCGACAGGCCCCACCCTCGTGCAAACTGATTGATTGATTGATTGTTTCAAAGGGTGTGATGTACTGTCATGGATGGGAAGGATGCTCCACAATTATTATTTCGTACTTAAACTTCGCCAACCCTATATTTTGTAGGAACCCCCCTCTTCCTTTCTCTTTTCTACTATTTCCCTCGTACCCTATACATTCATTTATTGTGGATTGAGTAATACCAATTTTTTTTTTTGTTCATAATCTTTTTTACAATGGTGAAATGTAATTGAGCTATTGAAGTACCTTTCCCTCCTACTTTTTTTCTCTTACACAAAAAAAGAAAAAGAAAAAAAAAAAGGATTGGATTAGTAGTGCCCTGTTACACCCACTCCTTCCTCGAGATGGAGAAAACCCATATGGAAGGAAAGTGAGACAAGTCAAGAATAGGACAAATTAGAGGTATTTTAGTATCTTTAATAAGGGGGTTTCGTTAGTCATAAGATAGTGATAAGAGAGATATAGGAGGGATGATTGTAAGAGTGCTGAAAGAGAGAGAAAACAAGTGTGTTTATGGATGATAATAGAATATATATATATATATATATATATATGAGTTAGATTCAAATTATACCACTCAATAATTTGTTATTGAATTTATATTTTGAAAATCTTTTCATTAGATTACATGTTCTATATGTTTTTAACATGCATGTCAATTTTTATACCAATTAAATGTTATTTACTATTCAATCCATAAACTCATATTTTATACAACATTTTAAATTACAAAAATTTGAATTTAACAATTGATTGATGACATGACTATTAATATTTGATCACCTTGAAATTTTGTAAACATAGAAAATATAAAAAGATAATGTAATCCAATGGTTGGTTTGTCAAAATTCGCATCCAATTAAAAAATATTGAGTGATATAACATTAATTAGAGTTATACCTAGTATAACTTGAACCCAACGACCTTATTATGTGTTCTGAACTGCATATCAATGCTTTAGAAATAGACTTGGATGCTAAATTCATAGCTGATTTGATGAATAGTTCGGGGTCTTCCAATGCGTCTAATTCCTCTATAGTGGCTGATTGCAGGCTCCTGATTTCCCGTGTTCCTCAAGTTAAAGTAAAGCATTGCTATTGAGAATCAAATTCTTGTGCTGATGCTCTTGCCCGTTTAGGTTCTAAGCTGCCCTCTGATTTTTTGTATTTCTCTTCCCCTCCCTCTTGTTTGTATAATGTCTATGTTTCGGACCTCTATGGCCTCTTTTATTCCAGGCTCTGCCCTGGCCCAGTTGTATCTCCTTCTCTTTTTTAGTTTAATCCATTCTCCATTTTACCAAAAAAAAAAAAAAAACTTGAACCCAACCTTCTATATATATGTGTGTGTGTGTGTAGACTATAGAAAGAGTAAATTATATAAACAATTTATATATATACACACACACACACACACAAAAACATTAAGGATAGTGTGGCCGTGTGGGACAAGTAAAACCAGCGATGGATGGACTGAGCAAGAAATTTTCGCCATCCATAATCAGTTTTATGTGACTTCTTTTTCTCCACCGAGACCTTTTGGAAGAACTTATTTTTATTGAAACTTTTTTTTTAATTTATTAATATTGGCACGTAAGAATTTGAAAGTCTACATTTATCAACATCATTAATGTAATGGCATACATTAACCATCAATTTTTAGAATTTTTTTATGAAAAATTGAAAAAACTATTGAATCACTTAGTTATTTTTTCATCTTTCTATAAAAAGTTTTTTAAAATAGTTTACAAACATATGCTCTTAAGCCACACATTTATAAAACCCAATGTAATGTATATATAATTTTTAACTTTGCCATATCCTATTTACGTATGATATAGAGAATTTGAGATACTTTTTATTTTGGTCATCTAAACATGAAGATTATCATTAATTGATATTGTTTTTCACAAAAAAAAAAAAAAAAAAAATCATTAATTGATATAGTACATCCATACCGACATGCCCTTGAATGAAATTTGGCTCGTCTTGGTCACGTCAAAAGACTTAAAACTCTTTTCATCTTTTTATAGTACTTGATTCTTTCTTATATAAATGAATTACCTAACCTATACGCTACAAATCAATGTAAAATTTTTTAAGGTCACACAAAAACATGCTTAATTAAAGTAGTAGAAGTAAAAAGTACAGTGATTTATATATATATATATATATATTTATTACAGTACCCTTAGCGAAACTTAGTCAAATTTCTTAAACGATGACAAAGGTTATGTTTGGCATGGCCTAAAAAAAGTTAATTTTTTTTACTATTTAGTTTATTTTTATTATTATTTATGGGTCTTATTGTACTTTTTGATACTATTTATGAGTCACATTATATTATTTTAGCTACATTTTAATTTTATTTACAATACTTTCAATAAAGAATTTTTAATTTCAGCTAAATAAATACTATTTTTGCTAGGCGAACGAATAAGCTGATACGCTTGCTAGGAAAGAACCTGATATGGAACAGGGATTTGTTGTGTTTGATAGTCTTCCTATGGACCTCTTTGTATGATTTTATTTTAAAACACTTCTAGTTTGTACTATGAGAGGCTTTACCCTCAAATTGCTGAGTACTCTATGAAAGTCGTTTTTCTACCCAAAAAAAAAAAAAAAAATCAATGTTGTAACTGAGTGATGATACCTTCCTTTATTTCATAATCATAGGAAAGGATCTAATATACAATTAATAACTGAGAAAGAAATGAAGGGAAAATGTTTTTTTTTTTAATTTTAATTTTTTGGTTTGAAATCAAAGGAAAATGTTATTTTAATAAATGTGATTGGTGTCATTTGTAAGTTTGAATTGCCTTTTTGTTTTTTCTTTTTTTTTTTGGAGGCACCTTTTTGTTTTTTGTTTAAAAGTATTGATATTAAATATCCGTAATATTATTCTTTTAATCAATTTTATTATATTATTTTGTTAAGGAAACAAGTCGAGTGATTTCGATAAACATATTGAAAAGAACAACATATATACTGAGAATTATAAAATAACTACATATTGAGACGACTATAGTGTAGCCATGAACTGACTAACAATGTGGACCGTATAGGAGATGTCTTGTAGCTATCCAACATGTTGACTTGAGTTGTGTGGCTATTTTCTCGAGTGGACACATGATCAACATGGGCTCACTTGGAACATATTTGAAGTAGCATGGCAACAAAAGTTGGTGTAGTATGTTGGAGGAAAAGGGCAAGACCTTAATTGATAACATGTAAAGACTGAAAGTCTTATGTATTTTGAACTTTGTGTAACACTATACAAGAGGATGCGTTATGTAGACATGCATATGAATATTGTACAAATAGAAGTGAAGTACAAATAATATTCAACAGATTAGGACTTGTTAGCTAGTATTTTAACAACAACAACAAAAACGAGGAAATTAGGGAAATTATTCAGTCCTATAAAAAAAAGTTCTCTTTTCTCTAATATGGGGTGTATATTCTTGTATAGGACATAAAGTAGGCTCACAGCTCATGTGAGAGGAGGGAGAACTCTTCCTATAGGACTGAATAATTTATGAGGAATCTTCACCGTTAATTTAAGTTAGGTTTTTTTGATGCATGTTCAGTGGGTATGAATGATTGTTTTTGGCTTTTGTGGTCAATAATTGTGCAATAATCATACTTGGCTAGAAATAGAGGGGGGGAAAATTTAAGGGAATATGAAATGGTTGACCCAATTTCTCTGTTCAATTCGTCATATAAATACTTTTTCCCCAAAGTGTTATCAATTAATTGGAGAATGGAGTAAATACTAGTTTTCCTACCAATGAGAAGATCAGCCGTTAATTATGCACATAGTAATAATATGAAATTGATGTGATTTTGGTCAACACTTGTGTCCATGCTGTTTCTCTCACCCATCTAAATGTAACGTGGGTTTGCCTCTTCTTCGTTGGCAGAAACAATGTATTTATGAATTCTTCGCATTAGTAATATTAGTGTCACATAAAATAAAAAGTGAACAAATTGTGAGTAATGAAAATAAGATAATAAGTTCATATAAGCGAGTTGCGGCATAAATTATGCCATTTTATATGGCACCAGCATTATTCTCGTCATATTAGTGTTTAGACAAACACCTTTATATTTTATTGACAATAATACTGAAGATACGCTGTAATCATGAAATGAAACCCCAAAAGAACATTCCAGCTGAGATTAGATTGGAGAGGTTATAATATAAAACATGAAAAAAAAAATTCGCAGAACCTAGTCAAGATTCTGACCGTCCATTCCCTTCACATGCACGTCCCTGATTGAATGCACTTTGGCTCACGTGTCTGACACGTCCTGTTCTCTCCCTTTTAATAAAACCAAACCCAACTCATTGTTGAAGATAGAGTACTTCTTAGCACTTAGCATTAGCAACACCACAACCCCATTTCTGTGTCACACACAAACACAACACAACTCAACACAAAACAAACACTTTGCTTTGCTTTTCTTTTCTTTCCCTCTTAATATTTCTGAAAAAAAATAGGGAAAGAAAAATAAAGCAAACGAATGGTACTTGTACACACACTCTAAAGCCTTCCATTTCAATCTATCCCATCTACATTCCATTCTTTTTTTTGACAGTTCTTAAATTCTTACCCAACTTTCTAGGTGCCTTATTAGATCTTTAAAGACTGCCAGATGTTCCACACTCAGAATCTTTGACAGCCACTTTTGTTTGCTAAACTCAAGGCCAATAGTCCCAAACTTAACAAAAATACAACAGCAAAAAAAAAGTTCACAGTCAATGTAAACCCACCCCATGATGAAACTTTAATACCAACCCCAAAATCTTGCAAAATCTTGAAAATCCCAGAATTGGGTCTTCAAGATTCAGTGAGAATTCTACAAAATAATAATAATAATAATAACAATTATAGTAATGTCTTGTCAAAGCCACAGCTTGGAGGGAAAGACAGTGACTGCGGAGTCAGCTGAGAGGGTGTGCAAGATCAGAAAGCGAGGCTGCTCATCTTCATCCTCGTCTTCTTTGGTCCGTAGGTACAGATTCAAGCGAGCAATTCTGGTTGGAAAGCGTGGCGGGTCTAGCACGCCGTTCCCTACGTGGAAAACAAGCGCGAGATCACCCTCATTGGCCATGGAAAACGCTGAATTTCCAAAGGTTCCTACTTCTTCTTCTAAAGGTAAGCGAGTGTCACTGTCTGCACGGAAACTCGCTGCTACTTTATGGGAAATCAACGAGGTTCCTTCAGCTTCACTCCAAGTGGTTAAGAATAAGAATCATAATAATAGTAATGTTGAGAAGCAATTTACAAGCAGAGAGACAGTGCCTAAATTGTCCTACCCTTTCTCAGATCCATGTCATAGTTCTATCTCAAACTCAGAGCCAGAGGTGGGTTTCATTTCACTTATTCTTTTTTAAGATTTAAGCTTGGCCATTCATGTTTCAGCAAGTCCCACCACAAATTTCTCGACCGACTGACTGATGTGGTGGTAGATTGTGATTGGTGTACAACAAAAGTAACGTGATTAAAACCGATGTTACAATAATCACGATCTGTCATCTCAAATAGTTGTGAAATTTGTTAGCTTTGATCATGCTCTGTAGTATTGTTGTTCATATTTACATTTGTTCTTCTTTGCCACTAAACTGACAATCAAATAGTTTTTCATTTTTGGTAAAATTGTGCAGAGATTGGAGCGATCTGGAGGTGGTGGTAGCACTCAGAAAAGAAATTCAGCCATATCTCACAGGCTTCAGTTGAGTGATTATTGCTTGGGAGGGTTGGATTCCTTTAGCAATGCTAGTTTGATGGAGGTATTCATTTTTTCATTTATGACAAGTTAACGAGTCACTTTCAAAAGCTACTCTTTATTGTTTTTTTCTTAGGAGAAAAATAATAATATGAAGGTGACATAGATAACGTGTTGTGATAGCCATTCAAATCAAAACTTGTCCGCCTAACTTTTTCTGCTAGTGGTCCATTATCAGTAGATTTCCGCATCGTCGTTTTCAATCGTTTTAAGTGAAGTGAAAAAAAGAGGGTAACCCTCTTTCCACCCCAAAAAGAAAGAGAAGAAATCATTGATTAGGACACGCTCCTTTACTTTTTTCTTTTTTTTAGATGAATGATAAGGATGGTTCTTCCTCTGAACTCCACCATCTTAATTGTCGATGCTTTGAATTGCAGACTTCACATTTTACAAGTTTGACCAAATAGCTATATATGTTTTCCCTTAATTTTCTATGCGTATGAGTTGTATTTAAACATGTCATATTTATATATTATTTTGAGAAAAATTGGGCATGTTGTTAGAGCATGATCTTGTTGTTTATAGAAATGTTTGTTATTTGTGAGCATATCTATAACATGTTAGGATAGTGTTGGAGTGGGATACTTGGGTCTTGTTACTTAGTAAGAAAGATATATTTCACAAATGCAGATAGAAAGTCATTCTCTTGGCAGGACTCATGGAATCAAGTCCCGTTTAAAGGAGGTCAGCAATGTTCTAACCACATCTAAGGAGCTTGTAAAAGTTTTGGGTCATGTTTGGGGCATTCAAGAGCAGAATTCATCGAGCAAGTCTGTTCTCTCAGCCCTACACGCTGAGCTTGATCAAGCACGCAACCAGGTGGACCAATTGATCCGGGAACAAAGGTCTAATCGCAATGAGATTGAGCATATCATGAGACATTTTGCAGAAGAAAAAGCATCGTGGAAAATAAAGGAGCGAGAGAAGATTCACAATGCCTTAGCATGCATTGCAGAAGAACTTGAGGTGGAGAAGAAGCTTAGAAGACAGACAGAGAGATTGAATAAGAAGCTTGGTAAAGAACTTGCAAATACAAAGTCATCACTGTCGAAAGCAACGAAAGAGCTCGAGAGGGAGACGCGTGCAAAGGAGATTTTGGAGCAAATTTGTAATGAGTTAGCCAAAGGTATTGGAGAAGACAGGGCCCAAGTAGAAGAACTAAAGAGAGAGTCTGTAAAAGTTCGGGAAGAAGTGGAAAAGGAAAGAGAAATGCTTCAGCTGGCTGATATCTTGCGTGAAGAGAGAGTGCAGATGAAGCTCTCAGAAGCTAAGTATCATTTTGAGGAGAAGAATGCAGCTGTTGAAAAGCTGAGAAATGAACTTGAGGCCTACTTGAGAACTACTGTATGTAAAGAAAATGGTGATGGTTCTCCAAAGTTTGAAAAGATCAAGGAGCTTGAGGCTTATTTGAAGAAGATCAATTTTGGATCATCTCAAATTGTAGAGAAAGAACACGATGAAGGGGAAGTTGCGGATGGAGAAGAGTGTGAAGGAGATGACTCAGCTGACAGTGATCTTCATTCCATTGAATTGAACATGGACAATGACAATAAGTCTTACAAGTGGAGTTATGCTGGTGGAGATGAGGCGCAAAATGATTCAAAAAGGGTAATTGATAATGAATTCAAAGGGAGGAAGTCTATTTCTGAGAAAATTCAATGGGGAAGCATTTGCTTAAACAGGGGAACTTCCAATGGTAGGAAATTGGACTTGGGCCGAAAAAGTAGAGACAATTCAGATGGGTTTGATCAGGAGAGATTATCGGAGTTACTTTCACAAGCTCAAACACAAGATCATGACGATGAAATAAAGAGATACAGATCTGTTAAGGATCTTAGAGATCACATTTTATCTGGTTCAAAAATAGCTTTGGTGCAAAGCTTTGCCACTCCAACCTGGCAGTGGGACCAATCCTTGCCTTTGCAAGGTTCTGACAAAGAAGCTTGGGAGAGTTCAATGGTGTTTCAGGGAGATGATTCAAAGCCTAAGCTAGAAGTAACAAGAGGTGAATGTCAAAGAAAAAGTAATTGAAGAGTATGAATATTTTTTTTTTCCTTTATTTTCTTCCTACTGACCTATGCATTGCTTGCACAGTTGCATGTTCTCAAACGTGTTCAAAGTTTTCATGTCTTAATTTGTGTCATTGAATTGCCAATAGATAGAAAGCAAAAATGTAGATAGAATCTCATAGGTGTTTTATGTACCAGGTAAAATTTATCTGTAAAAAGCCTGCTATATGCCAAGAGTACCTTAGTTTTGCAGTATTTTTCTTCACTTAGAATGTTCTGAGTAGCCTTGGTTAGAAGAAAATTCGCACTCAACTCGTCCAAACAAAACTGGATATCAATTAGAGGTGTTTCTTATATTTCTAAAACAAATTCGAAAATTCCATTTGGCAGAGTAATCAAGAAGGTGAGGTACTTGTTTTGGCGCCAAGAAAGGTCAGGTATCAAGAATTACAAATGGAGCAAAATAAACATGACCGGAAACAATGAAGAGTGATGCGCATATTCAAGAGAGTAAATTAGACCTCCCAAATCAAATTTTGAAGAAGTGATTACTTATAGGAAAATGCATTTTACTTTTTGCCAAGCCAGAGATATATTTTCTAGGTACAGTTTATGAGTTCACTAAACCCAAATTCCAATAGATGAGTCCAACCGCTTTGAAGTACATGATTGCACACCATGATGCAGATAGACATGTTTAGCATCTACAAGTGGCTTTGCCAGGTCGACCCCAACGTGTAGTCAGGCTAACATTTGATTAGAATGGAAGATGCTCCTTGTTTTGTAGGCGGAGGCACGCTATTAGTCAATGTTGTGTACATTATTTTCGATTCTATGATTTAGAAGATATTCTTTGCTGTCTTAATTTAGTACCATCATGCATGTGAGTTTATTCTAACAAATTTTTTTAGTGTTTTCTTAAAACAAGTTTTTAAGAGTCCAATAATGTACATGTATTCTATATTGGCGACCATGTCAAGGGTGGATATTGGCATCATATGCAGCTTGAAAAGTATTGCAAATGATTTTCTCCCCATGGGGCCAAAACTCACTTGTAAAAAAAAATGTATTACATTAGGTTTAATTGAGTTAGTTGGGCAATAATGGTAAGAGTAAGACATTACAGAATAGCAAAAACAAGGGATGAAAAGGTAATTGGTGTCTTAGAGCATTGTAGTTTAACTGGTTGGTATCTCCTAGTATTTTCAACGGAGACATTTATGATTCAAATTTTATTCGTTGTTGTAATATCAAATTATATAATTTAAAAAAAAAAAAAAAAGTAATTCATGTCTTAGTGTGTCATGTAGACCGTGCAATGCAGTGTCAAGAAATGCGCAAGAAGCAGTGCAATGAATATTGCTGCGGGGTCATTGAATGATATGTTTGAACTTGATAGTAAGTTAAGGTGAGAAGAGATCACTTGGCTATTAGCAGGCACTCCCACTCACATTCAGCCAAACAAATATAGGCAACATGTTGGCGAAGGTCCAAGAAGATAGATATCCTCTTGTCCCTATAGAAACGTGTGCAAAAAGAAGTGTTCTTTTTGTGTATCAATGTCTCCTTTTTCTTTTTATACGTCTATTTGCCAAGATCATTGACCCTTAGGGCTGGCTAAGGACACAGTAAACTTAACTTGAGTCAGTTCGGCCCAAACACTTTTGAATGGTTTCAAATGGGTGGGTTGCTCATCAATAGGTTTTTGTGTCTAAAAAACGGGTTATGTTGGGTTTTATTTTTTATCCATAAACTTTTAAAAGTCATTTTTTCTTGGCTAAACTAATGAAAATGTTACACTTTCTATCCTTCAGCATTAAAAATATTTTTTTTTCATCCCTACATTAAAAATATATTTTTTTAATCCCTAAACTATAGAAAAAACATATGTTAGGGGTTGCAAAGGAATAATGTGACAGTGAACCACCTCCTACTAAATCCAGCGGTCTACATATGCAACAAGACAAATGAGGATCCAGCGGGTCTACATCTGCAACAAGACAAATGAGGGGGAACTAGCCTTCCCTACACCGAAATGTTCTCTTCACCAGTCTCAACTTTTAACAAAGACACTTATCTCTGTTTGATAACAACTTATTTAACTATTTACTGAAAATTATTTGCTGAAAGTGTGTTAAAATATACATATACTTAAAAAAAGTGAAGTTTTAAAAAACTGCATATCTAAAAAATTGGCTTATAAGCCGATGCCAAACAGACACCTGCAGCCCATACGTCCTTGTTATCTAGGGAGTGGTACGGGAACTCATGAATGGTGAGAGAAAGATCAAAGAGTGTAGAGTGGGGAGAAATGAGGCAGGCAGACTAAGTTTGAATGATGCGATATAGGAAATGAGTCCAGGGCAGTAACCACTGAGCTTAGGGTGATTACGAGATACTTACACATCACTTCTAGGAAGCGAGAGTAGTCTCACACAACTAAGTTTTCTTTTTGACCTGTAATAAGGAGACCAAATTTTGTTCAAATTACATTTTTTTTCTTCATATAAACACCTCAAGATACAGACCAGAGACAGTAATACAGACGTCGAAACTAGTGTCCCAATTATTGGTGACAATACAAAGCCTACATTTTGCGGGAGTACACTAGTTGCTGGATGGCAAAAATTACAATTACTTATGAGGGCCATCAGTTTTCTCTGATGTTGATGTGAAAGTAACCGGTTGTGTTGGATGGTCCCTCACAATCAAGCTTAGTACTTCAGGTCTTGAATAGTGTCCAACCACATCAAAATCAAATTTTGCCCGCGCTATTTCTCCAAGATCTGCATCATTTTTTTTTTCATTATCAAAATTTAGAGCTTGAGTCTCAAACCAAAAGCACAACTGAATGCATAAACAAGCAATAAAACACCCACATCTGAACCATGTGATAGCTTCCTTTCGTTGCACCAGCTCATTTAAAGAAGCATAGCAGGTTGGACTGAGATTGCAAAAGTGTTTGATTTTCATTCCTTAACATTATATTTCACCTTATATCATATTTCAACTTACAAACAGACTCTCATTTTTTAATACTACTTCACTTCTAATGTTTTCTTAAAGAGTACTTCTTAAAATGGGAAAACAAACTAAGAAAAGTCTATGCACCCAAAAAAAAACCCAAGGGGCTCAACTCAAATGGTACCTCCCTCCGTTATAAGAGTAAATGGAAGATTAAGGGTGCAATTGTGGTTTCATGACCCATCAAGTACATGCGTGATTTTCAAAATTTCCAAATATCTCTCTCTCTCTCCCTCCCTCCCTCCCTATATATATATAAATAGACACACACACAGAATTTAAAGACATTGTTATGGGAAAGGCTTGAAATCCATAGCAAGGGCAACGGTCCCTATTAATATTATTGTCTATTAATGAAGAATGGAATATTAAAACATATAAAAGATGAAGGAAGCAAAGTATAGCATGCATTCTAGATGATTTTTTTTTTTGGTCCCCTTTGGTTGCATCCCGTAATTTAGTCTATATTGCATCATTTTAATTGGTTTCTTCATGCCTCTTTCAGTTGTATACTTTTGATCAATTGGAAACTAAGGAGAGAGATTATCCAATGGTAATTTTATGGTTCAAAAAATATAGAGAATTTTATCTCAAGTTCTGATAAAATTATTCATCTATGTAGATTTTTCATGAATAATGCTACAAAGAGAAACTACCAGAGTGAAAAGTTCAGGAAAGTACAGATAGTAGATAATAGTGGCATACCTAGATCTGCTGAGATGAGTGCCTCCCCATCATAATTTGGTCCTGCCAGAACAGTCCCTGATGGTGATATAATGACACTACCTCCAGCACAGACAACAGAATCCGGTGTGAGGTCCTCTTCTGTGCCTGAAAATACATATTCTGGAGGGGGTGGGTAATCTTTCCTTCGACAGAATTGGTTGGCTGATAAAACAAAACATCCACCCTCAAGAGCAATGTGGGTCATTGATGCTTGCCATATTTCCCTGGAATCAGCCGTAGGTGCACAGTATATTTCAACCCCTAAACAAAAATTGCATAGATTAAACCAAGATATCAAAAGATGATCTAAAACTAATCATTGTGCAACAAGAACATAACGCTATAATTTCTGCCAAGAAAATCACATAACATTTAGACATTACAGATTATCACATTTAGCATTTTCAATAAAAATTTATTCAGATGGCCTTCAACAAAGCAAATACAAGGAGCGGCAGCACATCATTTAACAACATACATCTCATAATCAGCTGACAGAAGACAATGAAGTATTATTGTTTGACCATAAAAAAGTAAGCCAAGATTGGAGAGAAGATATGAAAATCACAAATTGCTAAAAAACAACATGTCACAAGTACTTTCAGCATGAGCCTGGGCAACTGAGGTTGGTCTCTAAAGGTGAACAACCAAACCTTGTTGCCAATTTGAGCCCAGCATAGTCAGGCCCTCCCTATAATAATCAAATTTTTATTTGAAGGCTTGAATACCTAGGACCAAGTTAGGATCCAACACACAAACACAAAAACGGGAGAGAGAGAGAGAGAGAGAAAAGGGGGGGGGGGGGGGGGGTTAAACACTATTCTTCATTGGACAACCAGGGTGGCCTACAACTTTCTTGAAATTTTTATGCTCCTGGCCTGATATCAATTTAGCTCTCCAACATTCAGTCATAGCAAAATACATAAATAAATAATCAAAATATTATATTAATTCCCAACTGATAGGAGTGCAAAGAAAGGGTTAAAAAGCAGCTTGAAAAAAAATTGAGGTAGTGTTCTTATTAATGTGAGTTGCATTAAGCATCAAAAATTACTAACCTTTAGCATACATGGCTGTCCTTAGAAGAGGCATTCTGTTTTCCCAACAAATGGCAGCGCCTAATTTTCCAATTGGAGTTTCAAAGACTGGAATTGTCGATCCATCTCCAAATCCCCAGATGATACGCTCCAATGATGTTGGCATAACTTTCCGATGCTTTCCCAGGTAACGACCTTGAGAATCAAAGAACAGAACAGTACAGTAGAGTGTATATCCATCTCTTTCTATCACACCCATTACCAAATATACCTTATACTTTCCAGCCATTGCTGCTAACCGGTCAACTTCAGGACCTACATTGTATCAAATAAATCAATGAAAACTAAACATACCCATTATTATATGGACTCATTAAAATCTAATTTAGGCCTCCAAATGGCATGACAAAGAAAGTATAGGTAATTTTTTGTTGTTGTTCTATGCTGCAACTTGATGTTTTTCATTTAAATCACTGAAAAGACCTGAATTCCAACTATCATGAGGTCAAAATGACTTTATCTTAAGTTGCCATATATCAACAAAAAGCTTCATAAAAAGGGATGAAAAATTGTACAGGCACACACCTGCACATATGCGCGTGCACACACACACACTTTTCTATTACATTAATAAGGGAATGATTTTGCATTGCATCAAAATTTGTTGATGTAAGGTTCAGCCAGAAAGAAAACTGTAATAAAAAATATTAAAAAAATTTAAAAATTGAAAAGATAATGGAATTTGAGTGTCCAAAAATGTTGAAATTTGGTTACATGTAGGATTTCATTTCAATTATGATATAGTTATATAAACATATCCAAATATGCATCTTACCTAAACTACTTTGAATCCAACCAATTCAGAACTTGCATTCTTGATGCAATTACAGGAAAAAACCTAAAAGATCTAGTTTTTTTTTTTTTTTTTTTTTTTAATGATCTTTCACAAATTACTTGCAAGTAGATTCTAGTTAACTCAATTGGTAAAGTTTCTAGTCGTTAAATTAGAGATTTGGGGTTCGAACTCCCGATACACTATAAAACCAATTGGCGTCTTAGCTTGATGATAAAAAAAAAAATCATCATAAAGCGGACTTCATAGGTTAAAAATCTATAGTATCTATCAAAGCAAAATAAAAAGATTACAACAAACTCAGTTTTTCGAAAGATCCTTTTTGGGAAAATCGGTCATAAGTCATAATTGCATCAATCTATAAAAAAATACCACAATAACAATACAATGATACATGTTGTCGTCTAAGAGACAGAGTACTCACATCTCTTCACACCAAATACAAATGAAAATCAAAGTTCCTTGAGAAAGAAGAGAATCTATTTAAATAGGTATAAACTTTCCGTATTAGATTTTCTTATATTGGTCATTACACACACACCTGACGAGTTCTGATGTCACAACTTCATACTTCGCCTTCCTCTTATAGGTGAAGGAGACGCTATTTGAGTTAGAGCTCATTCGCACTTGTCATGTTAGATCTACCCAAGAAAGACATACAATCACAATTTCTTTTTGTTGCACCAAAGTACTCACCAATCATTATTCCAATGCTAAACCAGAATAGGACTTCATAAGAATAAAAGAATAACAGAAGATGATATTCTTCACTTCAACAAATTGTTGAATTAATTACAACCAATAGGTAATAAGAAGTTATCTGATTATCTGAAGTCATGCTTCCACAAGATCAACGATTCAATTACAATCCACACTGACATTCAACCAGATCAAGGTGGCCTAATTAATTTCGTCAAATCCAGGTTCTAACTCATAATCAATCCATCCAATCAGTGCAAATCAACCTGGACACGGAGTCTTACCAGGTACATCAATGGCTGAAGCATGGTACTTGCGGAACTCCTCTTTACCCTTTGCTGTTCGGTTCCCAATTGTAACGCCGAAATTTGAACCCCGCGGATAACCACCCACAAATGCTTCTGGAAACACAACCAGCTGGGCTCCATACCCGGCAGCTTCAGCCAGCAACCTTTCAGCCTTATCTATACATTCAATCAGAAAATTAAAGCCAGAATCACTAACAACATCCCATCTTAACCCCCCACCACACACACACACACACACCCCAAAAAACAAGTACACAAAACCCCATGTGATTAATCCTTAAAACACAAAACCCCATCAAATTTTGAACGTAACACTTAACCTTAACCCCCTTGATATTGTTTTATGTGTAAATTTAAAAATCTATCAAATAAACCCTGAGTTGCCAATTTGATGATACGTGTCCATATTTAGAATTGCATTCTCACATAAAACAAAACCACATAAGGAAACAACTGGGTTTTGTGTATTTTTCCAAAAAATGAATTATGGCTCACATGGAACACACAGATTGAAATTCTCTTCATTTCCCAGAGACCACAGTCACAAACTCACAATTGATGAAGTTTTTAGAAAGTAGAAACCCAACAGAGACAACATAATTATTTCAGGTTAAAGGAAAAAACACACACACACACACACACACACTGACACAGAGTAGTATTGAGTGAACAGTATCCAAGTAATTCAATTAACCAAAGGTGACAACAAGTGAGCAAAGAAGTGGGACCTAGAGTGGCAGGGGTGTCGTAGAAAACAGTTGAGGCCTGGACCACGGTGGCTCGGACCACCGTGGGTGCGGACGAGTCGACACCCATGTCGACCTCCGCGAACACCGGTCCGTGTGCTGCGGGTACAAGAGCCATGTCTTCTTTTCGTTGTCTACTTTGCCTGTCTGCTTGTCTCAAGAGTCCAAGAGTATCCGCCTTCTGCTGATTTCTTATCGGAAAGAGATAGAAAAGGTTGGTGGGTGGAATAGCACGTGAAATATTGTTTAAAAATTAAAAATATATATTTAAATACATGCATCTAATGGACTGGATAGTTTTTTTTTTTTTAGATAATGAGATAAAAAAATTTCCCCACCTGCCACTCATTCTTCCCTTTCTTGCGAGGGACCATGAATCCAGTTACTTGGCCACGGCCAGCTCAACATTTTTTTTTTTTTTAGAATACTAATTATTATTAACGCACACATAAAGAGATGGGAAGGGCCTAACTCTAACTCTAAGATACATTGTATAAATTTAAAACCTCTTTAACTTATACTTATTTTTTTAATGTGAAATTATCATAATTGGGCTCATATGACCAAAAGATTTATGTGAAATTTTTAATATAAAATATTAATTAAATAAAATTATGAAATATTAATTAAATCGAGGTTAATTGCACACATTAAATATATAATTTAAAGAATAATATTAACTAAGTAGGGATTCAGTTTGGATTGGACCCAGAGTATGAACGGGTTTTCAGTCCAACAAGCCCAAACAATAAATTTGTAGAGAATGAGTTGAAGGTTTAGGTGCTGGCCGTCGTCCACCAAGCATCAACCTTTTTCTTTTCTAAAAAATACTTATAACTGTTTACAACCGGGGGATGCTCCTCGGCTAGGGGCTGAGGAGCCCCTTTTCTTCTGCCTTTTTCCCCCCTCCTTGTTTTACTTTACTCGCTTTTCTTATATAGTCTTCATCGTCCTATCTCGTTCTTCCATCTGTTGATTATCCATTCGCCTTTCTTCTGATTGCCCATCCCATCAAAGGTCTTATCAGCACTCAAGTGGTTCACTCTGATCAACGTTGCCCTGCTAAGGGGTTGTATCACCATTAATGCGGCCAGGGGGGTTAGGTGAATGCATTAAGTGTGAAGGTGACAGCTTGCCCTGGGCTTATTCCTTCCAAAAATCATCCTTGGCATGCTGAGGACAAAGAGATCCTCGGCGTGGATCCGAAAAAGAAGCTTTACTCAATTTAGTCTCGGATGGTTAGTCTTCCTCGGCGTGGGCCTTGGGCCTACTACACGATGGACTAAGGCTATCAGGCCCATGGACCCCACAGGTTCATATTCTTTTATACTATATTTCAATTTAATCTTTAATATTTTAATTGTGTCAATTTGATCCATAATATTTTAATTTAATCTCTACTGTCATCCCTTGGATAGAATTTGCTGACATGGCAAATGACCAAAATAGTTTATTGTCATATCATTGACCTAATAAACTCAACACGACCTGAGTTAATTTAGCCCAAACACTTATGAATGGCTTTTGTGTCTGAAAAAGGGGTTATGGGTCAAATGTCGAGTTTAAGAAAATCTTAGTTGAACAACTTGACTTGACCACATCTTTTAGGTTAAAGTATTGCTTTCATCCCTGAAATTTGCATAAATTTTATTTTTTATCCTTAAACTTTAAAAAGCTATTTGTTTTTTCTTTTTCTTTTTTTTCCCTTTTCTAAACTAATGAAAATGTTACACTTTCTATACTACAACATTTTTTTTTTTTAATCCCTAAACTATAGAAAAAAAAAAAAAAAAAAAAAAAAAAAAAAAAAAACCTCTATTGCGGGACACAAAGGAATAATGCGATAATGAATCACCTCCTACTAAATCCGGTGGGTCTAAATTCATCATGGGACAAATGAGGGGGGAATTAGATGCGAGATAAGAAATGAGTACAGGGTAATAACCACTGATAACAAATCTGGTTTCCTTAGGAACCAAATTTCAGAGACCAAATCTTGTTCAAATTACTTTTTTTTTTTTTTTTTTTTCATACTAACTTCTTAGGATACAACAATGACCCCAGACAGTAATAAGATGTCAAAACTAGTGTCGCAACATAGTTGTCAATATCATATTGTATGTAAAAATTTTCGTATCGTAAGGGTATATTGTAAGTACTCATGAATCGTAGAATATAGTGTATATATCGTATGAATCGTATTGTATCGTAAAATCATAACTAATTTCTTTAAATTAGGGGTTTTTTTTTTTTTGGTTAAAATTTGCACTTTTATTTGAATTAAGAAGTTATTAGACTAGTTTTTAACACAAAATTATTAGGTTACTTAATTTAGCCTAATAAAATAACATGCTCATAAGTTTCTCTCTCTCTCTCTCTCTCTCTCTCTCTACAAAATTTGGACTACACACTTACACGTCACTTTCATATTTACAAAATTTCTTTTTTATACTATGAATAAGGTATTAATTGACAATAGAATTATTTTATATTTTTTTCATTATTATTATTATTATTATTATAAGCCTAAGAAACTAGAATGCCAAAAAGATTTTTTTTTTTTTTTAAATTATTAAAATAAAAGAACAAGTAGTAAATGTTGATGATTAATTTCAATGAAAAAATAAGTTTGCAAAATGATGAACATGATGATAGCATTGACTTAGATGGATTTGATTAGGTGATATGATGAAAATAAATTATTATTTTGGGCTATTTGTAATGTATTACCACTTTTAAATTTAATCAATTTGAATGTGTGTAATAAACACATGCTAATTAGATTTATTTTGTCAGTTTGTTAAATATTATTATATAAGTGATAAAAAAAATTAGTTATTAATTGAATATATTCAAAATTCATTAATTTTATTAATTGTTTGTGTATCCTACGATACAACAATACAATACAATACATTATACGGAAAAAAAAAAATTATGGTAAGATTCATGTTTTGACAACTATGTCTCAATTATTGATAACAAAGCCTATATTTTGTGGAAGTGTAATAATTGCTGGCTGGCAAAAATTACAATTACTTAACAAGGGCCATCAGTTTTCTTTGATGTTGATGTGAAAGTAACCGGCCGCGTTGGATGGTCCCTCACAATCAAGCTTAGTACTTCAGGCCTTGAATAGTGTCCAACCACATCAAAACCAAATTTTTCCCGCGCAATTTCTCCAAGATCTGCATCATATACATTTTTTTTTTCATTATCAAAATTTAGAGCTTGAGTATCAAACCAAAAACACAATATATATTTTCTCATTTATATGGGAAAGGCTTGGATCCATAGCAAGGGCAACGGTCCCTATTAATATTACTGTCTATTAATGGAGAAAGGAATATTAAAAAATATAAAAGATGAAGGAAGCAAAGCTTAGCATGCATTGTAGATGATTTTTTTTGGTCTCCTTTGGTTGCATCCCAACATTCAGTCTATATAGCATCTTTTTAGATGGTTTCTTCATGCCCCATTCACTTGAATACTTTTGATCATTTGGAAACTAAGGAGAGAGAGATTATCCAATGGTAATTTTATGGTTCAAAAAATATAGAGAATTTTACATCTAGTGATGATAAAATTATTCATCTATGTAGATTTTTCATGAATAATGCTACATAAAGAAACTACCAGAGTGAAAAGTTGAGGAAAGTACAGATAGTAGATAATAGTGGCATACCTAGATCTGCTGAGATGAGTGCCTCCTCATCATAATTTGGTCCTGCTAGAACAGTCCCTGATGGTGATATAATGACACTACCTCCAGCACAGACAATAGAATCTGGTGTGAGGTCCTCTTCTGTGCCTGAAAATACATATTCTGGAGGAGGTGGGTAATCTTTCCTTCGACAGAATTGGCTGGCTGATAAAACAAAGCATCCACCCTCAAGAGCAATGTGGGTCATTGATGCTTGCCATATTTTCGAGGGATCAGCCGTAGGTGCACAATATATTTCAACCCCTAAACAAAAAATAGTTGCACAAATTAAGTCAAGATATCAAAAGATGATCTAAAACTAATCATCGCGCAACAAGAACATAGAGCTATAATTTTCACGTACCAAGCAAATCACATAATTACACATATCCGTTCTAGCTAGTATTTGGGTGTTTTTATTTGAGCTACCAATACAAAACTACAACTACACCAAGTGGAAGGGCCACTATAGAAGCTAGAAGCAGCTTATAGTAGAGTAGTCCATCTAACCAAAGCGTCATGACAACAGAAAATTCCCCTTAGGAATGGAATCTTAAGTAAGGGGCTTAGCCCGTCCGCCAATCAAAGAGGCTGAGACATTTAGACATTATAGATTATCACATTTAGCATTTTCAACAAAAATGGATTCAGAGGGCCTTCAACAAAGCAAATACAAGGAGCGGCAGCACATCATTTAACAATATACATCTCATAATCAGCTGACAGAAGACAATGAAGTATTATTGTTTGACTATAAAAAAATATGCCAAGATTGGAGAGAAAATATGAAAATCACAAATTGCAAAATACCTTAGTTCTCCAACATTCAGTCATAGCAAAATACATAAATAAACAATCAAAATATTATATTAGTTCCCAACTGATAGGAAGGTAAAGAAAGGGTTAAAAAGCAGCTTGAAAAAAATTGAGATAGTGTTCTTATTAATGTGAGTTGCATTAAGCATCAAAGATTACTAACCTTTAGCATACATGGCTGTCCTTAGAAGAGGCATTCTGTTTTCCCAACAAATGACAGCACCTAATTTTCCAATTGGAGTTTCAAAGACTGGAGTTGTTGATCCATCTCCAAATCCCCAAATAAGACGCTCCATTGCTGTTGGCACAAGCTTCCGATGCTTTCCCAGGTAACGACCTTGAGAATCAAAGAACAGAACAGTACAGTAGAGTGTATATCCATCTCTCTCTATTACACCCATTACCAAATATACCTTGTACTTTCCAGCTATTGCTGCTAACCGGTCAACTTCAGGGCCTACATTGTAATTGTATCAAATAAATCAGTGAAAACCAAACATACCTATTATTATATGGACTCGTTAAAATCTAATTTAGGCCTCCAAATAGCATGACAAAGAAAGTATAGGTAATTTTCTTGTTGTTGTTCTATGCTGCAACTTGATGTTTTTCATTTAAATCAATCAAAAGACCTGAGTTCCATCTATCATGAGGTCAAAATGACTTGATCTTAGGTTGCCATACATCAACTAAAAGCCTCATAAAAAGGGATGAAAAATTCTACAGGCACACATGCACGCACACACATTTCTATCACATTAATATGGGAATGATTTTGCGTTGCATAACAATTTGCTGATGTAAGGTCCAGCCAGAAAGAAAACCATAAAAAACAGACTTTCATCTCCTAGATGAAAAGATAATGTAATTTGAGTATCCAAAAATGTTGAAAGTTGGTTACATTATATCTTAGGTATGATTTCATTTCAACTATGATATAGTTATATAAACATATCCAGATATGCCTCTTACCTAAACTACTTTGAATCCAACCGATTCAGAACTTGCATTCTTGATGCAATCACAAGAAAAAACCTGAAAGATCTGGTTTGTTTTATGACCTTTCACAAATTACTTGCAAGTGAATTCCAGTTAGCTCAACTGGTAAATTTTATATTTGATGAAACTTTCCATATTAGATTTTCTTATATTGGTAATTACACACACCAAATGAGTTATGAACTCACAACTTTGTACTTACCTTACTCTTATAGTTATAGGTGAAGTTAGAGCTCATTTGCACCTGTCGTGTTAGATCTACCCAAGAAAGACATACAATCACAATTTCTTTTTGTAGCACCAAAGTACTCACCAATCCTTAGTCCAATGCTAAACCAGAATAGGACTTCAAAGGAATAAAAGAATAACAGAAGATGATATTCTTCACTTCAACAAATTGTAGAATTAATTAAAACCAATAGTTAATAAGAAGTTATCTGATTATCTGAAGTCATGCTAGCTTCCACAAGATCAATTACAATCCACACTGAAATTCAACCAGATCAAGGTGGCCTAGTAAATTTCGTCAAGTCCAGGTTCTAACTCATAATCAATCCATCCAATCAGTGCAAATCAACCTGTACACAGAGTCTTACCAGGTACATCAATGGCTGAAGCATGATACTTGCGGAAATCCTCTTTACCCTTAGCTGTTCTGCTCGCCATTGTAACCCCGAAATTTGTACCTCGTGGATAGCCACCCACAAATGCTTCTGGAAACACAACCAGCTGGGCTCCATACCCGGCAGCTTCAGCCAGCAACCTTTCAGCCTTATCTATACATTCAATCAGAGAATTAAAGCCAGAACTACTATCAACATCCCATCTCACGTGTAAAATGTTGTTTTTAGTTTCTAATTTTCAATCATGCATTTAATTTAATAAATTTGCCTCATTTAATAAATAAGCAATTAGAATTCAAATCTTAGGAACAATATATTTTATTAGTATTTTCTATTTTTTTCTTCAAAAACCTCTTTTTTTAATTTCAACTAACAAAACATGTTTTTTATTTAAAAAATACAAGAAAATTGTATTTTCTTTACATTCCCTAAAACAAGTTTTTGAAAATAGAAATAAAAAATAGCCACCAAACATGACCTAAATAATAGAAAATTATGTTCATCAATTTCGTTCGACTTCCACAGTTAGAAACTCACAATCGATGATGTTCTTAGAAAGTAGAAAGTGGAAACCCAACAGAGCCAACAGAATTATATCAGGTTAAAGGAAAAAAAAAAAAAAAAAAAAAAAACACCACAGTAACATTAAGTGAACAATATCCAAGTAAGTCAATTAACCAAAATACCAAAGTTGACAACAAGTGAGTAAAGAAGTGGGACCTAGTGTGGCAGGGGTGTCGTAGAAAACAGTTGAGGCCTGGACCACGGTGGCTCGGACCACCGTGGGTGCGAATGAGTCGGCACCCATGTCGACCTCCGCTATCACCGGTCCACGCGCTGCCGGTTCAAGCTCCATGTCTTTTTCTTTTTCTTTTTTTTCTGTATAAACCAAAGTTAGTTTGAGACTTAATGCTGTGCTGGCTTCTCAAATTTTTTTGAAGAATGAGTTTGGCAATGTTTGAACATCAACATAGGCAGCTTGTGAATTATTTATATTTTTTCTCTTGAAAGAAATCAAACGTTGAAATTGTCTCATAATCTACAAATGCAAATCAAATAAATGTACATTATTCTACGTTAAATTGTTCTGTTGTGTCATGATTTAGTCTAAAAAAAAGAGTAGGTATGTCTCTGGTCTCAAGAGTCAAAGAGTACCTGCTTGCTGCTGATTTCTTCTCTTTCTTTTTTTTTTTTTGAACTTAGCAGTTTGGAATCTTGGTTTTTTAATAGAGTTCTGTATTGTCAGTTCTGTTGTTACTGGCAGCACAAAATGCTTTCATGGGTCACGCATGACTCATCAGATGGACAAACTCAATTCTTATTTCTTAACTAATCCATCAAATCTACGATTTCTTTACTCCAAAATATTCGTTTGTCTTATTTTTGCCAGCATGGCTGTGAGAAATTTATAAATTAGCAAATAAAACCTCCTTCTTAAATCTTAATTTAGGTTCACGTTAGTATCAAAAGATAAAGACAACACTCTAAGGGTGTGCTTGGTTGGGGTGAAAACAGAGAGGATGGAAAATAGGGAGAGAAAAATAGGGTGGAAAATGTTGTTTTCCACTGTTTGGTTGAGAAAAAAAAAATAAGAGAGACAGAAAAGAGGAGAGAAAGTTTTCTCTCCTAAGCTCACTTTTTTTATCCTCCCAAATTGGGAGGAAAATAAAGAGAGAAAAGTACTGTGAAATGCATTTTACACAAATATTCTCTCACTTACCCCTCACCTGATGACTTTTGCCTCTTCCCACATTGAATGGTTAACAAAATGAGTGTAAATTTCTTCACTTTCTAAGTTTCTGACCACGTTGAAAGTTTGACTAGTGCAAAAACGTGGTCAACAAAATCTTTTGCCCACGATATAGGATTTGGTTACTAAATTTTTTACCCAATTAAATTTATATGTATACTATTGTAATTTTTATATTGTAATAATAAAAATAATAATATAAATTTATATGTATGATGTGGTAAATTTTATATTATTTAATGAGTACATATAAATCTATTTCTTACATATTATATAACAAGAGTATAATAGTCAATTTATATATATTACATTGTCCAGCCTCCCATTTTTCTCCCCAACTAAATAAAAGAGTTTTCCACCCTCCCACTTTTCTATCTCTCCAACCAAACACACAAGAGAGAAAACCAAATATTTTCTATCCTCCCACTTTTCCATCTTCTCACAATTTTCTATCCTCTCACTTTTCCACTCCTCCAAGTCAAGCATTGCTTATTCAATTGTAACTACTTAATTTCTTGGTTGGTATGTAGGGTTCGGCCGATAAGATAAAAATTAGAGTTCACACTCGTTTTGAACCTAATCACCTACATTATTTATTTATTTTTTAACTATTCTAATAATCCACCTAACCTACAATCACCTTAATTTAAAAAAAGAAAAAAAAGAAAAAAAAAAGAAGGGGGTTATCATCATGTATGGATGTATTTCTATAATTAGGAACGGACGCCATAAGTTGAAAGTTTTTTTTAAAAAAAAAAACCTTAAATATTTGTTTTAGTCAAAATTATCACTTTGCATTATGATAAAATTTTAAAATAGCACATCTACCACCCTTTTAAAGTTAAAAGTTAAAACTAAATTTATGTTCACCAAGGTATTATCTAGGGGTGTTCGCGGTACGGTACGGTGTAGTTTTTGGTCATTTTTAGCACGTCACTTTGCGGTGCGGTTTAGTTAAAAGCATAATTGCACTGCATCTTATTTTTGCGATTATATGTGTGGTGTGGTGCGATTTAAAATTTAGTCAAAACCATAACTGCACTGTACCTCATTTTTGCGGTCACATGTGTGGTGTAGTGTATAAGATGCAGTTTAAATGGTTTGAAGTCAGTATATTTTTCAATTTTTAGGCTTTTCCTACTCAATCCAAAACTAATTTTTCCCTTTGTTTTGGGCCAAGTTTTAAACTATTGAGCTAGTTTCTTTATTTTGGGTTGGCTTTCCTAGTCAACACTTGCTAAGGTTATCAATTTTTTTTTTTTTTGAAAACTAAGGTTATTAAACTATTAATAATATATTTAATATTAAAAATAAATAAATATATTAATATATAGAGAGAGTACAGTGTAGTGTGATGTGGTTTTCTTATTATAAAACCGCAAGCATGTGGTACAGTGCACTGTTACTTGCAGTACGGTTATGCTATTTTACGGACGGTTTTGGTGTGAATTTTGCAGTTTGTGCGGTTTGGTGTTTACCTCTTAGTATTATCCATGGTTAAACTGATTTCCTTTGTGTACACTTCATGTGCCATAAACCCTGCCCATGACTGAAAGAAAAACACAAAATTAAGAAAATAAGTGAATAAAAAAAATAACTAAGAAGAAAAGCATTTGTTATTCAAAATGTATTTCTAACTGATTTTATATCTAAAAATTCGATTTTTTTTTTTCTTTTGGGGTCTTGTTGATGCTTGTTGGCTAAAAAAATTATATATTATAATATATATTTGCCTTATTTTATAGAATTTTTCTCAAATCTTCTTCACTTGAATTTCTTGGATTCTTAGCCCTTAAAGTTTGTGGTTATTTCATTTTAATATTTTATGTAATAAAATTTTCATTTTGACTATTTATTTTTTATTTAGTTTTATGTTTAGTCCTTCATGAATATGAATATTTTTAAATGTAATTAAAGAGCCAAATAGAAAATTGAATCAACTATAAAAGGCTTCTTTCTCAACCAAAAAAAAAAAAAAAAAACTAAGAAGAAAAGAATTATGTATTTTTCACTGATTTTATATCTAAAAATTCGATTTTATTTTTGGTCTTGTTGATGCTTGTTGGCTAAAAATTTATATATTATGTAGGGTCAGATTTGGCGGCCCAAGCCCAAGGAGGGATGGATTTGGAGCCCACTGAACCCAAAACAATGAATTTTGTAGAGTGTGGGTGAAAGAGTAAGGCGAACAGCGAAAAGAACAGTATGCAACAGCCACACTAGTGAAGGAATTCTAATTAATAACTGCTCGGATGGATATAAGTACAACGTCCAAAGAGGTCATTTCCCTTGGAGGGTTGCAATTCTTGGTGTTACAGTAAACAATGTACTTTTTTCTCTGTCAATTCTCCTCCCCCACTATTAGGAGGCTTTCTTACTTATATAGCACCTCCTCACTCTATCTTGATCGTCCACTTGTTCATCATCCAGACCTCCACTCGAGTGCTTGTCCCATCAAGGGTGTTCCCCAGCCTTATGTAAGTGGTGATAGCAGGTTGATACTGTTCAGGGGTCTCTTCCACATTAATGCGGCCAGGGAGTTAGGTGTGGTGTATTTAATGCGGGGGTTGAGGTCTGTCTTTTAGATACTTCTCCGATCCAGTTATGTTCCCCCGCGTCCGAGACCCACTCTGTCACTGCATCTGTCGAGAGAATCGCTCGGGCTGTAAAAGGTTGAACGTCAGATCCGAGGGTATTGGACTCCTCGGATCGTTGAACTCATCCTCGGATCATGGACACCCTTCGCCAGATGTTCTCCGAGCCTCTAACCAGGCTTTTTCATCTCTTCGGGAAATGGTGGGCCGTAGACAGGGCCTTGGGCCCAATGCCTTTGGCTGGGTTTTCTTCCCCCACAATAGCCCCTCAAAATTGTAGTTTTTCTCTCACATCCGAAGGGAAAAAATATGATTTTGACCTGCCACGGAACAAGAAGCTTGGGTGCAGGCCAATTCGAGCTGGCACGTGTGTGGGGGCCATTGGGATAGACGCTTCATTAATGCCATTGCGGTTTCCACACTCCCAAGCCGCAGCATTAATTGCACCAGGTGGCGCCCTGTCTTTCGTATCCAACGGTGAGCGATTGATCACACGGTTGTGGTCTTTTCCTTGGAATTTGGGCGGGAATGCCCCTGACCCTTCGCTTCATCTAGCCTCTTCTTTAAGCCATTCAGTATGACTTTGTTGACGGCTTCCGCTTGTCCATTGCCCTGGGGATAGGCAGGAGTGGAGTATCTGTTCGTAATTCCCAACTCCCTGCAGTAGTTCCTGAATGCCCTGCTATCAAATTGCAAGCCATTGTCTGAGATAAGAGTGTGAGGAACTCCAAACCGAGTGACAATGTTCTTCCACACGAACTTTTGCACATCAACGTCCCTGATATTGGCTAGTGGTTCGGCTTCGACCCACTTGGTAAAATAGTCTGTTCCGACCAGGATGTACTTCTTGTTTCCTGCAGCTTTGGGGAAGGGTCCCACAATATCCAAGCCCCATTGGGCGAAGGGCCATGGGCTAGATAGCGGATTAAGATTTCCTCCCGGCTGGTGAATGTTTGGAGCGAAGCGCTGACACTGATCACACTTTTTGACGTATTCATACGCCTCCTTTTGCATGTTAGGCCACCAATAGCCTTGGGTGAGAGCTCAGTGAGCCAAGGACCTACCTCCAGTGTGGCTCCCACAGATTCCCTCGTGCAGCTCTTCCAGCAGTATCTCAGTCGCTTCGGGGTGTACACACAACAAATACGGTCCCGAATAGGAACGTTTGTACAGTTTCCGGTCCTCGGATAACCAGAACTTTGTCGCTTTCCTCCGAACTTTATCAGCTTCGTCCTTCCCTTCAGGCAAGATATCTTCTTTGAGGAATTTGATTAAAGGATCCATCCAGCAAGGCCCTGCCCTGACCTGGTGAACCTGGACTGCCTCTGATTTTGCTTCTGTAGGCCTGAGCAAGTCCTCGACGAGGATGATCCTCGGCAGGTCCTGCGCCGAAGAGGTGGCGAGCGTGGCTAAAGAGTCAGCGTGTGAGTTGCCACTTCGGGGGATATGCAGCAATTTGAAAAAGTCGAACTCTGATTGGAGGTGTTTAACACGGCTCAAATACCCCTGCATTCTTTCGTCCTTTGCCTCAAACTCGCCTTGTACCTGACCTACTACCAGTCTCGAGTCCGAGAACAACTCCACAGACTTCCCACCCATTCTTCGGACCATAGTCATTCCCATCAACAGGGCCTCATATTCCGCCTCATTATTCGTTGCCGAGAAGTCCAGCCTTAACGATTTCTCGATAATGATTTTCTCAGGGGATATCAGTACTAGCCTAACTCCGGAACCTCTCTGATTTGCCGCACCATCGACGTACACTTCCCAATGGGGGGGATTCTGTTGGGAGATCATGCCAACCGATTTTTCATCCATGCCTGACGGGGGTTCTACTTCTTCTACTTGGGGCTCCGTGAACTCAGCCACCAAATCCGCAAGAACCTGTCCCTTAACCGAAGTGCGGGGCATATACCTTATATCAAAAGCCCCTAAGATTGTACCCCACTTAGCAATCCGACCAGTGTAATCGGCGCTTCGGAGCACTACTTTGAGTGGTAGCTGTGTTAGAACGATGACCGTGTGGGCTTGGAAGTAGTGAGGTAACTTCCGCGTGCCAAGCACCACTGCTAGGATAGCTTTCTCTAGAGGCAAGTAACGGACCTCGGCCTCGTGCAGCGACTTGCTTACGTAATAAACAGGCCTCTGCACACCAGAGTCCGATCGTATTAGCACTAGGCTCACTGCATAGGGGGCTACAGCGATGTAGGCGAACAGCACCTCGTCGGGCTCGGGGCTGGACATGATGGGTGGCCGAGCCAGATAATCCTTGAGTTGCTAGAATGCCAGAGCACACTCCTCAGTCCACTCGAATCCCTTCCATTTGTTGAGTAGAGAGAAGAAAGGACAGCATCTGTCTGCCGACCTGGAGATGAACCGATTGAGGGCCGCGGTCATTCCGGTCAGTTTCTGGACCTCCTTGGGATTCCGAGGAGCACGTAGGTCATTAATGGCCTTTATCTGGTCGGGGTTGACTTCAATTCCCCTGTGGGTGACCATGTATCCTAAAAACTTGCCGGACCCTACACCAAACGAGCACTTAGAAGCATTTAAACGTAGCTTGTGCCTTCGTAAGGTCTCGAAAGTAATTTCAAGGTCTCTTATGTGCTCAGCTATGACCTTGGTCTTCACCACCATGTCGTCTATATAAACCTCGATATTTTTGCCCAGCCATGGCTCGAACATCCTGGTCATCATCCTCTGGTAGGTAGCTCCCGCGTTCTTCAAGCCAAACGGCATCACTCTATAGTGGTAGTTGCCAATAGGGGTGACAAAAGCGGTTTTCTTCTGGTCCTCCAGGGCTAATGGTATCTGGTGGTAGTCTTGGAAGGCGTCCAGGAAGCTCATCCGAGGGTGGCCGACAGTGGTATCGACCAACTGATCTATTTTTGGCATAGGGAACGGATCTTTGGGGCATGCCCTATTCAAATCCGTGAAATCTACGCACACTCGCCACTTCCCACTCTTCTTCTTCACCACCACGGTGTTTGCGAGCCACTCGGGGTAAAAAACTTCCTTGATAGCCCCAGCTTGTTTGAGTTTCGCTACCTCGTCTCTCACTGCATCGGCATGTTCCTTGGATGGGCGCCGAATAGGCTGTTTCTTGGGGGTGATTAGGGGATTCACCTTCAGGTGATGGCATATAAACTCCGGGTCCACCCCGGGGGCTTCGTACGCACTCCAGGCAAACACATCGAGATTTTTCTTGGGAACTCTATCAACTCCTCCTTCTCTTGGAGAGGCAGCTGAGATCCGACTTGGAAGAACCTGTCAAGATCGTCTCCAATGACCACTCTGGTTAGCTCCTCACACCGAGTGCCTTCATCTGGCACTCCGGAGGGAACTCCTCGGGACTGTAATTGCTATAAATTTCCCCCCGTCACGTCCGAAGACTCGGCCGGGGCCTTATGCTGGATGGCAGCCACCATGCACCGTCGGGCGACGGACTGGTCCCCTCGGATCTCATGTATCTGCCCTTCCGACGGATATTTGATCTTCTGGTGCAAAGTGGAAGGAACGGCTCCAAGCGCATGAATCCAGGGTCTGCCCACGAGTGCCGTGTAAGGCGAATATGCGTCCACAACTATAAAGTCCAGCTCTACCACCTCGGAACCAGACTGCACCGGTAAGCGTATCCGGCCTTTTGGGATAACCGGGCGTCCTTCAAAGCTCAAGAGGGGAGAATCGTATGGCGTTAGGTCTTGGGGCTTCAGGCCCAGCCCCTTGTAGAGGTCCGGGTACATTATCTCCACAGCACTGCCCTGATCCACCATCACCCTTTTCACATCGTACCCCCCTATCCTGAGGGTGATGACTAGTGCATCATCATGGGGTTGGATGGTGCCGATCTTGTCTTCATCCGAGAATCCCATGATAAATGGGGCGACAGACTCAGCTTTCTTCGGTTCTCGGCATGGCTCCCCAGCTGATGGTCGGCCTACCGACATGACTTTCAATGGCCAGGACCCCGTTCTCCCCGGCGCGGCGAGGACGACGTTTATGGTGCCTAGCGGCGGCTTTGAGGGATCAACTCCGTGCATCCTTGAACCCGCCTGCCCTCGGCCGCTGGAAGGATGCAAGAGGTGTTTCAGTTTACCGTCGCGAACCAGCTGGTCCAAGTGATCCCACAGGCTCCTGCAATCTTCCGTGGTGTGCCCATGGTCTTGATGGTACTGGCAGTATAGATTGTGGTTGCGTCTCTCTGGGTTTCCCACCATCTTGTTCGGCCACCTGAAGAACGATTCATTCTTGATTTTTTCCAGGACCTGATGCACTGGCTCTTTGAACACGGTATTAACCGCTTGAGGATTCGTCGATCCTGATTGCCCGGCAAAGTCTCTCCTTGGTTTGCTGTAATTATAACGGTCGGACCGCGACTCCCTCCTATCCTGAGAGACAATCTTGTCCTTTCCCTTGCCCTGCTGCCGATCTTCTTCAACCCTCTTGTACTTCTCTATGCGGTCCATTAGCTGTCGTACGTTCGTGACCGGCTTGCCAGATAGAGATGCCCTCAAACCATGGTCGGTAGGGAGGCCTAGCTTGAACGTGCTGAGGGCCATTGCATCATTGTTGCCCTCCACCTCGTTGAACATCTCCCAGTATCTGTCTGAGTATGCCTTCAATGACTCAGACTCCTGCATAGACAGTGACAACAACGAAGAAAAAGGCCTGGCCACCCTTCGGCACGTGACGAAACGGGAGCCGAATGCTTGAGTAAGCTCTTTGAAGGAGTTGATGGAGCCTGCCTTCAGACCATCAAACCACCTCATGGCGACAGGCCCCAGACTGGAGGGGAAGACCTTGCACATAAGAGCCTCGTCTCTGGAGTAGACAGCCATCCTCTGGTTAAATTGACTCACATGCTCTACGGGGTCAGTTTTACCGTTGTAGATGGTGAACGTGGGCTGGTTAAAACGCCGAGGAAGTCTAGCCCCATCAATCCTGCGGGTGAAGGGTGATTTAGAAATCTGGTTCAGAGCCCTATTCATGGCATCGTTCTCCATGTCTTCACGTGATGGACTCCTACGTTGTTGCTTGCGATGAGACTCCTCCTCATAAGTGTAGGACTCACTGGCTGGTGTCCTGGATTTGTGTTGATAAGAGACATCCTGTTCGTCATCAAGATCATCCTCAGAGTATGAGGAGGCCCGTTTCCTCTTCGCGTAGCGTAACTCCCTCTTTAGTTTTTCCACCTCCAGCTGCAAATCACGGTTCTCCTTTGCATGGGCCAGGTGGCTTCCGCCCTGTGATTGGCTCTGGCTAAGACGCACAGTGTGCACACTCCCCTCACGATTTTGTCTCCTCTCCAAGTTGACGAAATGGTCCACGTGTTGGGATGCTCTGGATTCTGCCTGTTGTTCGCCTAGTCCTGCCATTGTCAACTGTTGTTTTCACTCTTGCACGTGCTCTCCCCGCAGACGGCGCCAATTGTAGGGTCAGATTTGGCGGCCCAAGCCCAAGGAGGGATGGATTTGGAGCCCACTGAACCCAAAACAATGAATTTTGTAGAGTGTGGGTGAAAGAGTAAGGCGAACAGCGAAAAGAACAGTATGCAACAGCCACACTAGTGAAGGAATTCTAATTAATAACTGCTCGGATGGATATAAGTACAACGTCCGAAGAGGTCATTTCCCTTGGAGGGTTGCAATTCTTGGTGTTACAGTAAACAATGTACTTTTTTCTCTGTCAATTCTCCTCCCCCACTATTAGGGGGCTTTCCTACTTATGTAGCACCTCCTCACTCTATCTTGATCGTCCACTTGTTCATCATCCAGACCTCCACTCGAGTGCTTGTCCCATCAAGGGTGTTCCCCAGCCTTATGTAAGCGGTGATAGCAGGTTGATACTGTTCAAGGGTCTCTTCCACATTAATGCGGCCAGGGAGTTAGGTGTGGTGTATTTAATGCGGGGGTTGAGGTCTGTCTTTTAGATACTTCTCCGATCCAGTTATGTTCCCCCGCGTCCGAGGCCCACTCTGTCACTGCATCTGTCCAGAGAATCGCTCGGGCTGTAAAAGGTTGAACGTCAGATCCGAGGGTATTGGACTCCTCGGATCGTTGAACTCATCCTCGGATCATGGACACCCTTCGCCAGATGTTCTCCGAGCCTCTAACCAGGCTTTTTCATCTCTTCGGGAAATGGTGGGTCGTAGATAGGGCCTTGGGCCCAATGCCTTTGGCTGGGTTTTCTTCCCCCACATATTATAATATATATTTGTCTTATTTTATAGAATTTTTCTCAAATCTTCTTCACTTGAATTTCTTGGATTCTTAACCCTTAAAATTTGTGGTTATTTTCATTTTAGTCTTTTATATATTAAAATTTTCATTTTGACTATTCATTTTTTATTTAGTTTTATGTTTAGTCCTTCCTGAATATGAATATTTTAAAATGTAAAGAGCCAAATAGAAAATTGAATCAACTATAAAAGGCTTCTTTCTCAACCAAAATATATATATATATATATATAAAAGGCTAAAATAAAAATATTAGAACATAAAGGCCCATTATGAAAACAATCTCAAACTTTAAAGACTAAAAGTCTACTTTAATCAATTTCTTATATTCGAATATGATCAAGACTTCCCAATTTTTCCTAACTCCAAGTTTTGGCCCAAAAAAAAAAAAAAAAAAAAATTCCCACTTGTCACTCATTCTTGTCTCTCTTGCGAGAGCCTCCAAATCTAGAGCCATCTAGCAACGATCAACCCAACATAATTTGGGGCATATGGTGAAAGATCTATGTGTAGCTTTTTATGTATAAATATTAATTAAATATAATTATTTAATATTAATTAAATTGAAGTTAATTTTATGCATTAAATACATAATTTAATGAATAATTCTAATAAAAACTATTATTAATTTCATAATAAGAATTGAATATCATAGTTGAAGCATAAATTTTAACAAAAAGAAAAAAAATATATTATTTTTTTTAAATAAAATTTTCTTATCTAAGATATATGACGATAAAAAGTTAAGTAAATTTGTAGTCTAATTTTTGAGAGAAAGACATATGTTATTTGGTGTATGACTTTGTAGGAAATTAGTTTACAAAAATTAAAGTCTCAAACTATTAAGGGAGATTAATCATCATTGAAGATCTAACATATTTGCAACTTTTTTTTGGAAGCATTTTAGGGTTTTAATTGTATTAGGTTTCTAATAGCCTCATATTTTGAAAACCTTATTAAAATATTTCATAAAAAAATGCTAAACGTTCATATATAATATGACAATCACTATGATTAATGAACTTCAATAACATAATTAATGAATGTTTAAATTACTTTTTAATGATTGGTGACAAATTAGTTTGTAAGCTTATAGTAAAATTTAAGGTATTCCTTGGATCACTAATAAAAAAAATGCATGATCATTTGAAATTATTCATTTTTTGTATATAAAATTTTGGGTCTTTTACACTTGGTGTTCCCACCTAGTTTCAACAATACACTAGAAAAATTAGAAAGTGCATCTAGTGCATCATGCAATTACGGTAAAAATGTATAAAGTTAAGAGGTTAACATAAAAATTTTGATTCAAGTGTTGAGATTAATAGTATTTTTTAACTTTGTATCTAAGCCGTTGAAAATACAATTGCATTGGATCTCAACCCTTTATCTTATACTAAGTGAGTTAATGAGTGCAAAATACTAAGAATCTAATATTAATGAACTATAATTTTTAAAAAAATTCATATATACTCAATAAAAATCACCACACGTTCTATCTTATTAAAAATTAGGGAAAAAAAATTTATCATAAGTAGTATTAAATTTAGGTAAGAATTTTAATATGTGACAAATTATGTTTACTTAAAAAAATAATTTGACTAATTATATATATGTAATTTATAATAAAAATTGTGTTTAATTTTAAATTAAATGTATCTATATGTATGCATTAATGCATGTGTTAAGTGCTATTTTTTTTTTTAATTTGACTAATTATTTATATTTTTATAATAAAAATTGTGTTTAATTTTAAATGTATCCGTGTATTTGCATGGGTTACATGTTAGTTTGAATAATTTTGGAAACGTTTTGAGAGTGCTTGATATTAGCTCAAATCTTAAGTGCAATATATATATATATATATATATATATATATATATATATTTATTTATTTATTTTGATTGGCACCAGGTGTTCAGGACTTTGTCCTGACTAATCCTAGAGGTGCATAGGCCCTCAGCAAGGAGTTTCCCACGAGGGCACCTTGGGTAATTCAAGGGGCAATTAAATACCTTTAGTTCGATAGCCCTAAGAGAGTGAATGCACGTATAGCTGCTCGAACCCAAGACATCAGAGTTTTACTGCTCGTCCTAGAGTTTTAAGTGCAATATTTGTATTTTGTTAATTGCTAAAATGCTAATTTTGTTGCTCATAGCTTGGCCAATAGGCCTATTTGTTGGGTTTGTTTGTGGGTATCTGATCTTGTTTTGAAATCATCCCTTTTTAAAGTATAGCATTTTGAAACTTCATTTTTTAAGTACAAATCCTCTTTCAAGCCGTTCATTTTCAAAAAGTTGAAAAAAAATATATAAATGGTAGAAAACGGCTGGTAAGCTTCTTCTTGTTTTTTTTAGATGTTTCCTGATTGTATTTGTTTTTTTTTTTTTTTTTTTTTTTTTTTTTTTTAACTTTTCCTTCAAATTGATTTGGGAATCTCTTTCAATTTATTATATGAAAAAATTTATAACACTATGGACTTTTATTATTTAAATAAGTCATATGACTCATTTAATATGAAGAAAGTTTAAGGTTACTGATTCAACCAATGACTCTGTGATGTGAGTTGCATAGGTTATAACCACATGGTCAAATAAAAAATAGAAAGATTCAAAAAAAAAAAAAAACACCTAATCAAATGAAAACAAACTATCTAAGTTGCACAGATTGTGGGTTCCAGTTAACTCAACTGGTAAAACCTCTGATGGTTGAATAAAAAATCTGTGGTTCAATCTCCGCTTACACCAAAAATCAATTAATAACTTGATTTGATAATAAATAACTATTATGAGGAGCGGACGTCATAAATTAAAAAGTTGCACAGATTATAAAAATACATGAAAAGGATTTGTAGAAAATTTTCCTCCCAACCAATTTAGAAATAAACATTTTTTTCTTCTTTCATCCTTCCAATAAACTTCCCTTATTTTAGACCCATTAAAAAAAAAAAAAATTTATTATTTAAATAAGTCATATGACTCATTAAATATGAAGAAAGTTTAAGGTTATCGGTTCAACCAATGACTCTCTGATGTGAGTTGCATAGGTTATAACCACGTGGTCACCCATTAAAAAAAAACTGACAACATTAACAAGTTGCTTATACTACGTTTCCTCTGGTCAAAACTAGCCCAATGGAACCAAAGCCAGAACCCAATAGGTCGGTCTCATCTCTTGTGCCGACCACCACAAAGGGAGATAAAATCCAACAGAACCTAATTTGCTCGATTGGCCCAATGGAACCAAAGAGAGATCCCAATAGCTCTCATCTCATGAGCTGACCATAAAAAATGGAGATGAAATCCAATAATAGAGCTCCATTGGTCCAATGGAACTAAAGACAGAACCCAATGGGCCAAAAAACAAACTTGTAGTAATGTCCAAGTATGACAATTTGGGCTTTCAATACCATAATACTTTCTATGAAGAGAGATGAGCCTAGACCTTACGAATCTTTTGTCTTATAACGTGCATTTTCCCTTTTTTTCTTGTTAATCGCTGAACTGCTAATTTTGTTGCTCACAGCTTGGGCAATGGGCCTATTTGTTGGGTTTGTTTGTGGGTCTCTCATCCTGTTTTGAAATCATCCCTTTTCAAAGTATAGTATTTTTTTAAACTTCATTTTCTAAGTACTAATCTTCCTTCAAGCAGTTCATTTTCAAAAATTTGAAAAAATTAAGTACTCCAAACGGTTGGTAAGCTTTTTTGATTTTTTTTTTAGATGTTTTTTTATCTATAATCTATATATATCTAAAAGCTGAAGCGTAGCATTTATTGTTGCTACGCTCCAGTTGAGCCACATCAGCATCCACGTTATTATCCTATTTTTTTCAAATTTTTTTATTATTATTTTTTTAATATTTACACTTTGTCTAACCTTTCTTCTTCTCCTTTACCTTATCATCTCCCCACTACCTCCTACTTTAATATCACTCATCATCTTTCCTTTCATCTTCCATTATTTCGTCTCTTCTTATTTACCCTCTTTTGCTATAAATATGTTATTCTCTCTTTCATTTTTTGCATAGTTTTCTCTCACAAAAAAGGTTAACTCTCTCTCTCTCTCTCTCTCTCTCTCTCTCTCTCTCTCTCTCTCTCAACTTTTTGGTTGATTTTGTAATTTTCTTGCATCTTTGCTTTCGGTTGATAAATTTTTGTATTATTTAGAATTCTATTTTTGATTGATGCGATATAATTTTGTATTTTAAGTTGTTTTGTTCTTTTTTATTTTTGATTTACTTTAGTCAATTATTTTTTTTAAATATTCATAATACATTAAACCCAGCTTGTTGAATATGCCAGCAACATGACGAAACCGTGGCCCACGCTCTATGGGGCTATCCATTGGCTAGAAATGTATGGGTGCTGGTAAAGGGAAAGATGCAAAAATGTATCTCTGAAGTGGAGGACTTTTATATCCTGGTGAGAGAACTGATGGTGGTCCATACAACAAAAGAATTGGAGGTATGGGCTACATTATCTTGGTCTATCTGGAATGCACGCAACAGGTACCTATTTGCCAAAAAACAATCTAAACCTTTGGACATTTTGCAAGGAGTGTTGTCACTTTTGTAGGAATACCAGAGCCTATGTTAATAGAGGAATACAAAGTGGGGTTGCAAAAACTATATTTGTAAACTAAGCTTCCACACATGCCCATGCTGGGTATTTTGATTGGATTGGCTATACATGCTTAGCCAACATCCAAATGATGTGATGTAACACAATACTATTGTTTCAATAAAATTCTATCTCTTACTGTCAATAAAAATTTAGTGGACTATTCAATTGCCATTAGGATTCTGTTTTCTTGGAAGGCCAAGCCATTATGCCTGTTGCAGAAGTCAGTGATTTTGTCCTAAAGTAATTACATTTAACATTATAAAGTAAATAGAAAAATTTTAAAGTATTCTAATGTAATGCTAAATGTTTCAATAACCTCTAATATCTTCTGGGTTGCCTAAAGGGTCAATTTACTAATTGCCAGGGAAAAAAAAATTAGCGTTAATGAATGTTTTAAATATTTATGTCAACGAACACCAAAGAAATCTGGTGCTAGGGGTTGAGTCGCGTTTTTCTTTGCAGAAGCTTCCCAAATTAAAAATTCCATAATACACAAGTTTGGTTTGGATTGGGTGGAGCTGGCCCAAAACAGATTTGGGTTTTGGGCTTCGCAAATGAGGTTTAATTTTTAACAGCATTTTCTTTGTTATCCCAAAAGTTTTTTTTTTTTTTGAGAAGATTATCCCAAAAGTTTAGATTTGGACTATTTTTTGCTTGGATAAAAAGAAGCTAAAGGAAAATCTTAGGGTAACAAGTTAAAATTGGGCCACATTTGCGTCCTTTTTTTTTTTCCCCAATTTTTCTATAATTTTTTTTTAATATTTACATTTTGTCCAACATTTCTCCCTCTCTTACATTTTCATCTCCCCACTACCCCTTACTTTAATATCACTTTTCATCTTTCTCTTCATATTTCCTTATTTTGTCTCTTCTTATTCTCACCATTTTAGTATAAATTTGTTATTCTCTCTTCCATTCTTTGTATATTTCAATGTTATTAATAATTTGATTATAAGAGACTTTTGATAGTTCATATATATTGTCTTTTGATCTTTCAAGTAATGTGGCAATTGAACAGGTATTGTAGTGTGAAAGACTATTTGTCTTGGGCTTTATTCATGAGAACATTAAACGTTAGCTATAATTGAAATACATATTAAATGTTATAAGGCTTGGACTTTATAGTGGAGGGTATATGAAAAGTTTTTATTTCACTTAATAGAAAAATTATTGGTTACAACTAGAGCAATCAGTAGTCCATAAAGCACACACAACACTATAAATTAAAATCCTAAACAATTTAAAAATTACAAACTAAAAAAATCATACAACTACACAGTCACAAAATGAGCATACAACATGATCACAAATATTTTGTACAAGATCAAATTACAAGGGGAAAAGAAATCCTTCTTCAAGCCAACATGGAAGGGGACGAAATGCAAAATATGTACCAGCAATAGCACTGTTATGTGAATCAAATGATGAGGGAATACAATAACTATTATTGATTCTAAATCAATCAGATGGAAAACAACTACTCCAAGACTATCGACAAATCCTTCAACATACAACTTTTAGAACAACCACATTTTGCATCCCAAAAAACCAAGCATGCAAAAATATTGGAGTGGATCATTGGAATTGTGAATGTCCTTACCCTTATGAAAACAAGGAATTACATGTAACATGCAAAATATGTTCAATTGACTTGAAAATGTATACATTAGTCAACTGAGTATGGTAGAATTAATATTTCAAAAAAAAATCAATTCTACTATAATTATCATCATTTTGTTCCAAATAGTAATCTCGAAAAAAAAAAATATAGTTCCATTAGCAAAAACTCCTGTTAGCATGAATCCTACTATATATTGGTGATATGTATATAACACAGTTTGAGTCATAATAACATGACAAATATTAATAATAATAAAAAAACCTAAAAAAATTATCACGCGCAATGCGCGGGGTTGCGACTAGTATATTATAAAAGTTGGATCCTGTAAATGCATGCTACAATAACACTTATTCATTTTCAAAGTATTCTATAATAACATATGACAACTTCTTATATTTAATTGGTATGATTATACAAACAATGCCAGGTGTTCAAATATTATTTGTATATATTAATGTATTTGCCATAAATACATTTCTTGGGACCAAGTTAGAATCCAACACACAAACACAAAAACGGAAGAGAGAGAGAGAGAGAGAGAGAGAGAGAGAGAGAGAGAGAGAGAGAGAGAGAGAGAGAGAGAGGAGGTGGGAGAAGGGGGGGGGGGGGGGGGTTGTAAATACTATTCTTCATTGGACCACCAGGGTGGCCTGCAACTTTCTTGAAATCTTATGCTCCGGGTCTGATACCAATTTAGCTCTCCAAAATTCATTCATAGCAAAATATATAAATAAATAATCAAAATATTATATTAGTTCTCAACTGATAGGAAGGTAAAGAAAGGGTTAAGAAGCAGCTTGAAAAGTGTTCTTATTAATGTGAGTTGCATTAAGCATCAAAGATTACTATCCTTTTAGCATACATGGCTGTCCTTAGAAGAGTCATTCTGTTTTCCCAACAAATGACAGCACCTAATTTTCCAATTGGAGTTTCAAAGACTGAAGTTGTCGATCCATTGCTGTTGGCACAAGCTTCCGATGCTTTCCCAGGTAACGACCTTGAGAATCAAAGAACTGAACAGTACAGTAGAGTGTATATCCATCTCTCTCTATCACACCCATTACCAAATATACCTTATACTTTCCAGCCATTGCTGCTAACCGGTCAACTTCAGGGCCTACATTGTATCAAATAAATCAATGAAAACTAAACATACCTGTTATTATATGGACTCGTTAAAATCTAATTTAGGCCTCCAAATGGCATGACAAAGAAAGTATAGGTAATTTTTTTGTTGTTGTTCTGTGCTGCAACTTGATGTTTTTCATTTAAATCATTCAAAAGACCTGAATATCAACTATCATGAGGTCAAAATGACTTGATCTAAAGTTGCCATACATCAACAAAAAGCTTAATAAAAAGGGATGAAAAATTCTACAAGCACACACCTGCACACATGCGCACGCACACATTTCCATCACATTAATATGGGAATGATTTTGCATTGCATAAAAATTTGTTGATGTAAGGTCCAACCAGAAAGAAAACCATAAAAAACGGACTTTTATCTCCTAGTTGAAAAGATAATGGAATTTGAGTATCCAAAAATGTTGAAATTTGGTTACATTATGTCATAGGTAGGATTTCATTTCAATTATGGTATAGACGTATAATTATATAAACATATCTAGATATGCATCTTACCTAAACTACTTTGAATCCAACCGATACAGAACTTGCATTCTTGATGCAATTACAGGGAAAAAACCCAAAATAGCTGGTTTGTTTTATGATCTTTGATAAGTTACTTGCAGGTGGATTCCAGTTAGTTCAATTAGCTAGTAAAATTTCTTGTCGTTGAATTAGAGTTGGGGGGAATTTCTGGTTTGGTTTGATGGCCTGGCTTGACTAGCCTTTCCATCACCCTAGTGGACTCCTTTTATTGGGGGGTTTGCAGACAGTGGAATTTAACCTTGTCAATATCCTTTAGATTTTCCCTTTAGTAAAAATTATACACTTTAAAAAAAATATCTTGATAACTATCTAATGATGCTCAATCATTTGATGTTTAGGCTAAAAGACATGCCTATGTAATGATCCGATTGTTATAAAGTGCATAGATTGGAAATATATTTAGAAAAGAAGAAAACTATTTAATTGGTTAATATGCGGTTCCATCATCCTTCCAATTGATAAGAATCTTCAAAGGATGTAGGGAATAATTTAGAGTGTCCAATTGGTTTGGGGTTCTGATTACAGTGATGGATGGGATACTATATGGGATACTATGTGCAGAAACTTTCACTTTTAGTTACTGAGGCATACAAGGATGCACATCAGAAGAGTGTCCAGGTCATGAGAATTTCAGTTTTTTGTATTCGAAACTCTTCTTCCACCTTTGCCAATTGTTATAAAACCGAAAGTCTTGGCTTTTATATTTTTTAGGCCATGAAGGAGAGGATGAGTGATCTTGCTCAGAGCTTGGGAATGCCTCCAGGCATTGGTGAGGGTTCAAAGTAATTATTTCTTCATCTCATAGTGGTATCTGAGATGCACTTCAATTTTGTATACGATTACAAGCCAAGGCAGGACTACTTGCTTGTACTATGACCTTGAATCCAGAAATGTTCTAAGGATGTCTTTTCTTTCATTCGGTTAGACTTGTTGAAATTGTCATTCATTTGCAGGTGCTAGTCGTGTGTTTTTTTTCATAATATGTGAAATGGCTTTAAAGAAAAATTAAATATGCTTTTGGTCCTTAATTAAGGTTTGAATTGGGTTACTCAATTGGTTTCTAAATGGCATGCAACATAGGGAAGCCATTGGTAAAAATGCCACAGTTAAGATTTTATTTATTGGATTTGTGACTTAAAATGGAAAGGATCTTGTTCCATATATAGAGACCCTAATTTTGGATTTGTAATATATCAATACGAATCATGAAACAATTACACTCAATAAATTGCTCAAAGATAATCAATTTTCTTTAGTTATAATATCCGGGTAATTTTGGCAATTCCATAATCAATAATCTATATTCTCATATCCAGGTAAAATTGGCAATTCCTTCCCTGCCAAAAAAGATTTGAAAAGAATGAGTGCTCGCTTGGGTTGAAATAGTGGAACCTCGTGGCCAGCCCCTCTCACTGTAGCAAAAGTTAGCTGATCGTAGACCTCTGTCCATCCTCCTACCTATAAAAGAAGTTTAATTTTCAGATTAATATTACATTTCTTTGTGAATATTTTTATCTACATATCTATAAATTTTTGTTAGTGTGTTGGAGGTTTGATTGATTTTTGGTAAGAAATTGTGTTACCTGATTATCTTCGTTCCATGGGTACCACAGAGTTTTAATGGTGAGATTGAGATGGCTGAGGGATAGCCTAGTGGCAGTCACTGGAACTACTGCATCTGTGTCCCCACTGCATCAACATATAATTACCAGTTTCCACGTGACTAAGTTTTATAGTTTCTCATGCATTGTGATTAATAATTTATTTATTCATATCTATTTATAAAAACTTCAAAGTTTAAGGTACAAGTATTGTAACGTGCATTAATACAAGTAATGTTAGTATAAAACCGATAGTACTTTAATTAATTATAAAAATTGTTATCCTTAGAATTTAAAAACTTTTACCTGAAAACCCAGATTCGTAAACCAGCTGTAAACAACTTCTTGTATGTTGGCAACATAGAAAATTCAGAATCTGTCCAAATTTTGCCTTGTCCGATTCCGAGAACACCACTACACAATAGAAAAGTATATATAGGAATCAGATGCATCATCAAACGCCTAGGATTATGTTTTCAATTTTAGAAACAAACAAAGTTAATAGCCTTATAGCTCAACTGATGTTTATTTAATGTTTCTAATGAAGATGTTCAGGTTCAAATCACTCTTTCCCAATTATTGGATTATTAAAAAGTAAATACATAAACAAAAATTATTGACTATTAAATAGAAAACCTGCAAACAGTCCAGTTGCGAAGAATTCCATTAACATTTGCATGCATTGCCTTTTGTACTTCCAGCCGATTATAATACTTCTCAGCATAATTTGCACTACATGGATCGTACTCAGAAAGCCTTCGACGCAATAGAGTATTTTTTAACCTTATAGGGCTCATAGTATTATCATGCGATGCCAAGCAAGTTGGTGTATAAATACTGTATTGATCTATGTTTCCAAGCTCCGTAATGGCGTGGTACTTTGCTTGTTTACATGGTTGTGATATTTCACTTTCTACCACCTTGAAATTGCAATTCTTGAGAACTGATCGGTATCTTGTATCAGATATCATTGAATGGCTCCACCAATATTCTATTGTTCCAATTTCGTCATAGTAATTATCAAAAACTGCATTTCCCACCTGCATAATTTGATTGAAAAATTTTAATTAGAGTTATGATCAAACTTGGTGTTCAAATTTGTGTTAATTATGTATTACTTACTATAAATCCTTTAAGGTTGAGGATAGGTTGCAAGAGTGCCTTATTATATTCTACAATTTTCTCTGCCAACTGGGGAACAAAATGCCCTATAAAAAGAATGAAAAGATTAGCTTATGATTATTTAGAATTACTCATAATTGTGTAATACTAAGTTATTAGTTGTTCGTTGCATATATATATATATATATACACACACACACACATACCAGCATAGCTCTCCCCAGCAATGTAGAATTCTCGATGTTTGTATTGTGGAAATCTTGACATCCATCTAATTAGAAATACTAAAGCATCCTCAGCTGTGTCACAAAATGGATAATGCATAGGATTCACTTACAACATAATCTTATGGTAATCTAAATAATAATAATAATAAAATCATCATAATCTAGTACCAGTCCGTTTATCTCCGGAATTATTAAGGTCGGATCTTGTATTTGTGTATGAAAAACCAACACCAGCCGGCGATTCAAGAAATAAAAGATTTGCTTCTGTAAGCATAAAAAGTAAACACACGATAGATTTTAACCACAAATTTGCGAAGATAAAGGTTCACCAACTTGATGAATATTAATTATTTGAATAGTGGTTGTTACCTCTATTCCATGAATACTCATTGAGATAAAGTGATAAACCAGTCTTGTTAATCCTAAATGGCCCAATTTCCTCTGATGCTCCAAATGCCACCGATGAACAACCTGGCCCTGCACAATTTTGCAATGTATAATTAATATTTGGATAAAATTTAGTTACAAAATTGGTTGTAGCCTTAGACTATAATCTTACTCAATAAAATAAAAATTACAACATATTTTGAAAATCTAACCGTTGAATTGTATTTTCTTTACTCTTTTAATACATATGTCAAATTTTGTGTCAATCGGATATTATTTATTATATGATCTATAAGTTTATATTTTATACATAATTTTAAACTGCAAAAATTTGCAATTGAAACAATTTATTGGTGACATAGCTATTGATCTTTAATTTTCTAGAAATTTTGCAAACATGAAGGTTATAAAAAAAAAGATGTAATCTAATGTTGGATTTGTCAAACTTTATCCAAACTAATTTCTTTAAAGCATTTGTTAACATTTCACATGAGGGATAACAAAATATGTACCGGGTATGTAGTTGAGAATTTCACTACATAATATCTGTATAACCTTTCTACTTTTTTATTTTTTTTAAAAAATATATTATTTATGAGTATTTGTAGTTGTGTGCAACCCTTTCACAAATATATTATTTGTCTGCTTAGTCATCCACATTGAAGCACCTCACCTAAGAGGTTATGACCTTCCCTTTTCTTTTCTTTTTGAGTAAATAGTAATATTTATTGGAACACATACAAAAATAGTAATATTAGTATTTTAAACCGGATTTATAATACATTACATAATCAAAGTACAACTACAAAAAGATCTAACCTTTTCATTAATAATTGTTATTATGCTATATATTTTTATTTTTATTCTGATGTCGGTCTCCATTATTTAAACACAATTAGATAGTGACACGTTTTATTGTTATTGATGTCGGTTTCAACTATTTAAACACAAGTAGATAGTAACAACTTTTATAGCAAGTAATGTTAGGAGGCAATAGTTTTCATAGTCATTTTTCACATATGGCAAATTATTATAATTAGTATATTATCACTTTTATATAAATTCACTATTAACATCATCAATCACATCATATGTCATTTTAAATCAATTGTGCAAAAGTTGGTTAAAATTGTTGTATTCTTTAAACTCATTTTTTTGAATTGTTCTTCTTTAATGAAAGAAACATATCATCATCACCATTTGTGACTTCTGAATGCTTATTAATTCATGGCTTCTAATTAATTCTTGTTCTTGCTTCGAATGGAATGTTTTTCTGAAGTTCTACTTTTTATGTTTTCCAAAAGAGAAAGAAAGAAAAAACCCCATGTAATTCATGTATCCTATATAAATGTTGTGAAGAGTGCCACAAGATGGATACATTGTAATTCATTCCTAGTAGAGCTCGACTAGCACCCTAGAATTACAGAAGAAGAGTAGTCGGTGGAAATAATTAAACATAAAAAGTGAGAAAGAAGCTAAACTAACCTCCGTTGAACCAAAGAACAAGAGGCTTCTTTTCTGGAAAAGTAGTGGCTTCTGTCAACCAGTAGAAGAGAGCTCGTCCAGGTTGCTCGTTGACCGTAACGTAGCCAGAAAATTGAGAAAATGTTACTGGTGGCTGTCCAGGCAGTGCTGAAATTCGATCTAGCTCTTGTTGTTTTGGCAAGGCAGCAATGGCAGTGGTGATGGTTGAAGAGAAAATGAGTAAGGACATGAAGAGAAAAAGGACTACACTTTGGAACACCATTGGACCCTCCAGCAAGCCAACTGATCGAATAACTGATACCTGGATCAGAACTTAGTTAATAGTCAGCATAGCATCATAAATGCATCACAAGAAACCTCTCACTTATGGTTACAATGGTAATTATCCAGTTATTTAGAACTATAGTGACGTAGTATTTTCTCTCTCACGTAATTAAGGATGTTACTAATTAAAATCATCCAAAATAAGGAAATATTATGTCATTGTATTTTGGGAATATCTAATGATTTTTCGGTTGATAAAAACGTTTTAACGAGAAATTATTAGGTTCATTGGGAGGATTGTTGAAGTAGTCCTCCCAACCAATGAAATAATTTCATTTATGCAAATATGTGAGTTAGATTCCTAACCAGCACAAAAATTAAAAATTAAAACCCACTAGGTGATATCACATTTGCATAAATAGAAGTGTTTTATTGGTTAGAAAGACTATGAGGATCACTTCAATAGTCCTTCTAGTGGACCTAATAATTTCTTAGTGTCAAGAGTCAAGCCACTGGAGCTACTCTCACTCATTTAATTGAGAGTTTAAGATAAAATGAGCAAATTTTAAATTTAATTTTATAGGCCCATTTGTTCAAAGCTTAACTTTTTTTTTTAGAGAGAGTTTCAACTTATGACATTTGCTAATGATAGCTCTTTATCATTAGATTATCAGAACAAGACACCAATAAGTTTTTTGTGTAGGCAATGATTTAATCTCAGATTACTTATTCAACCATCAAAACTTAACCATTTAATTGAGAGATTAAGGCAAACCAAGAATATACTAACTCATTTAATTGGGAGATTAAGGCAAACCAAGTTATATAAGTTTGGCTTACAAAATCCGTTTTTATGAAGGAATGTCATTTAACACATATGGTTTGTTTGGTTAAGGATAGAAAATAGAGAAGATGATAGAAAAGTAGGGAGATAAAAGAGATTTTAGTTCTCCTTATTTGTATTTGGTTAGCGGATGGAAATGTGGGTAATAAAAAATAGAGTTTGTATAAATTTACTCTCTCATGCCCCTATATGAATTTTTTTATACAAATATTTTATAAATGAAAAAAAATATATATTATTTTGGAATAAAATAAGCAAGTAAAAAATTTAATAAATAACCCATAAAAAGAAAGAAAGAAAAAAAGAAAAAAGAAAAAAAAGATTGGTGGGCCAACCAACCTTTTCTCCTCCCCATTTTCTCTCCAATTTGGAGGGCTAAAAAGTGGTCTGCCTAGAGAGAAAACAACCGAACCCAACATTTTCTCTCCCCCCAAATCACTCCAATCAAACACCCTTCCCAGCTAAAATCTCTCTTATTTTCTCTACTCCATTTTCTATCTACCCTATTTTCACTCCAATCAAAGTCATCAATAGTGTTATGCATTGTCCATTGAAAAACATAGTTTTGCATCACATACAACAAAATTGCGGAAGCAAACACAATGATCTAATTTATTCATGAGAGATAACATACAATTTTTAATTCTACAACAAAGAATACAAAGCATACCTTAATGTAGTGATTCTAAAAAACAAAATAGAAGGTCAATCTTAGGAAACCTTCTACCTTTACCCTAATTCCACTTGGCACCCAAGATGTGTGGTCTCTCAATCAATTCTTTGTACTTTTCATTAAGATCTTTCTAAGGATTAAGTAGTAAAGGAAGATAGTTTGGGTTGAATTTGAGGCCAACCCGACCTCCAAGAAGTGTGGAAGAGATGAGATAGGGAATTAGAGAGATTAGGTACTGGTTTGGGTTAATTCTTCAATGATTCCATTATTGAGATCCTTGTTCCCCTTTATACAATTCAGTTGTTAGCTATTTGTAACAATTTTGGTATTCCTAGCCAACTAACTACTAATTCTAGTATATTCCTAGCCAATTAAGTACTTTATATTCAGTTGCGAGATATTTGTAACCAATTCTAGTATTCTCAATTCTAGCAACTAAGTAAGTACTTTAATCTAATGAACTAACTACTTTCTCAATTCTAGTATTCCCAATTCTAGCCAACTAACTAAGTACTTTAAAGTTTCTCAAAAAAAAAAAAAGAAAAAAAAAGAAAAAGGAAGTACTTTAAACTAATGAACTAACTACTTTCTCAATTCTACTATTCCCAGCTAAGTAACTAACTAACTACTTTCTCAATTACAACAAATTATTACATCTCAATCTATTAAACAACAGTAACCTCCTAACTAAAGTACACTCATTTGTAACAGTTTCAAGCAACTAACCTCATACTGACCTTAACAGGTTCTTTTTCTTGTGTTATGAACAGTTCGTTTGAAGAGAGATACAAGAGAAAATTGTTTTCTTTCCTTTTAATTGTATGTATATTTTAACTGTCTAGGTATTTATTTTATTTAATAACTTTTATTAAAAAACCAATTGATTATTTAATCGGACTTGCCTTTTTGGGTTAACGCAATTGGGTATTAGTAAGTGGCTTGAGTTGAGACCAATGAGACAAATAAGACTCTCACTACAAGAAAAAGAGCCTATGGCGGCGGCTTAAAAATGCGGCCATAGGTCAAAAAAACGTGGCCATAGCCCCATTTGGCCTATAGCTGCAGTTTTTTAGGTCGCGTTTTTGAATATAGCCTAAAAGCTGTGACTATAGCCCTCAAAGGGTATGTGGCCGCATTTTTAACCGCGGCCTAAGCTCCGATCCTTAGGTCGCGTTTTAAGCGCGGCCTAAGCTCCGGTCCTTAGGCCGCGTTTTCACTGCGGCTGTAGAACGAGATGTACAGCCGCGGTTAAAACGCGGCCTAAGCTCCGGTCCTTAGGCCGCGTTTTCACTGCGGCTGTAGAACGACAGGTACGGCCGCATTTAGAACGTGGCTTAAGATTTGATCTTTAGGTCGCGTTTTAACCGCGGCCTAAGACGTAGTCTTTAGGCCGCGCTTAAAACGTGGCCTAAAGATTGGTCCTTAGGCCGCGCTTGAAGCGCAGCCTAAGGCCCACCCCGACGTGTACAAACTATATTTCAGCCGCGTTTTTAAACGCGGCTATAGGGTTTTTTTTTTTTTTTTTTCCTTTTTTGTCTAGGCCAGATGATGAATTACATTAATGCAAATACAAAAACGCAACTATAAGTTTGTCAAACGCTACTAAAAAAACCTGTCACACATACAATTCTAACTTGTTATTCTTGCAAAATTCAAAAATTTTCTCAAACCTGTCACAATTCCAATTATCAATACAATTCCAATTCCAATTTTGTAGTTCAATACAACAACAAAATAGGCATCAAGTTCAATACAACACATCACTATTTCTAACTTCCTATAGCTATCTTGAATGCTTCTAGGGTTCCTTTGTCTACATGTGGGGCACTGCATAAAACACAACAGTCAATTACAAAAAAGCACAAAGTTGGCAATTACCACTCCAACAATTGATAAACTTTTGGTTCAGAATGATGATAGTCTCACCCTTGGCAATTACCACTGTGAACTCAACAAAAGCAATACAAGTTGAATGATGATAGTCTCCTGGGAGCCTCGGCATCAGAATTACAATAGATAGTTCTTGAGCACACCAGGAAGCCACAAAACATAAAAGAAATATATAATTAGAACTAGAAATGGCCAGTTTCTAAAAGTAAGAATAATTCAAAAAATGAGCAAACTTGTATCCTACTTGGTTCTTGAGAAAATGTCTACAAAAGAAAAAATATTAAAGTTTTTACAACTCTATGTGTTACACTAACACAGCACAACACCCTCAAACTTCCACTACCACATAATTGAGTTTTTCCATAGTTCAGAAACCAGAACATATGAAAATAAAAAAAACATACTTTTGGTAAAACAATAGTCAAAACATTATTATCACTACTTATAATCCATTTTCTCAGCAACCAAATAGCATCTAAAAAGACAATAAAAACAAAAATACATTCCCCACCATTGTAAGCATATCCAACCCCACCAGCACCAAAGTATCCATGATTGTTAGCAACAGAAGGAGGCACAAATTCCTCAACCAATGTATTCAACTTGGACAACAATTCCTCCAAATCCCTCATATCACTCATACCCACCAACCCATTAGCCATCGCATACCCACCATCAGAACCAACACCAATGATACTACATTAGTAGTATTCTCAAAATTTTGACTAGCATTCTCAGCAACCGCCATGATCATCCCCCACACTTTGTATCAAAATTTGTTCTTCTTATCTTTTATAGATTTCTCTATAATAATTATGTATATAACTAGTTAGAGGACATAACCCAAAAAAAAAAAAAAAAAAGGTCAAAGACACAAATTTTTTATCAAAAACCATCAGAATATATAGCTCATGAAATAATACATACTTGGCTTCTCTACAGCATTTCCATTGTAATAAGACCAAACCCACCTCAGGATCGTTTAGCTCAACTTTTCTCCTTTTCTTTTTCTTCTTTATATATATTATATATACATATAAATCTTTGTTTTACTGAGGATGTTTCTACAGAGAGAGATGAAATGGGTTAAGTTAGCATGATTGCCATAAAACTACCTCAACAATGTTAATATCATATAAAATTTGAAAATTGAGTAGATGGGCTCTGTAGAGCCAGTTTAGCAATTGGGTACCAAAAAATACACTATAAGCTCATGGGAATTGATTTTGTCACATTCAATTAGTTGGTACATAGGGAGGCAAAACATTTCCTTGTAGACATACCTGTCAACACATATGTGGAAGAGTCATCTAACGAAGACATTGATGGATCGCTACCCTAAATATATTAAACACATCGTATTAGTAGTACATAATAATGAGGAGCAATTAACACTCAATTTCATGCAATTTAATTACAACATTGAAAGTACCTGAGGTAGTGAAAGAGTATTTAGAAATGGCTGCAATTGGGCTAAGATGTTTCTCTGAGCTTCGCTATTGCTTCAGTGACTTCCTCCTTATGCCGCGCATGTAATTCGGCGATTTTCTCCTTATGCTTTGCATGCATGTCGGCTATTTGCTCCTGATGACTTTGCTCTGCCTGGGCAAGTTCGTCCCTTAATGAATTTTCCAAGTTAGTCATCCGTTGGGCCGTTTCACTGGACGATGGTGGAGTCGATATATAACATGGAATGTTGGACCCACTTCTTCCTGATGGGGTTGGTCCAAAACTGACCCCTCGTACACGTCCACAACGTTCTTTCCCCATCACTTGTGCAAACGCATCAGTTTTTGACCATAAAATTCCTTGGTGACGGTCTCCTTGTAATGAGCCCCCATTGTTAAAATTGCAGTCATTTTCTTCTGTTTTCATACAAGAAGCAAAATAACATATTACTCACTACAAACAATTCATGCACAAAATACGAAAGAAATAGGGTACGAATAAGGCTTACAATCTTATCTTCCACGTCAGTACTAATAGGAGTCCCATCTTTCTTGGAGTATACTTTCGTGAAAACAACTGCACGCTCCACTGCTTGCCCACTTTCTTTTGCCTACATCATACTCAACAGTCTCATTACAATAACAAAAATTTATGTTCATGATATGAAGCGGCAATTGACAACCAAAACATAGCAAATGAAATTTGGGACATAACATGCAATATATTGTATAACAAATTTAAAGCCGTAGATGATTACGTTCAAAAAGACATGTGAGTTGTTTTCTTTATGTGAATGCTTAGTATCAACTGGTTTTTGGTCCCAAAGTTCTATATATTGGCTACCTACTACCCCAACCCAATTTCCTTCACACAACTTACAAACATTTCCTCTCTCTCACTTGTTTTTGCTGTCACAATGTCAAAACTATGAATAAAAGAATGAAGAAAAATGAAATGTTCCTATCAATTTATGCATTTCTTACCATATTGTCTGCAATTTGGGCAAAACTTATAGGCCCTGACCTTGCTATGTCCTTCTGCAATGAACGACTTTTCTTGTTCTTATTAACTAATATCTACAAACACATTCCCACCAACAAATTAAAACGAAGAAATTAGTTACATAAACTGTACTCGGTAAATTCAAATACCCCATCATATGTATATTATAAATAAAAGATAATAGAGCAAGAAAATAGCTGAACCTCCGTATCTGGATGAAACCAATAGTCAACTAGATCTGCATACTGCTGCTTTTTAGCCCATCCTGGTATTTTTGCAAGGACTTCTTCTTTGGATGCATCTTTTGGGTAGCATTTCTTTTTTAACTTGGTACGTCGGTTCCTCCTCAATTCCCCTAGTAGGTGCATTGCCCATGCCATTTGATTAGCTGGGTGGAGAATTTCTAGGTTAATGATCCACTTTTTCTAAAATGCAAAAAAAGAGTTAGCATAGTGCAATAGTCCACCCTACTAAACATGCCATTTAGCACACATTCGGTTGTACATAACAATTAAAAGTAGCGTAATATAGTTATAGATTGAACAAGTCTGAATTTGTAAGCAAAATGAATTGGATGGTTAACTTTCATTTAATTAAACAAAAACCTAAAGACTTCTCCTACTTCCTGTTTCCTAATGATATTCACTAGAAGGTGCTCTGTGACATAAATCTCATTGGTATGAATTCTTTGTTCTTATATAAGGTTGAGTCTTATACTTCATAAATGATTTATGCTAAGTCAAAGAAGCCATCTTCTATTGCATGTGTCACCATCAGAGTAAGACCAACCATGCTTGTTTTTCACATGGATTTCCCACATTGGTCCAAACCGTGAACATGCATGGCAATAAATGATGACAAGCATCTTTTTTTCACTGACAAAAAAATCATCTATGTTCTTTCTCCTTCACTTTCACTTTTATGTCTCCGATGACATTTCACTCTAAAACAAATGATGGTTTTCCTTCCCAATATTTGCTCCTGTCTCTTCTCTTCATTCTTAAATTAGACGTAAGGAAAAGAAAAACAAAATGAATAGGAAAAAAAAAATTTCACATTGTAAGATAATTTTTTTTTTTTTCCGAAAACATTGTACGAGAATCTTAATGGAACTGTTGCTAGGAAAAGTATATGATACCTTTAACACTATGACAATTCAAAGGCCCACTTATCTTGTTGAATCATTCACCTTAAGTATAAATGAAGTATGAGGCTATGAAATGCATATATATCGGCATGTTTCATAGTACATTGAGCATATTCAGGCATATATATATGGATTAGCTAACTCACAAATATTTCAATGATAAAGACAAACAAAGTATGCTAATACCTGAATCTCAACCCAGGCATCTTCTTTGTGGTGAGGAGGGACATGCGTCCAATTCAAAAGCATTAGTGGGCAGTAGGCGGGGCAGATGCAAAAAGTGCCCAACCACCTTATGAATGTCTGTCCGTTCTCCCCAAGCGGTTGGCCGGTTGCATTTAACAGCAACTCAATTTTCTTATCCAGTGGAAGCGTCCATATTTTTCGCATTAGCGTTGGCCCACGCTTTTTAGTCCTATTACTGGATTCGGGGGTTTCTTGACCCAACTCTTCTGCACACACATTACTGGTTTCTTGGGTTTGTTGAACCAAATCTTCTACATATAGTAAACCGCCATTAGGAATGAAATTTCAAAGTTCACAATTAGACAGAAGTTACTGTATATATCTCAAGTGCACACTCTTAACATGATAGTGATGTTCGTCAATCATGGCATTATTATACTTGCTTTTTAGCTTTACTTTTTCTCCCATTTGTTTTCTTAATTTACTTATTACTCAGGACAATAAGTGAATTAAGTCGTTCATATTTTCATGAATTTAAAAGAAGCAATGGGTAGCCTTGCATTGTTATGTCAAGAACATAATAAAAAGCATGTTTCAAAGCAGCTAAGTATACTGATTTTAAAATCGGGCTAATAAGAGAAAGGGAGAATAGTATCTATTTTTTTTTTCCTTTTTTTTCTTTTTCTGAGAATGCGGGAGAATAGATTCGCTATAGTTAGTTAATAAAAATTGAAATTACTCACGAGTAATTTATAGATGCATCTATAAATTATTCAATGACGATGAAGTTTTTGACATAAACAAACAATGGTAATAATTGAGTAAAATTTCCTAACTAAAAATTCAAAATGTCCGTAGACACACATAAGTTATTTTAATATTTATTACTTTTTCATATTATTTCTAAAGTAGCTTAAGACTTCACACATAGACATCTTTTTCAGTTCTTATATGGCTACAACAACTCAAAACAATGTTATGAAATTATGGTTCTAAATTTGTCATACCGTACAAATTAAATGCATTACATGCTATCCTTAGCCCAAATTAAATGCATTACATGCTATCCTTATCTACATTTTCCACAGATGAAACTCTATTAAAGTTTCAAGTAGCTCACACAAATCTATAATTTAAAGCCTACTTTCATTACATACAATTATTAGTTTAAATTACAAATTACATCATCTAAGTTTGTCATAATTAAGTTCAATTCAGTCTTCTAATTTCTACGATCTTTTTAAGTTAATACGATAAATTTACGTGTATTCTATGTAATGCTTTTATTCAGTTTGTCATAATCACATGGTATCATTAGGTGTCCTTCAAGAGTATTATTTTCAAAATGCAAAAGTTCTAAATTTATATCATTTTTGAACACTTGACACCTAATTCTATGAAGAGAAATGGACGAAATGACCACACTTAAAAGATTGATTGAAAGCTCCATATCGTATTTATTCTCAAACGTTACATTTCAAGACATGTCAACTACCTGGAGAAGGCGGTTGGGTCTCATCATCATCACTTGCATCTCCTATTGCTTGGTCAGCCACAAGGGTAGCCTTTAGCTCCTCCTGCACGCTCTATGGCGAACGTGACGATCCCCCACCAACATCAACAACCGTTAGTGGAAAGTCCTTTTGCATTCCTGCAGCCAACAACAGAAAAATTATGCATCCAGTAGTAAATATCAAACGTTACATTAACAATGAATGTGTAAACTACCTGGGGGTGCTGTACCAGCATCACGAGCATCCGCTCTCGCTTGCAGAGTAGTATAGGCAGCTTCCAAGTTCTCCTCATGCCTCTGTTGTGAATGTGAGGGTCCTTCACCAACGTGCTCAAGCGGCAATTGACGTTTCTTCCCCATTCCTGCATCCATAAACTTTACCACACAGAAAAAATGTTAATTATAGACAACATAAAAACTTGCATACAATGTAAGTGAAAAAGACAAAGTAAAATAACTCATTTTCACATGTAACACTATATACAAGCATATATCCAAGTTTAAGAGTTTCGGTTAGCCAAACACCACAACAACGACAAACTGAAACCCTAACACCAGACGAACTTATATCCAAGTTGACAAGAAATGAATTTGAAATCCAATAGGTAGCAAAGTTTATAAGGAATTGAATGCATAATAAGTACAAATTATTTAGTAATAACAATATTAAGAAGAATTAACAAATTCATCAAATACTACACAGAGGCATTCCAACTAATTCATAAATGGATACATCAGTAAACGAGTACACTACTCCTCGTCGGTGTACTCATCCTCGTTGTCATCTTCATTGTTAGACTCATCATCAATAAACTCACAATCGTCTAAGTTGTGTACTTCATGAAGATCTCTTTCAGGAATAATAGAGGCATCAATTGTCATTCCCTCTACATCATCCCGAGTCCAACCGAGGTTCTCATTCACAACCTCATTAGTGCTTATATTGTACGGAACATTCTCAGAAAAACTATATGTGTCATCCTCATCACGTTTGGGACCAATACCAGCATCGAACACATCCCTAGCTTTAGTTTTAACAACAACATACCAATTCTTCTGCCTTTTATCTTCCACATAAAAAACTTGTGTAGCTTGAGATGTCAACACATATCGTTCATCCGAAATTTTATCCCCACCATGTATAAAGTGTGTAAAGTTCACCATAGGAAACCCAAATTCATCAGTCCTATATCCTCTCCTATTTTGGTCATCAACCCATTTACACTTGAATAACACATGTTTGATGGTGTCAGAATAGTTCAACTCGATTATATCACTTAAAACACCATAGAACGTAATGCAACCATCAGTAGCGACACTAACTCCACTATTCTGCGTTTTCCTGTTTGACTCATCATTTACACTCCTAAACTTTAAGCCATTAATGACATAATGCTTGAACCACTTTCCATAAATATATGGCCATTTGGACAATGCAACAAGGGTATCACTAACTCCCTCCCTCCCTTTCCCTATCAGCAGTAGTCAACGACCTCACCTAACATATCCAAACATAATTATTCACATCAGTACAAGTAATCATAGTTAGGACAATGTTACAAGTTTAAGAAGTTGAAAATGTCATACGTACATGACCCCTAAACCAACTACAAAACTTCTTCATGTGGTGCTCATATATAATGGCCTTGGAAACGTTACGATTGTGGCATTTTCAGAGTTCATCCTCTATCAATCTTTTGTGCATCTTGTGCATGCAATTGTATTAGGGTTAATAGACTTAACGTACATTGAATTGACGTGCAACCATATTTGTATACGTAGTACTTACTCACAAAAGTGGTTGATGTTTTCGGAATTGAATAGAATGTAGCAATGGGCTTGGGTCCACTCTCTATTGTTTAGTGCCACGATCGAAACCACCCCTGTTGAGTCCTCAATCGTCTTGGTGGGTCGATTGAATATAGTCTCAACTCCTTCCATATACCGTGAACAAAATGTTAAGCACTCTTCAACTATGTATCCTTCAGCAATAGACTCTTCTGGAGCAGCTCTATTTCGTACGTAAGACTTAAGGCTTGAGAGATACCTATAGAGGAATGATAAGATTAATGATTGGTAATAGTAATTGGAACGTGCACGTGAAGCTCATAGTTGAGCAATAATTACACACGTCTTACCTCTCAATGGGATACATCCAACGGTAGTGCACTGGACCACCAATCTTGGCTTCAGCAGCTAAGTGCATGACCAAATGTACCATCACTATAAAGAAGGATTGCGGAAATATCTTTTCCAATTCACACAATGTAACTGCAATGTCTGCCTCAACAGTTGCAATATCTGAAACCTTAAGAGTTTTGGAACAAATTTCTCTAAAGAAGCAAACTAACTTTATCAAAGGCTTAGTAACATGAGAGGGCAAAGACCCGCGTAAGGTTATGGGAAAAAGTTGCTGCATCAAGATGTGATTATCATGACTCTTCAAACCAGAAATCTTGCGTTCTTTCATATTCACACGACGTGAGATATTGGAAGCGTACCCATTAGGCACTGTTACATCCTTCAAAACTTGCAAGAAACCATCTTCAAAACTTGCAAGAAACCATCTTTCTCTGATGAAGTCATATGAAAACAAGCGGGCGGTATGATATACTTATCAGCACTTTTTCGTTGTAGGTGGAGTTCACTCCTTATCCCCATATCCGCCAAGTCAAGGCACGCCTTGTAATTATCCTTTGTTTGGTCTTTCAAGTTCAGCACTGTGCTAAGTATATTATCCATCACATTCTTCTCTATATGCATCACATCAAGATTGTGTCGCAACTTGTGATCCTCCCAATAAGGTAAGGTGAAAAAGATGCTCCTCTTCCTCCAACCACTCTCGTATGCCTCCCTTCTCTTTCTTTTATTGTAAGCAAGTTGACATTTCCTTCCCAGACAACGTCCAAGTAAATGTTCAGTTTCTAGAATAATGTATGACGCGACCGATGGTTTAGGAGCCGATCGTGTATCATTAGATCCATCAAATAACATACATTCTTTCCGAAAATCGTGGTCAACATCCAACCACCATCTATGTCCCATGTAACAGAATTTGCAGCCATTTTTCAAATATTGAGAATCGGTCTCCACAGCACAAGAAGGACAAGCCAACCCACCTTTGGTACTCCAACCTGACAAATCTGCGTATGTAGGAAAATCATTTATGGTCCACATCAATGCTGCACGCAAATGGAATATTTCTTTTGAAGATGCATCGTACGCTTGTACTCCAACATCCCATAACTCCCTTAGTTCGTCTACTAACAGTTGCAAGTACACATCTATAGCAATCCCTGGCGAGGTTGGACTAGGAATAACTAATGATAGGATCAAAGATGACCGTTTCATGCACAGCCAAGGGGGGAGATTGTAGGAGACCAACATGATAGGCCACGTACTGTGACTAGAACTTATAATTCCGAAAGGGTTGAAACCATTCGCAGCTAATCCAAGTCTGACATTACGAGGGTCAGACGAGAACTCTAAATACTTACTGTCAAACATTTTCCATGCATCTGAGTCAGAAGGATGCCACATAACCCCATCATCAATATGACCATTAACATGCCATTTCATAGAAGTAGCCAGATCGGGTGAAAGAAATAATCGCTGCAATCTTGGCTTTAAAGGGAACCACCATAAGATCTTTGCAGCTTTCTTCTTCCCCTTACTGGATGAAGCATTTTTACTAGCAATAGATGTCTCATTTGTTTTCCATCTCGATTCTTTATAACAAGGACACAAGTCGAGGTTAACATTTTCCTTCCAAAATAGCATACAGTCATTGGGACAAGCATGGATCTTCTCATAACCCAAACCCAAATCCCAGACTATCTTCTTAACCTCATAATGGTCCTTTGGCAACTTAGCATCTGAAGGAAGCATATCTATCAGGACTTGAAGCAACATAGTAAATGACTTGTTCATCCAACCACACAAAGTCTTCAACTGGAACAACACAACAATGGCTGAAAAAATACTAAATTTCGTACAACCTTCATATAAAGGTTTGTCTACATCATCTATCAGCTTGTAAAACTTCTTTGCCTCATCATTCGGACCTTCAGCCGGATGTTGCATAGTTGGACCTTCTTCCATTGGTTCGGGTGGCATGTCATGTGGGAAGCACAAATCGTGCAACATCCCACGAAAATCGCCATATAGATTTTCGAAATCTTGCACTTGAGAGCTCCCACAGTCGGTAGCCGTTGTAGCAGCCGCCGATTCCCCATGAAATTTCCAAACTTTGTAATTGTTCATCATCCTCGAAGCCCAACAATGGTCACGTACCACATTTATTGGTTGTAAAATCAAATTCACACATTTCATACAAGGACATAACATCTTCCCATTGCGCACGGATAGAGAGGCAAATTCCATGAATTGGGTTACACCTTGAAAATATTCCCTTGAACCCCTCTTCTTGTCCATCCAACTTTTATCCATTGCGATACAATATGTACGGAATTTGACCTACACCAAGATTTGTTAATACGAAGGTAATAATTATTATAATTACATTCATTTGTCATTTGTTAAAAACATACTACCCAAGTATGGTTAAATTTTCTTAGAACGTATAACACTTGTCCTACACTTGTCCTGCACCTAAACTTGGCTTGAGTTTGACTTGTTTGTTTAACAAACAAACATAAACAAGACTTTTCCCATGTTGAGCTCAAGTTATTAATAGAAAATTTGGTTAATTAACAACTTTAGACAAATAGTATCTTCCTAAAAAACTTATTGTTTATAGCTTGTGGGAAGGGGAGCACTTTGAAAAATGCTTTTACGAAAATTAATTAAAATTTTATTCTTTTTGGCTTTGGTCCCCCAAAATTATGAACTCCTTAATCTTGAAATAATTTCATTTTTCTTTTAAATTTTAATATTGAGGAGGTTTAAACTTGTAATGGAGCAAAGTTGTGTCATAAATGAGAATAAAATAATAATTATTAATCATATTGTAGAGATATCTGTTATTTTTATATGTCTTATTTTCTTTATTTTTGAGAGGGCAAAGAAAGAAACTCTTAAAGTTTTCATATTTTATCTGAAAATTTATTGTTGAGTTTTAAAAGCTGTAATACTAAGAAGTTAATTATAAAAAAAAAAAAAAAAAATTAAAAAAAAAACACGAATATAAAGTTAAGTTGAAAAAAGACATTGAATCAATAATCTTCATATGGTGCTAGTTTACTTCTTTATCAAAAGCATGATACTTTTTACTAAAACCTTTTTAAGCAAATACATACATATAGCTGTATTTTTGTTATTAAAATCTTGCCCCCCATACTTAAATTCCTAGTCCACACGTATATAAGGGCTGGAAAATGTCTAGAGTTTATAAATAGGATAAAAAGGCTTGCTTGCAACAATGTATATATATTTTTTTTATAGCACCTATGTAGTAATCTTTCAAATTTTGATAACTAATATATGTAAATTCACATCACTTTAAAATTTAGGGTAGGATATATATGGTGTTCATACACAACATACAAAGTTAATGGAATGCTTTATATATCACAAAGAACTATAACTTACATGATTACATTTCTAAATCTATAAGTTAACGTCCCTTATATAACAATGTTAAGAACATGTGTTAATCTAAAAATATATAATTGCAAATGCAATCCATACTTATGCTCAAAGAAGGACTGGATTTATTTCTAACCACCAAAAAAAAAAATTGTTGAATTTCTATTTAGTATTAGAATATAAAGAGTAAACTACAATCTATACTCCTAAATTTATGAGTCTTTAGATTTTATATTATGAAGTTTCACAATTTGTATTTTATTCCTTGAAATTATAATTTGTTTGCATTAACAGTCTATCCATTCATATTTTTCGTTAAGTTCTACATGAGCTTACCAAGCATGTTTAATCCGCCCAATAAAAATGAGGTCACATCATTTTTGTAGCCTAAAAAACTAAATAATTAAAAGAAAAATGATGTGCTATGATGAAAATGATGTAACATCATTTTAGTAAATGAATTAAACATGTGTGCCAACCTTATGTGACATTTAACGTAAAACAATGGTTGGAGGGGTTGTTAATGCAAATGGAATATAGCTTTATGGAAGTAAAATTCAAATTCTAAAACTTTAATATGTAAAATCCAAATATCCAAAAACTAATGGAGTATAATTTGTACTTTAACTGAATATAAATATACCAAGATAATTAAGAATCCAAATTTCCATTTTAAAAAGAAAATAACCCAAACAAGCTATCAAGATAAATAGCTAAACAATTATCTTTGAATTAAAGGCTTTAGTTGTTATAATTCCAACTAAGGGTATGTTTGGGATTTCCTTAAGAAGTAAGGGTTAAGAATTCGTATTGCTTGTCTATGTTAAGGGAGACTTAAAAAGCTTTGAACAAGCTCTTTAGTAAAATTTGGTACTCAGTTTGACAAGTTTGCAAAAGATTTTTGTCCCACTTGAAGTTGAAAAATAAGCTAGGAATTTTTTACTCCTACGAGTTGACTTGATTAACAGTCATTTAACCCGAAATGACTACATTCATACAAATTTGATATGGATACCAATACCATTTCTTATGGTATAGACATTATCTAGACAATAGAAGGAGCAACTGTACAATTTAGAGACTTAAAAGAATTAACAAGAAAGCACACCTTTTGTAACACAAAAGGTTGATGCAGCTCAAGTTCTAAAGTCTATAATGCCCCAATCTGCAATGGAATACTAATATGTACAAAGCAAGAGTGAGAATTATCAATTTATAATTAGTTATTTCAATTTAGCATTGCATTTACCTTTACATGCTCATTCTCTAGAATGTTTTTCCCACGTATGTGCAAAACAGACCCTACTGACTCATAATCTGCAACATGAAAGAATATGAGAGGGGAAGAAAAGCATTTTATCCAAAATCATCTCAAGCAATTTACTAATTTGAAAATAAAGTAGTCATAATTTGTGCCTTCCAATCTCAATGTCGAAATTCAAGTGCCATGCACACAAAGAACAAAATTAATCTATAAGTGGGCAAACATTGGTGTCTAAAGATACAAGAATAACAAAAAAAAAAAATGATTAAAAATGAAATATCAAATTAGGGTTGCAAACATCATGTATGAGACATTACACAAGCTTAGCACATTGGCTTTCAAAATAAGAAAAAAGACTCTCTTAGTGAGACAATTTTGCATTAATATAATTAAATACTTCTTTTCCTATCTGTGTGTATTGGAGAGTACATGGGTTTTTGTACTCATTAATTCTTCGTAACAAAATACAGCTGTCTGTTATCATCATATTTAGATACAATATTAAATCAATACACAAATTTTAAGAAATTTCCATCCATGATAATGTAGTGTATGACACAATCTTTTTTACATCACATCCCAAGTTTCCAACTAGTATGACTGCAGTAGTGCCAACATCAGACATAGATTATGATGGTTTAAAGTTTACTATGACTAGATTCATACAAGTAAATGTCATTTTGATCTAACATAAAGTCCAATTCCAATTTAATGAGACCATTAAATTAATATGGAATTCATATTTTTTGCTAATATCTAAAACCACGCTATTTTTTATGGTTATAGGGGTGCACATATGCAAATCCACCATACATAGATGACCCAATAAAAGAGGCACTAGATCTAGCTTACCTTGTCGAGAACCAACTTGACTATTGGCTCTCTGAGCTGAAGTTCTGCTGTCTGAAGGTCTTTCAGCAACCCTGAAATGAATATGTGCACATAAGAACCATACCAGAACAACAAGAAGTTATAAATAAAAAGACATAAATAACTGCAGAAACTAAAAGTACCATCATAATGCATTAACATTCAAATTTATTTCATTTATAATGAAGCCAAGGAAGTACTAAAAAACACATGAAAAGGTGCCTATTGACAAAAAAAAAATGTACATATTGAATGAAAATATGTCTATTGAAGGGTCACAATCCTTTTGGTATAAATAGTAGTTCATATTCATTTGGTAACTTCTTCTCTTTTCTTTCTTAGAAGAGAAAACATTAGGTCAGGCTTGGCGTAAAACACTGGTTTTACGCCAGCCAATAGATATTTGCCACGTTAGGCCCATCAATTAAAAGAAACAGAATGACTTCAAAAAAAATAATTCCACGCTCACTGCCTCTACTTCCTTTATGCTGTTCACCTTTGCTTTCATCACGCCGAACCTCCACCACCGCCACACATAAGAACGATTTCGAAGAAGAAAGAGTTCTCGTCGTGCCCTCTGCTTCCTCAAACCTCTGCTTCCTCCTCTGGGGTTGTGCCGTCCTTTGCTTGCCCGAACCTCCACCACACCACACACCGAATCACACCGCTACACAAGTCATCGGAGCTGTGCGTGGAGCTTGTAAATGTGCTAGAGCTGCCGTGAGCTACGATCCAACGGTTTGTTTTTCCCAATTTGGATTTCGAATTATTTTGATGGGTTTTTCTAGGTTTATGGGTTTTGATTATATTCCTAAGTGTTAGGGTTAAATGAATCTGATTGTTTTTTGAAACTTACTTTTTTTTTTTATGCAAATCATTATATCTTGATGGTTTTTTATTAGATTCCTAAGTATTAAGATCAGTTTTTGCTTATTTTTAGTTATTTTCGTTTGATTAGATTCCTAAGTATCTTGATGGTTTTTAATTCTATATGATTACTCACATTTCTTTGGGTCATGTCTGGTGTAGATCTCTGAGACAAGTAGTAACATTTCTTTGTTCACTCTCTACTATATAACAAATCTTTTTGAGGCTTTCTATATGATTATACACATTTTTTATAATTCTTCTATGTTTTAAAAATGTGAGATGATGAGATTTCTTATATGGTGAAGGAGCTATTTGTCAACTCAAAGTTATAAACTTCTTATCCTTTCTTCTCTTATTTGCAATCTTTATGTTTTGATATATGAATGTGTTGTGAAGGTTTAGATATAGTTTGACTCTATTATGTTATAAACGAAACTTTCTTGGTTTCATTTATCACATTTTTTTTCATTCTCTTTCCCTCTTAGCAATACTTGGATGCTATTGTTTTTTTTTTTTTTTTTTTTTTTCAATGATTGATTTTAAGGTGCAAGCAACATTGGATTTCCCTTGTATCTAAAGAATAAAAAAGATGATTTCTGGTCACTCTAAGCACCTTGTCAATTGGATGAATACATTTTGAATGAGTACATTTTGAATAATTTTTGGTCAGTTTATTATTTATGTATGCTGATTGGATGAATTCAGCTAGCCCTTTCTCATTTTTGCACCTAATGGTGGTAGTATGTCAAGCAAGTCTCTTGGATCTTGAAGAGTCCATATTGTAGCCTTTAACTAGTTGTATTGTGGTACTTTTGACCTTTGGAGGATTGTATACCCTCTCTTAGCACCTTGCTTTGAACCAATTTCTTATTGATTGTAGGCAATTTGTTACTTTCTAGGTTTGTTCTGTATATTTCTGAACTCATGTGCATTGAAAAGAAGAAACTTGATTTCTTCTATTTTGATGATATGTTTGTTCTTAGTAGTGTTTTGGTCCTATTTGCCCAGTGTGTCCTATATATATCTGAACTCAAGTGTATTGAAAAGAAAAAACTTGTTTTTTTTTTTCCTATTTTAATTATAATGTTTGTTCTTAGTAGTGTTTTTGTCCTGATTCTAGGATTGTTATGTATATTTCTAGGTTTGTTATGCATATTCCTGAAGTTGATTGTATATTTCTATGCTTGTTTTGTATATTTTTGAATTTGTTAGTCATAGTCTTTTTCTTTGTATAAAACTTAAGCTCACCTATTTGTTTTGATGTTATTTTAATAGGATGACAAAAATTCCTCTCAAGGCATGGATGCTGTGGTTGATTGGGTACCTTTCAGTTGGTATGGACTTTGAGACTAAGTAGCATGGATACTTCCACAATGTGGTTGATTTTGAAACTTAGTAGCATAAATAGTGAGGAATTTGGCTATGTGACTTATAAATTTTTTGTATTCTACATTGGCTCTGGTATGACACAAGCTTGTCTGAAGTTGCAAGGAGTGGATGTTGCTAATGTTGATAGAGTGCATATTGATAATGTTGATAAGGGCGCAAAGATAAGTGATGGCTGATAAGGCATGCCTGCTAAGGATAGAATGCTTGTTGGTTGCCCAGTTTTGGTTAGATTATCAAACTTGGATAATTGTCTACATATTTTAAAATTGCAAACAAGTGTAAATTGCAACTTTGTACAATGGATTTATGGAGAAATTAGTACTAGAGCTAAGCAAATTATCACTGGATTAGTACGAAAGGCTAACAAGTTGGAAGCTAAAATTCTGCAGTTAGAGAAGCCTAGTTAATTTGGCAATGTGAAAGCAAATGGCCAAGGACTTGTATTTAGAATAGGTGAATTGTAGTTTAGTTATTGTAAAAGATTGTAGCTACAATTGTATTGAAAAAGTAGTCAGTTTCTTATCTTATTTAATGTAATGACAATTGTAATGGCCACTCGTTATATTATCACTTTTAAATTTAATCAATTTGAATGTGTGTTATAAATACATGCTAATTAGATTTATTTTGTCAGTTTGTTAAATGTTATTACATAAGTGATAAATAAATTAGTCATTAATTGAATATATTCAAAATTCATTATGAATATATCATTTATATATGTATATTTATAATTTCTTATAAATTTTATTAATTGTTTGTGTATCCTACGATACAACAATACAATACGATACATAATACAGAAAAGGAAAAAAAAAAAAAAAACGATTTATGATAAAATCCATGTTTTGACAACTATGTGTCCCAATTATTGATAACAAAGCCTACATTTTGTGGAAGTGTAATAATTGCTGGCTGGCAAAAATTACAATTACTTTAAGGGCCATCAGTTTTCTTTGATGTTGATGTGAAACTAACCGGCCGCGTTGGATGGTCCCTCACAATCAAGCTTAGTACTTCAGGCCTTGAGTAGTGTCCAACCACATCAAAACCAAATTTTTCCCGCGCAATTTCTCCAAGATCTGCATCATATACATTTTTTTTTTCATTATCAAAATTTAGAGCTTGAATATCAAACCAAAAACACAATATATATTTTCTCATATATATTGGAAAGGCTTGGATCCATAGCAAGGGCAACGGTCCCTATTAATATTACTCTCTATTAATGGAGAATGGAATATTAAAAAATATAAAAGATGAAGGAAGCAAAGCATAGCATGCATTGTAGATGATTTTTTTTGGTCTCCTTTGGTTGCATCCCAACATTCAGTCTATATAGCATCTTTTTAGATGGTTTCTTCATGCCCTATTCACTTGAATACTTTTGATCAGTTGGAAACTAATGGCTTGTTTGGAAGTTTAGAGAGAGAGGAGAGTAGAGGTGAGTAGAGGGAAGGAGAGTAGTGGGGAGGAGAGGAGAGGAGAATGATTCACCTTCACCTTATTTGGATGTTTTTAAAATTAGTAAAGAGGAAGGGAGTAATTAGCCCTTCCCCTTGTGTAATTTTGTTAATATAATAAGGATAAATTAGGTAATTTACTTGGTCAATAGTTTATGTACTCTACTCCCCCTCCAAATCTCTCCAATTTGGGGGAATTAAAATTGGGGGGCTAGAGGGAGTCCAAACCCCTCCAAGTTCCTCCAAACTCCTCCCCCTCATTCTTTAAAAAACTTCCAAACAAGGTAATTGCATTACTCTCCCACCCTCTACTCTACTCCCCCTCCTTTTTTAAACATCCAAACATGCCATAAGGAGAGAGAGATTATCCAATGGTAATTTTATGGTTCAAAAAATATAGAGAATTTTATATCAAGTGCTGATAAAATTATTCATCTATGTAGATTTTTCATGAATAATGCTACATAAAGAAACTACCAGAGTGAAAAGTTGAGGAAAGTACAGATAGTAGATAATAGTGGCATACCTAGATCTGCTGAGATGAGTGCCTCCTCATCATAATTTGGTCCTGCCAGAACAGTCCCTGATGGTGATATAATGACACTACCTCCAGCACAGACAATAGAATCCGGTGTGAGGTCCTCTTCTGTGCCTGAAAATACATATTCTGGAGGAGGTGGGTAATCTTTCCTTCGACAGAATTGGATGGCTGATAAAACAAAGCATCCACCCTCAAGAGCAATGTGGGTCATTGATGCTTGCCATATTTTTGAGGGATCAGCCGTAGGTGCACAATATATTTCAACCCCTAAACAAAAAAATAGTTGCACAAATTAAGTCAAGATATCAAAAGATGATCTAAAACTAATCATCGCGCAACAAGAACACAAAGTTATAATTTTCACGTACCAAGCAAATCACATAATTACAAATATCTATTCTAGCCAGTATTTGGGTGTTTTTGTTTGAGCTACCAATACAAAACTACAACTACACCTAGTGGAAAGGCCACTACAGAAGCCAGAAGTAGCTTATAGTAGAGTAGTCCGTCTAACCAAAGCGTCATGACAATAGAAAATTCCCCTTAGTAATGGAATCTTAAGTGAGGGGCTTAGCCCGCCTGCCAATCAAAGAGGCTGAGACATTTAGACATTATAGATTATCACATTTAGCATTTTCAACAAAAATGGATTCAGAGGGCCTTCAACAAAGCAAATATAAGGAGCGACAGCACATCATTTAACAATATATATCTCATAATCAGCTGACAGAAGACAATGAAGTATTATTGTTTGACCATAAAAAAAGTATGCCAAGATGGGAGAGAAGATATGAAAATTACAAATTGCTAAAAAAAACATGTCACAAGTACTTCCAGTAAGAGCCTGGGCAACTGAGGTTGGTCTCTAAAGGTTTTCAACCAAACCTTGTTGCCAATTTGAGCCCAGTACAGTCAACCCCTCCCTATAATAAACAAATTTTCATTATTTGAAGGCTTGAATATCTAGGACCAAGTTAGGATCCAACACAAAAACGGAAGAGAGAGAGAGAGAGAGAGAGAGAGAGAGGGGGGGGGGGGGGTGTTGTAACTTGTAAACACTATTCTTCATTAGACCACCAGGGTGGCCTACAAAACTTTCTTGAAATTCTTATGCTCCGGGCCTGATACCAATTTAGCTCTCCAACATTCAGTCATAGCAAAATACATAAATAAATAATCAAAATGTTATATTAGTTCCCAACTGATAGGAAGGTAAAGAAAGGGTTAAAAAGCAGCTTGAAAAAAATTGAGATAGTGTTCTTATTAATGTGAGTTGCATTAAGCATCAAAGATTACTAACCTTTAGCATACATGGCTGTCCTTAGAAGAGGCATTCTGTTTTCCCAACAAATGACAGCACCTAATTTTCCAATTGGAGTTTCAAAGACTGGAGTTGTCGATCCATCTCCAAATCCCCAGATACTACGCTCCATTGCTGTTGGCACAAGCTTACGATGCTTTCCCAGGTAACGACCTTGAGAATCAAAGAACAGAACAGTACAGTAGAGTGTATATCCATCTCTCTCTATCACACCCATTACCAAATATACCTTATACTTTCCAGCCATTGCTGCTAACCGGTCAACTTCAGGGCCTACATTGTATCAAATAAATCAGTGAAAACTATACATACCTATTATTATATGGACTCGCTAAAATCTAATTTAGGCCTCCAAATGGCATGACAAAGAAAGTATAGGTAATTTTTGTTGTTGTTGTTCTTTGCTACAACTTGATGTTTTTCATTTAAATCACTCGAAAGACCTGAGTTCCAACTATCATGAGGTCAAAATGACTTGATCTTAAGTTGCCCTACATCAACAAAAAGCTTCATAAAAAGGGATGAAAAATTCTACAGGCACACATCTGCACACATGCACGCACACACATTTCTATCACATTAATATGGGAAAGATTTTGCATTGCATAAAAAATTGTTGATGTAAGGTCCAGCCAGAAAGAAAACCATAAAAAACAGACTTTCATCTCCTAGTTGAAAAGATAATGGAATCTGAGTATCAAAAAATGTTGAAATTTGGTTACATTATATCATAGGTAGGATTTCATTTCAATTATGATATAGTTATATAAACATATATCCAGATATGCATCTTACCTAAACTACTTTGAATCCAATTGATTCAAAATCTTCATTCTTGATGCAATTACAGAAAAAAAAAAAAAAAAAAAAAAAAAAAACCCCAAAAGATCTAGTTTGTTTTATGACCTTTCACAAATTACTTGCATGTGAATTTCAGTTAACTTAACTGGTAAATTTTATAATTGTTAAAAACTTTCCATATTAAATTTTCTTATATTGGTAATTACACACACACCCAATGAGTTCTGAACTCACAACTTCATACTTCACCTTACTCTTATAGGTGAAGGAGACGCTATTTAAGTTAGAGCTCATTTGCACTTGTCATGTTAGATCTACCCAAGAAAGACATACAATCACAATTTCTTTTTGTAGCACCAAAGTACTCACCAATCATTAGTCCAATGCTAAATCAGACTAGGACTTCATAGGAATAAAATAAAAGCAGAAGATGATATTCTTCACTTCAACAAATTGTAGAATTAATTAAAACCAGTAGTTGATAAGAAGTTATCTGATTATCTGAAGTCATGCTTCCACAAGATCAATTACAATCACTACAACAAACTTGAGTTTTTTCAACATATTTATATCCACGGTCACTAAAAAATGTAGATAAAAGCTTAATTTTCTACAGTTGAGTACAACTGTAGAGTAAAAATAAGAAAATTTATAAACTTATTTCTGCAGTTGTTATAACTGTTGAAAAAAGAAATAAAAAGTATTTGATTTTAGTTTTTTTCTTCAGGTAAAAGGGGGTCAAAAAAATATTAAAGAGAGAATAGTTTTATCAGTAGCTTCATCAACTGTGGATAAAATAAATTAAATTCTGTATCAACGGTTGTAAAACGTTGAAAATCAGTAACACTATATTGTATACGTTAAGGAGATAGATATTTCCAAAGAGACTCTCCCGCTCTTTCTCATAGCTCACTTTTCTCTTGGCTCCTCACAGGTTCTTAGCTCCTTACAGGTTCTCTCTCTCTCTCTCTCTCTTCCTTCCTTGTGTTTTTCTGTTATTTTCTCGGCAACCAAATAGAGTTTTTGACTTTGGTTGATTTTTTTTTGCTTCAGATTCACCGAGTTGGTACAATCGCATCCAAATCTTGTATATATTCACACTTTTACCTATCCAAACCTCTGATTAGGTATCTTCTATACATTGATGAATCCATTTTCACATTCTCCTTGAAAACCTAACTTTCAATTTTGTATTTCATTGTTTTTCCATAGATAGCATAAACGTTTTGTTTTTTATTTTGGATTTTTTGTATATAACTTGTATAATTAAACTACAAATCTAGAATTATTGTTTATTAATATAATTACTCTTACTGTATAATTTAGGTTTGTTTTTCAATGGTCTTTTGGAATTCAGAGTTTGATGCGTTTTTCACGAGTGTTTTATGTAAATTTTCCAACAATTAATGTAAGTTGTGGTAAAGGGTTTATAGCTTTGAGGCTTATAGTAATAGGTTTCTTTGGAAAAAAAAATGCGGATTGTGAAAGTGTAGTACGTGTAATGGAGTTTGTTTATCTCCTGTAGCAAATTTGATTACCACCTGTTTGATGAAAGTCCTGAGTGGGTTCTGTTTTGATATAAATCAGTGCTAATAAGAAAATTAAGATTAATTTTTTTGTGTGCCATGTATATGGTGCATTTGTAACTATTGGTTAGAGTTGGTAGAGCTATTGTTGAGAAATTTCACATGTATATGGAAGCTGTTTTATACATATATACATTTATGGAAGCTTGCATAACAATAATTTTTTAATTGTTCCTTACTTTACATCTTTAGGCTGCAATCACGGAACTTTTAGAGAGGGAAGGAATAAAAAAGGGATCTATTGCAGCCATTTTGCATCTGTAGTAGTTCTATATGGTCACTAGAGCTGAAACAGGGTCATGTGCTGCCTAGAAAATAGGTAGTACTGGTAGTACTGGTAGAGCTGAATTTTTGTTTTGGTTTTGTAATGGAAAAGGTTTGTTTGGGACGAAGCCAAGTACCCGACTATGTCACCCTTGAGGGAGACTGTGGATAGCATTCATAGTCAAGTGTCAAAGATTGAGGATGATCTCAAGGTAATAATTAATTTCGTCTTGATTTGATATGTTGGTTATCTATTATTTGAAGGCAGATACAAGGAACCATTGCTTGTTAGTAAACCAAGCCTTGACAACACTGTATAGTTAAGATTCTTCGAGATCAGCTGAGAAAGATTATATAGAATAAGTTTCTTTACAATGACCTATGTGATTTGGTTAGGTGTTTATAGTAAATCAGCTGTTTACTGCACTTGACTACAATGTGTTTTGTTTTCTGTTTAGCTTATGACATATGATATCTGTGGATTGTGGATGTCTTAAGTGTGGGGTTATCTTCCTTAGCTGGATGAATTGCTTGGGAGAATGCCAAAAATAGGAAGGATGAGCATCTGTGTACAAAGCATAGAGAATTACAATTGTAAAGCCAGGATATTTCAGAGAATGATGGGTATGGTGAACTCCTATGGCTCATATTAAGATACAAAACCCTTCCAAGAACTATTCTTAGTGTATTGGGTCTTTTTTCTTTTAATTGGTGAGTCACAGCGCATCTAGTGGGTCTTGGAGCACAATTCAGCTTCCACTCTATTCTTTTGAGGGAAGGATGTGTCATTTGAGCTAGAGCTCATTGAGTCATTGGCTTTAGTGTGTCAGATCTTTTGTACATGGTTATGAAACTTAGTGTTTGTTTCACCTGCTTTCTTTAGGCTATATAGCACAGTCATGCACTGAACTAGGCAACTGATAGTTTTGGAACAGACTCTATCATACTAGGAGGTAACAAAAAAGGAGCATAGAATGTTGATTCCCTGACACCTTGTGAAAAGTAGAGTGTAGTAAATTGCTGCATGAGTGTTTACGATTTTTTATTTTGACGGAAATAACAACAATTGATACCATGAGAGCAGTTGTTTACTTGGCTGTCCTCATATTTTCTAGGCATTTATTCATTTCTACTTTAATATGACTGGCTACCACCTTACAAACTTTAGTTTTCTCCCCGTCATTTGTCATGTAGGTTTTTTTCCTCCACTTGGATTGATTAGATCTGTTATGTTTCTTGACTGAAGAAGTAAACCTCATAACTAAAAAAGCCTTAGAGCAGGCCCATGGGATCATGGCTCCAACGAAAGACTAAAAAAAAGCTCAAGAAGCCCATTTTCGACCCCCGAAATCTCAATAGTCAATATGGGCCCAATCCCTCCCAAGTAAGGTAACAGAGGCCCACATAATTCTAGTTGGGGTTGTCAAACAGAACAAAGTTGTCTCTCAAACTGAATTAGGTAGGGTAGGAGTAGGAGTAATAATTATTTTCATTAATTAATGATAATAGAGGTGGTCTAATAAATTTTGTCAAGTCCAGGTTCTAACTCATGATCAACCAGATCAAGGTGGCCTAATAAATTTTGTCAAGTCCAGGTTCTAACTCATAATCAATCCATCCAATCAGTGCAAATCAACCTGGATACAGTCTTACCAGGTACATCAATGGCTGAAGCATGATACTTGCGGAAATCCTCTTTACCCTTAGCTGTTCGGCTCCCCATTGTAACCCCGAAATTTGTACCTCGTGGATAACCACCCACAAATGCTTCTGGAAACACAACCAGCTGGGCTCCATACCCGGCAGCTTCAGCCAGCAACCTTTCAGCCTTATCTATACATTCAATCAGAGAATTAAAGCCAGAACTACTAACAACATCCCATTTCACGTGATTAATCTGTAAAACACAAAACGCCTAAAATTTTGAAGGTAACACTTAACCCCCTTTATATTGTTTTATGCGTAAATTTAAACATCTGTCAAATAAACCCCGAGTTACCAATTTGATGATATGTGTCCATATTTAGAATTGCATTTTTACATAAAACAATACCACATAAGGAATCAACTGTGCAGGGGCAGAGCTACATTTTAGGGTGGGGGGGGCCATGGCTCCCCCAAAATTTTTGAATTTTTTTTTACTATATAGAAATATTTAATATTTTAATAATTAGCCCTCAAAAATGGGACTTGGCCCCCCCAACTATTTGAGTTGGTTCAATAATGTTCTTAAAAAAAATTGTCCAATTTTTCTTGTAGTTATAGAAAACGTATTGTTTTTCAAATTCATTTTTTATAGTAAAATGTGTTCTCGTATTTTTTAAAGTTTTGGATCATTTATGTCTGTGAACACTTCATTAATTCAATTGAAATTTTTTTACTCACAACAGTAGAAAATTTTGTAACTTATATATATATATATATATATATATATATTTTTTTTATACAAGATAGAATTCTACTCTAGCCTAATCTAAGTGTATATGTGTGTGAAACTCCCTCCTGGAGACTTGAACCCCGGCCCTTGCCCCCCACACTCCACAAGCACTTATACTTGTGGAGTGACCATCGCACCAAGGGTGTGCGGTGGTAATTTTGTAACTTATATTGAAAATGAAAATTGTAAGGATTTCATTAAGAAAGATGGTGAGAAATTAATTTAATTCTATGAGGCATTTAATTTTAAGAATTCATTATGAAAAATATTAATTTTTTGTGTATGTGTATAGATACATGTGTTTGTGTATGTGTATAAAAGTTTGTATAGACTAATAAATTAGCAACACAAATCGACCCCTCAAACAAAAATTTCTGGCTCCGTCCTTGCAACTGTGTTTTGTGAATATTTCCAAAAAGGGAATTCTGGGTCACATGGAACACATAGATAGAACTTCTCTTAATCATACATGCCGTAATAATAAGTTATTAAATAAATTAAAAGAAATCACCCTCCACTTCATTGGTGAGAATATATACAAAAACAGAAAGAAACTAAATAATCGAAAATTATGTTCATCAATTTCGTTCGACTTCCACAGTTACAAACTCACAATCGATGATGTTCTTAGAAAGTAGAAAGTGGAAACCCAACAGAGCCAACAGAATTATATCAGGTTAAAGAAAAAAAAAAACACCACAGTAACATTAAGTGAACAATATCCAAGTAAGTCGATTAACCAAAATACCAAAGTTGACAACAAGTGAGTAAAGAAGTGGGACCTAGTGTGGCAGGGGTGTCGTAGAAAACAGTTGAGGCCTGGACCACGGTGGCTCGGACCACCGTGGGTGCGAATGAGTCGGCACCCATGTCGACCTCCGCTATCACTGGTCCATGCTCTGCCGGTTCAAGCTCCATGTCTTTTTTCTATTTCTTTTTTTTCCGTATAAACCAAAGTTAGTTTGAGACTTAGTGCTGTGCTGGTTTCTCGATTTTTTTTGAAGAATGAGTTTGGCAATGTTTGAGCATCAACATAGGCAGCTTGTGAATTATTTATATTTTTTCTCTTGAAAGAAATCAAACGTTGAAATTGTCTCATAATCTACAATTGCAAATCAAATAAATGTACATTATTCTACGTTAAATAGTTCTGTTGTGTCATGAATTAGTCTAAAAAAAAGAGTAGGTATGTCTCTGGTGAGTTTGGCAATGTTTGAACATCAACATAGGCAGCTTGTGAATTATTTATATTTTTTCTCTTGAAAGAAATCAAACGTTGAAATTGTCTCATAATCTACAATTGCAAATCAAATAAATGTACATTATTCTACGTTAAATAGTTCTGTTGTGTCATGAATTAGTCTAAAAAAAAGAGTAGGTATGTCTCTGGTCTCAAGAGTCAAAGAGTACCTACTTGCTGCTGATTTATTCTCTCTTTTTTGAACTTAGCAGTTTGTAAACTTGGTTTTTTAATAGAGTTCTGTATTTTCAGTTCTGTTGTTCCTCGCAGCACAAAATCGTTTCATGGGTCATGCATGACTCATCAGATGGACAAACTCAATTCTTATTTCTTAACTAATCCACCAAATCTACAATTTCTTCACTCAAAATATTTGTTTTAGTCTTATTTGCCAGCATGGCTGTGAGAAATTTATAAATTAGCAAATAAAACCTCCTTCTTAAATCTTAATTTGCGTTCACGTTAGTATCAAAAGATAAAGACAACACTCTAAGTCTAAAGACAAGCATTGCTTATTCAGTTGTAACTATTTAATTTCTCGGTTGGTATGTAGTGTTCGGCCGGTGAGATAAAAATTAGAGTTCGCACTCTTTTTGAACCTAATCACCTACATTATTTATTTATTTTTAACAATTCTAATAATCCACCTAACCTACAATGACCTTAATAAAAAAAAGGGTTACCATCAAGTATGGACGTCATTTTATCGTTAGGAATGGATGCCATAAGTTGAAAGTTTCTAAAAAAACCTTAAATATTTGTTTTAGTCGAAATTAGAGCATCCACATCAGATGTTGCAAAAAAAATGTCATTTTGACACACCAAAAGCTTACTTTATTATTTTACCACATCATTTTACAACATCTCATTTATCAGATGTTTTATTCTTCAATTTTATACATTAAAATAATATTTACAACGCAATAAAATAATATATTAAATTCCTCTCCCATCATCATCAACCACCACCGCAACAACAACAACAACTACAACAACAACCAAAAAAATTGTTGCTGCCACAATCACCAGAAAAACCAAAAAAATTATTGCGGCCACAATCACCAGGAAAAAAAAAAAACCACAACCACCAAAATCAACCCACAACCGCTGCCGAATCCACCACCAAAACAGAAAAACAAAGACAAAAATAGATCAAAATAGAGATCGGCCCCACCACCGATTCGTCCACCACCGATTCGCCCATCACCAGTCGACCCACCCACCACCACTGATCCGCCCATCACCATCTCAACCCACCCACCGCCATAACCCACAACCTGAACTCACCCACCACCAATCTGCCCATCTCAACCCGCCCACCGCCATAACCCACAACCCGAACCCACCCACCATCGATCTGCCCATCTGAACCCACCCATCAAACTACAGCCAAAAAAAGTGAATAGAAAAAAGAAAAAAGGAAAAAAAAAAAAAAAAGAATCCGAAGCGGAATAAAGAAGACAGATGGTCGGCGACGTCGAGTGGTGGTCTTTGGTGTGATCGGCAGCGTTGAGTGGTGGCCATTGGTGATCAGCGTGTTGTGGAAGACGAATAGAGAAGACAAAGATCAGAGAGAAGACAGAGATGAGAAGACGGAGAGAGAGAGAGATATCTATGATAAGGAGAGAGAAAACGGGAATAAAATAATAATATATATTATGCCATTGTTGCCCGTACCGTACCAAAATTATGATTGTACTGTAGCATGTTGCAAAAGTTTGGCACATTTAACACATCTGATATAGGGGCCTTTTTGGTGTTTGGTGTGCCAAATGTGCCAAATATTTGGCATTTGGCACATCTGATGTGGATGTTCTTATCACTTTACGTTATGATAAAATTTTAAATTAGCACATCTACCACCCTCTTAAATTTAAAAGTTAAAACTAAATTTACGTTCACCAAGGTATTATCTAGGGGTGTTCGCGGTACGGTGCGGTGCGATGCGGTTTTGGGCCATTTTTAGCACCGCACTTTGCAATACGGTTTAGCTAAAACCATAATTACACCACAACTTATTTTTGCAGTCATATGTGTAGTGCGGTGTGGTGCAATTTAGAGTTTAGTCAAAACCATAACCGCACTGCACCTCATTTTTGCGGTTACATATGCGGTGAGGTATATAAGATGCAGTTTGAACGGTTTGAAGTCAGTATATTTCAAATTTTTGGACTTTTCCTACTTAGTCCAAAACTAATTTTTCTCTTTGTTTTGGGCCAAATTTTAAATTATTGAGCTACTTTTTCTTTATTTTGGGCTGGTTTTCCTAGTCAACACTTGCTAAGGTTATCAAACTTTTTTTTTTTTGGGAAAACTAAGGTTATTAAACTATTAATAATATATTTAATATCAAAAATAAATAAATATATTAATATATAAAGAGAGTGCGGGATGGTGTGGTTTTTTTATTATAAAACCGCAAGCCACATTGCACCATGCGGTGCGGTACAGTGCACTGTTACTTACAGTGCGGTTATGCCATTTTACGGGCGATTTTGGTGCGAATTTTGCGGTTTCGTAAACGCCCCCTTGGTATTATCCATGGTTAAACTAATTTCCTTTGTGTGCACTTCATGTGCCATGAGCCCCGCCCATGACTGAAAGAAAAACTCAAAATTAAGAAAATAAGTGAATAAAAAAAAATAACTAAGAAGAAAAGCATTTGTTATTCAAAATGTATTTCTCACTGATTTTATATCGAAAAATTCAAATTCTTTTTTTTTTTTTTTGGCCTTGTTGGTGCTTGTTGGCTAAAATATTTATATATTATAGTATATATTTGCCTTATTTTATAGGATTTTTCTCAAATCTTCTTCACTTGAATTTCTTTGATTCTTAGCCCTTAAAGTTTTTGGTTATTTTCATTTTAATCTTTTATGTATTAAAATTTTCATTTTGACTAATTATTTTTTATTTAGTTTTATGTTTAGTCCTTCATGAATATGAATAATTTGAAATGTAATTAAAGAGCCAAATAGAAAATTGAATCAACTAATAAAAGGCTTCTTTCTCCAAAAAAAAAAAAAAAAAAAAAAAAAACTAAGAAGAAAAGCATTTGTTATTCAAAATGTATTTCTCACTAATTTTATATCTAAAAATTCGATTTTATTTTTGGTCTTGTTGATGCTTGTTGGCTAAAAATTTATATATTATAATATATATTTGCCTTATTTTATAGGATTTTTCTCAAATCTTCTTCAGTTGAATTTCTTGGATTCTTAACCCTTAAAGTTTGTGGTTATTTTCATTTTAGTCTTTTATATATTAAAATTTTCATTTTGACTATTCATTTTTTATTTAGTTTTATGTTTAGTCCTTCATGAATATGAATATTTTAAAATGTAAAGAGCCAAATAGAAAATTGAATCAACTATAAAAGGCTTCTTTCTCAACCAAAAAAAAAATATATAAAAGGCTAAAATAAAAATATTAGAACATAAAGGGCCATTATGAAAACTGTGGGGTCACAATTTGTAGCCCAAGTCCTAAAAATATGGGATATAAGCCCAATGAGCCCGATACAATAAATTTTTTTAGAGTGGGTGAAAGAACTGGGCCTTTAGTGAATTTAACAACGATTACTAGAGATTTGAAAGATGAACAAATAAGAAAGATGCGTAAAAACTGAAAGAACTGGTCGTCCGAGGAGATGGATTATAGAAATAAAACAATAAAACTGATTGCTAATACAGATTTGAATACCACAGTCATTCTGTCTGCATTTTTCCGATCCTCCTCTCATGGGGGATGTTTTATATTATATAGTTCCTTTCCGACCATCCTGATCATATACTTGTTAATCATCTAAGTCTTCACTCGAGTGCATGTCCCATCAAACATTTTCTTTAGCTCTCTGTGAATGGTGGTAGCTGAAACGACACTGTTCAGGGGTCCTCTCTACATAAATGCGGCAAGAAAAATGACTACAGTGCATTTAATGCGGTAGTAGCAGTTTTTCCTTTAGATATTTCTAAGTTCTTATCGCCTTTGTACGTGCCTGGATCTCATCCTTATCATTGAAACTTCCTGGAAGGTCACCTAAATCGCCCAAATACAGAATTGATCAATATTGATTGTATCTGAGAAAGAGTTACTCCTCGGCTATATTCCTCCATTTTTTCCTCAGGTAATTCTCAACTTTGGGGCTTCTCCCAATCATTTACTCATCCTCGAACATGTCCACATCCTCGGATAAGGCCTAAGGCCCAATATACAAATTTGGGTCCTTACTCCCACAATAGCCCTTTAAAATTCCGGTTTTTCCCTCGCACCCAAGGAGAAAAAGTGGGATTTTGATTTGTTTCAAAATGAAGGGCTAATAGGATCAAAATCCCTAAGCTTACACGTGTGGGAGTATAGTTTTGTGCGCATCATCATTGCTATTGACGTTTCGGAATCCGCGAAGCGCCATTAATTGCTCCAGGCGGCGTTATGTTCCCTGCATCTAACAATGAGGCCTTAATCCGACGGTCGATATTTTTCATTAGGGTTTGGGCGGGATAACTCCCACCCATTATTTACCCTCTATATAAAGTCTTGCAGGAAATCATTTTTACCTTACTTTACAATCTCTTAAACTCTCCAGCAAACTCAAGCATTCAAATTCACAAGACCTGTTAAATCATTGAACTCTTATTTCTTTAGAGACCTTTGAGAGTTCTTCTAAAGATTTCAAGGATCAACACTCACATTTTCCTGCGTAAGTTTTGATTTCTTCGAACCCTTCTTTTTCTCCTCGGCCAACCTCCTCGGCCCTCAAATTCTCATTTCCCCTAGTTGTCATTTCCAGTGCTTTTCCTTTTTATTTGTCCAAAATGGGTAGATTTAAGTATTTAGTGGACAGCCCTACTAAGATAGAGATTTTTAAGAGAGAATATCACATACCGCAGGAGGTTAGCCTACGGTACTGTTCCCCAAAAGAAATAGCAACTAATCGAGAAGTGGTGGAAGTTATAATCCCTATGATAGCTTTCATAGAAGGGGGAATGACTCTCCCCATGGGTGATATTACAAGGGACTATCTCCGTAACCATAGAATTTGTCCTCACTAGTGCGCACCCAACCTTTTTAGGATCCTAGGCAGTATCGATGCTTTGAACCAGCATTTAGGCTTGGGACTCTCTTGGCACAATGTGGTCCACATGTACGAGTGTCATAAACAAAAAGGGGCGAGATTTTACCTTCAATCCCCATCCGATATTGTCAGGCTCGTCTCCTATCTCCCCAAATCGAACAAAGGGATGAAAGACAACTACCTGATTGCTTCGGGGGCGTGACATGACGGTCTTCATTGCCCAACCCAAGAGGGAGAGCCAGGTGGGATATCTTAGATTTAGGTCCCCTAACAATAGATTTAGGCTCTTTGTCCTCGACCTTGTTTTACTTCTTTTTGTCTTATTGTTTTGTTTTGTTTTTTTTTTTTTTTTAAATAATATATTTAAGTTTCTAACTATGCTTAGTTCTCTTTTGGTATTAACAGATAGAAGGCACGTAGCTCCTTGGATCAGCTTGAGTAACGTTACTGCCCTCAACTGCCTGCTGAGATCCCAAATTTTTGTAAGTGAAGACGGGCAACTTCGTGCCGTCCATCTAATTTTGGGCTTCCAACCTATTTTAGACAAATTTCAAGAAGTCGGCAACCCCATAAGAGTGGGTGACCAGTGGATAGTTTGGATCGACGTATCTCGGTCTAATTTTTTAGCTCCGTACGATCTTCCACAGTAGTACATCCGGTCCCACAGGGTTTTCCCCTACTTGCCCACCCGGTTCAGCGGGTTCCCCTTGACGTAGCAGTGTCTAGAGAAGAGGTTGCCTCTTCTAGTTCCTTGCTTGAAGAGGAAATTGATAAATTTCAATTCGAAGAAGAGGAAACGCAGGGAGTACAAGTGATTTTAGTATCAGAGGCCGAAGAAGAGCTGGACAGACACTTAAGTGTTCACGCCCCAGCTTATGTGGTCACCTATTTGGAAGGCACTTCAGACGAAGATGAAGAAGAAATGACCTTGAAAGCAGATAGTAAAAGTCTAAGGGACCTTATGAAGGCAAGAAACAAAGTGTTTGCATCAAAAGAAGCCAATAAGTCCCAGCCCTCGGCTAACCTTCCTCCTCCCCCTCCTCAGCTTCCCACTAACCTCCGACTGAAGCCAATCCCCGAGCTGAAGAAGAAAAGGCCAAATGAGGTTCTTGAGGAAGGAGAGGTAGGTCCCTCAAAGGGAAATAAACAACAGAAGGCGGTCAAAGACCAGCGAGGCAGAAGGTCCTCTTCTGTTGAGGGCCGAGAGGATCTTCTCGGGGCTAATGTGTCCCGACCACCTCGCACGTGGTCCCCTAAGTTGGAGATAGATGGTGCCCCCATCGCTTGGGACGCCTCAGTCCAAAGCTTTCAACGAGGACAAGCAGGTCACATTGCTGAGGCCCTGGAGCAGCCACTTCTTTTGCCAAGAGATATGGACGCTTACAGGCGCTTCAAACAACCCGAGCTTTTCCTATCCCTCAAGAGGGATCTGGCTATGCTAAGTGATTTAACCCACCCCTCCAAGTAAACACTTGATCATTTTTATTCATTTTTTCTTTTTCTTTTTTTTCTTTTTTCTTTTTTTTTTTTTATACGAAATTTTCCTATCTCTGTTATGTAGATTACCCAACAAGTTTACGTGGCTGAGGAATGGGTTAAGGATGCCCGCAATGAGGCTAAGGCGGAGGCCTAATCTCGGTCCAACGTCGAGAAAGCATTGGGTAATCTTAGGCAGCATCAAGCTAAACTGTCCGAGCAGTTAAAAAAGGCGATCAAGGCCAGAGACAGTTCAAATGTAGGCCTTAAGACTGCAGAGAGGCAGGCTGAAGATCAACGCCAACAATTGCATATGATCGAGATTAACCTAGCTACGAAAAGGCAACTGGTACAAGATCTTTGAGCCGAGCTTCAAAAGGTCAAGGAGGCAGCCCAACTGGCTAAGGAGGCAACCGAGGCTGAGAAGCAAGCATCATATTAGCTTGGGGTAGAGGAGACTCAAGTCAGGCTCACAGAGGAGTTCTTTGCAGTGTGCAGAGACTACTGCGATGTGTCCTGGGGTAAAGCCCTTGATGCTACTAGAGTCCCTGCAGACTCTAACTTGAGGCGACTTGAGAGCATATATTACCATCCCGAAATTCACAAACTCCCAGGTCCTAACTCCTTTCCCTCCGAGCAAGCTCCCAAGGTGTCAAAACAGCCGTTGGTTGACCAAGCCCCTCCTCTTGTTCTCCCCGGAGCTCCTAAGGAATCTAACCAAACAGGTGGCCAGGGTTAGGGAGCAGAGGGTCCTCAGAACAAGGGTAGGGGCCAGGATAAGAAGAAACTTCCTCCTGAATCCAAAGACAAAGCCCAAGAAGCTGCTACCTCCTAGCCAAGTCAAGCAGATGAACCTTTTGCCCCCAAGACAAAGACTTAGCTATTAGGATTTTTTTTTTTTTTTTTTTAAATTGTTGTCATGGAATATAAGATATTCTCTTTTGATCAATGAATGTATTCTTCTTTTATCTCTTATGTCTTCATTATATATACTATTAGATTTGCTGTCATTGCAGATAATCTTGAATTGTTGCTACTTTAACTTGAACATAATCAATAACAACGCCCTGCTAATGATGCAAGTAATTTAACAAAGTACTATCAAAAGCTGGTTCACATAAGAATCTAATATTAATGAACTATAATGAACATACTCATTATTATATGGACTTGTTAAAACCTAATTTTGGCCTCCAAATGGCATGACAAAGAAAGTATAGGTAATTTTTTGTTGTTGTTCTATGCTACAACTTGATGTTTTTCATTTAAATCATTCAAAAGACCTGAATATCAACTATCATGAGGTCAAAATGACTTGATCTAAAGTTGCCATACATCAACAAAAAGCTTCATAAAAAGGGATGAAAAATTCTACAAGCACGCACCTGCACACATGCGCCCGCACACATTTCTATCACATTAATATGGGAATGATTTTGCATTGCATAAAAATTTGTTGATGTAAGGTCCAACCAGAAAGAAAACCATAAAAAACAGACTTTCGTCTCCTAGTTGAAAAGATAATAGAATTTGAGTATCCAAAAATGTTGAAATTTGGTTACATTATATCATAGGTAGGATTTCATTTCAATTGTAGTATAGACGTATAAATTATATAAACATATCTAGATATGCATCTTACCTAAACTACTTTGAATCCAACCGATTCAAAACTTGCATTCTTGATGCAATTACAAGAAAAAAACCCAAAAGAGCTAGTTTGTTTTATGATTTTTGATGAATTACTTGCAAGTGGGTTCCAGTTAGCTCAACTAGCTGGTAAAATTTCTAGTCATTGAATTAGAGTTAGGGGAAATTTCTGGTTTGGTTTGATGGCCTGGCTCAACTGGCCTTTCCCTCACCCTAGCGGACTCCTTTTATTGGGGTGGGGGTTTGCAGAAAGTGGAATTTGACCTTGTCAATATCCTTTAGATTTTCCCTTTAGTAAAAATTACTCGGTGTAACACTTAAAAAAAAAAAAAATCTTGATAACTATCTGATGATGCTCAACCATTTGATGTTTAGGCTAAAAAACATGCCTATGTAATGATCCAATTGTCATAGACTGCATATGTTGGAAATATATTTAGAAAAGAAGAAAACTATTTAATTTGTTATTATGCGATTTCATCACCCTTCCAATTGCGAAGAATCTTCAAAGGATGTCAGAAATAATTTCGAGTGTCCAATTGGTTTGGGGTTCTGATTACAGTAATGGATGGGATACTGTATGGGATACTATGTGCAGAAACTTTCACTTTTAGTTACTGCGGCATACAAAAGAATTTCAGTTTTTTGTATTCGAAACTCTTCTTCCACCTTTGCCAATTGCTATAAAACCGAAAGTCTCGGCTTTTATATTTTTTAGGCCATGAAGGAGAGGATGAGTGATCTTGCTCAGAGCTTGGGAATGCCTCCAGGCATTGGTGAGGGTTCAAAGTAATTATTTCTTCATCTCATACTGGTATCTGAGATGCACTTCAATTTTGTATACGATTACAAACCAAGGCAGGACTACTTGCTTGTACTATGACCTTGAATCCAGAAATGTTCTAAGGATGTCTTTTCCTTCATTCGGTTAGATTTGTTGTTGAAATTGTCATTCATTTTCCGGGTGCTAGTAATGTGTTTTTTTCATAATATGTGAAATGGCTTTAAAGAAATATTAAATATGCTTTTGGTCCTTAATTAAGGATTGAATTGGGTTACTCAATTGGTTTCTAAATGGCATGCAACAACATAGGGAAGCCATTGGTAAAAATGCCACAGTCAAGATTTTATTTATTGGATTTGTGACTTGAAATGGAGAGGATCTTGTTCCATATGTAGAGACACTAATTTTGGATTTGTAATATATCAATACGAATCATGAAACAATTACACTCAATAAATTGCTCAAAGATAATCAATTTTCTTTAGTTATAATATCCGGGTAATTTTGGCAATTCCATAATCAATAATCTATATTCTCATATCCAAGTAAAATTGGCAATTCCTTCCCTACCAAAAAAGATTTGAAAAGAATGAGTGCTCGCTTGAGTTGAAATAGTGGAACCTCGTGGCCAGCCCCTCTCACTGTAGCAAAAGTTAGCTAATCGTAGACCTCTGTCCATCCTCCTACCTATAAAAGAAGTTTAATTTTCAGATTAATATTACATTTCTTTGTGAATATTTTTATCTATGTATCTATAAATTTTTGTTAGTGTGTTGGAGGTTTTGATTGATTTTTGGTAAGAAATTGTGTTTAATTACCTGATTATCTTCGTTCCATGGATACCACAGAGTTTTAATGGTGAGATTGAGATGGCTGAGGGATAGCCTAGTGGCAGTCACTGGAACTACTGCATCTGTGTCCCCACTGCATCAACATAGAAGCAATGGCCTTAAAAAAATTAGATCTTTCTCGTTGCTAATACTTCTTTATTACTTTTCAAATCAAAAGCAATTGCAATTACACTGCTCATTAATCTTCTCATCAACATAGGAGCAATTGACTTAAAAATTAGAATATTTACTATGCTTATTTGTTTGTTTCGATATGGAATTGACTATGTTTATAAACAAAAGCTTTAAACTAAAAACAATAAGTAATCAACAATGCATGGGAGGCAAACACAGATGATCACAATATGCATGTAAGATTTTATATAAAAAATTTTTAAAAATTTGCATCAGCATGTGAGAGCCACATATTGAATATAGACTATAGAGTGATAACTTATAAAAAATTCTCTCATAATTAGAATAAAGCATTCAATCTCAAGTTGTTCAAAATATGAATTGTTGCTAAAGGACTCTGGCTTCAAATTTGAAGTTTGGTACAACAAGAAGTCTACAAGGAAGATGGCTAGGCAAGCCCAAGGTTATGCTGATTAGGCATAAAGAGGGCCTTCCAAATCAAGAGATCAAATCTAAAAGTGAAGGAGTCGCTGACTGCAACAGAAGAACTTCTACCAACACTAATGTTAGAGTAATTCTAGAATCTAATTAAAAAAAATCACAATTATCTTATATGGTAGATTGTAATTGATTACCAGTTACTTTCACATAGACCTATAATTTTTTTTCACAACTCATATTCTGCCATGCACATTGCAGTTATGACAAGAAGTTGTGAAAAAATTGGTTATCTTAAACTTTTTCCAAATGTTATGGTGAAAAAGAAAAGAAATGGTGTTAAATTTTCATTGGGATGTTTCTGTGAGTAGACATTGTGAAATTGATTTTCAACAAAAGTGTAAGTATTATTGGACTACGTAAGGATATTGTCCATATCACTATCAATGACTTTAAATTGCTCAGAGACTCAGAGGCCTACAAGTTCTAGTAGAGTGCTTCTTTCTACAGTGCGCATGTTATTGCATCAAAGAGCAGGTTAGAGAATTGTTCTTCTTCCTTGTTGGGTCGTGTCAAAATTTTATTCACATAGGTTTTCTCAAGTATAGTCTTTTTGTTCATTGTTGTAGTGTCTCAATGTTGTCTTGCCACTTGTAGTTGTACGTAGCCCAATCCAAGTCACCGGCCAAAAATTACTTACCAGTTACCACGTGACTAAGTTTTATGGTTTCTCATGCATTGTGATTAATAATTTATTTATTCATATCTATTTATAAAAACTTCAAAGTTTAAGGTACAAGTATTGTAACGTGTATTAATACAAGTAATGTTAGTATAAAACCGATAGTACTTTAATTAATTATAAAAATTGTTATCCTTAGAATTTAAAAAATTTTACCTGAAAACCCAGATTCGTAAACCAGCTGTAAACAACTTCTTGTATGTTGGCGACATAGAAAATTCAGAATCTGTCCAAATTTTGCCTTGTCCGATTCCGAGAACACCACTACACAATAGAAAAGTATATATAGGAATCAGATGCATCATCAAACGCCTAGGATTATGTTTTCAATTTTAGAAACAAACAAAGTTAATAGCCTTATAGCTCAACTGATATTTATTTAATGTTTCTAATGAAGATGTTCAGGTTCAAATCACTCTTTCCCAATTATTGGATTATTAAAAAGTAAATACATAAACAAAAATTATTGACTATTAAATAGTAAACCTGCAAACAGTCCAGTTGCGAAGAATTCCATTAACATTTGCATGCATTGCCTTTTGTACTTCCAGCCGATTATAATACTTCTCAGCATAATTTGCACTACATGGATCGTACTCAGAAAGCCTTCGACGCAATAGAGTATTTTTGAACCTTATAGGGCTCATAGTATTATCATGCGATGCCAAGCAAGTTGGTGTATAAATACTGTATTCATCTATGTTTCCAAGCTCCGTAATGGCATGGTACTTTGCTTGTTTACATGGTTGTGATCTTTCACTTTCTACCACCTTGAAATTGCAATTCTTGAGAACTGATCGGTATCTTGTATCAGATATCATTGAATGGCTCCACCAATATTCTATTGTTCCAATTTCGTCATAGTAATTATCAAAAACTGCATTTCCCACCTGCATAATTTGATTAAAAAATTTTAATTAGAGTTATGATAAAACTTGGTGTTCAAATTTGTATTAATTATGTATTACTTACTATAAATCCTTTAAGGTTGAGGATAGGTTGCAAGAGTGCCTTATTATATTCTACAATTTTCTCTACCAACTGGGGAACAAAATGCCCTATAAAAAGAATGAAAAGATTAGCTTATGATTATTTAGAATTACTCATAATTGTGTAATACTAAGTTACTATATATATATATATATATATATACACATATCAGCATAGCTCTCCCCAGCAATGTAGAATTCTCGATGTTTGTATTGTGGAAATCTTGACATCCATCTAATTAGAAATACTAGAGCATCCTTAGCTGTGTCACAAAATTGGTAATGCATAGGATTCACTTACAACATAATCTTATGGTAATCTAATAATAATAATAATAAAATCATCATAATCTAGTACCAGTCTGTTTATCTCTAGAATCATTAAGGTCGGACCTTGTATTTGTGTACGAAAAACCAACACCAGCCGGCGATTCAAGAAATAAAAGATTTGCTTCTGTAAGCATAAAAAGTAAACACATGATAGATTTTAACCACAAATTTGCAAAGATGAAGGTTCACGAACTTGATGAATATTAATTATTTGAATAGTGGTTGTTACCTCTATTCCATGAATACTCATTGAGATAAAGTGATAAACCAGTCCTGTTAATCCTAAATGGCCCAATTTCCTCTGATGCTCCAAATGCCACCGATGAACAACCTGGCCCTGCACAATTACGCAATGTATAATTAATATTTGGATAAAGTTTAGTTATAAAATTTGTTGTAGTTTTAGGCTACAATCTTACTCAATAAAATAAAAATTACAACATATTTTGAAAATTTAACCGTTGAATTGTATTTTCTTTACTCTTTTAATACATATTTCAAATTTTGTGTCAATCGGATATTATTTGTTATATGATCTATAAGCTTATATTTTATACATAATTTTAAACTGCAAAAACTTGCAATTTAAACAATTTATTGGTGACATAGCTATTGATCTTTAATTTTCTAGAAATTTTGCAAGCATGGAGGTTATAAGAAAAAGATGTAATCTAATATTAGATTTGTCAAACTTTGTCCAAACTAATTTCCTTAAAGCATTTGTTAACATTTCACATGAGAGATAAAAAAAATATGTACCGGGTATGTAGTTGAGAATTTCACAACATAATATCTGTATAACCTTTCTACTTTTTTATTTTTTTAAAAAAATAGATATTATCTATGAGTATATGTAGTTGTGTGCAACCCTTTCACAAATATATTATTTGTCTCCTTAGTCACCCGCATTGAAGCACCTCACCTAAGAGGTTATGACCTTCCCTTTTTTTTTTTTTTTTGAGTAAACAGTAATATTTATTAGAACACATACAAAAATAGTAATATTAATGTTTTAAACTGGGTTTATAATACATTACATAATCAAAGTACAACTACAAAAAGATCTAACCTTTTTATTAATAATTGTTATTATGCTATATATTTTTATATTAATTCTGATGTCGGTCTCTATTATTTAAACACAATTAGATAGTGACACGTTTTATTGTTATTGATGTCGGTTTCAACTATTTAAACACAAGTAGATAGTAACAACTTTTATAGCAAGTAATGTTAGGGAGGCAATAGTTTTCAGTCATTTTTCACATATGGCAAATTATTATAATTAGTATATTATCACTTTCATATAAATTCACTATTAACATCATCAATCACATCATATGTCATTTTAAATCAATTGTGCAAAAGTTGGTTAAAATTGTTGTATTCTTTAAATTCTTTTTTTTTTTTTTTGAGTTGTTCTTTTTTAATGAAAGAAACATATCATCATCACCATTTTTGACTTCTGAATGCTTATTAATTCATGGCTTCTAATTAATTCTTGTTCTTGCTTCGAATGGAATGTTTTTCTGAAGTTCTACTTTTTATGTTTTCCAAAAGAGAAAGAAAGAAAAAACCCCATGTAATTAATGTTTCCTATATAAATGTTGTGAAGAGTGCTACAAGATGGATACATTGTAATTCATTCCTAGTGTAGAGCTAGACTAGCACCCTAGAATTACAGGAGAAGAGTAGTCGGTGGAAATTAAACATAAAAAGTGAGAAAGAAGCTAAACTAACCTCCGTTGAACCAAAGAACAAGAGGTTTCTTTTCTGGAAAAGTAGTGGCTTCTGTCAACCAGTAGAAGAGAGCTCGTCCAGGTTGCTCGTTGACCGTAACGTAGCCAGAAAATTGAGAAAATGTTACCGGTGGCTGTCCAGGCAGTGCTGAAATTCGATCTAGCTCTTGTTGTTTTGGCAAGGCAGCAATGGCAGTGGTGATGGTTGAAGAGAAAATGAGTAAGGACATGAAGAGAAAAAGGACTACACTTTGGAACACCATTGGACCCTCCGGCCAGCCAACTGAATAACTGATACCTGGATCAGATCTTAGTTAATAGTCAGCATAGCATCATAAATGCATCACAAGAAACCTCTCACTTATGGTTACAATGGTAATTATCCAGTTATTTAGAACTATAGTGACGTAGTATTTTCTCTCTCACGTAATTTTTTTTTTTTTTTTTGAGAAACCATCATCTGGATTGATAAACTAAAATCAGCCAATATCGGCTAAAAGTACATTATTGACTTGTGGTGGAACATCCTCCATCCACACGTAGAAATCAACAATATCTTTCGCAAATTTTGCTAAAGAATGAGCTACTGAGTTACCCGATCTGCGGGTATGTGAAAAAGAAATACAAGAGCAGGAATGTAAATAATGCTTAATAGAGGATATTAAATGGCCAAAAGAGGAGAAAGATTCTTCTTCCATTCTTAAGGCAGAGATGACCACCTCTGAATCTCCCTCAACAATGAAAGAGGGTAGATTGAGGTCTATTGCCAAGGTAACAGCTCGGACTGCTGCTAAAGCTTCCACTTCATCTGATGAGGATGGCATCTGAATTTTTTCTGCCAAGGAGGCAATGACCATCCCATGGGAATCACGTACAATCATTCCTATTCCAGCCTCACCATTTTCCTTAAACGTGGTGCCATCAAAATTGATCTTCAAGAAAGGTGAAGGAGGAGGTTCCCACTTCAGTGGGTTCCTTTGTGTCCGAGGCACTATAGAAGAAATAGTAGGTTGGGCTTGAGTGAAGTCTTGAAGCATCTGCGTCGCTGAAGTGAAGACTTGAGTGAGTGGAAAAGACTTGTTGTTGATCCGGATCTGGTTTCACCTGGACCATATTGTCCACGCCAAGACTGCAAACAGTTCAGGATTCCTACCATTGTCCATAACGAAACTTGCTAACTCATAAAAGTTTGTGAACTTTTTAGACCTGCAAAACAGCCATAGATTCTCTCTCACGTAATTAAGGATGTTACTAATTAAAATCATCCAAAATAAGGAAATATTATGTCACTGTATTTTGGGAATATCTAATGATTTTTCAGTTGATAAAAACGTTTTAACGAGAAATTATTAGGTTTACTGGAAGGATTGCTGAAGTAGTCCTCCCAACCAATGAATTAATTTCATTTATGCAAATATGTGAGTTAGATTTCTAACTAGCACAGAAGTTAAAAATTAAAACCCACTAGGTGATATCACATTTGCATAAATAGAAGTGTTTTATTGGTTAGAAAGACTATGAGGATCACTTCAATAGTCCTTCTAGTGGACCTAATAATTTCTTAGTGTCAAGAGTCAAGCCACTGGAACTACTCTCACTCATTTAATTGAGAGTTTAAGATAAATGAGCAAATTTTAAATTTAATTTTATAGGCCCATTTGTTCAAAGCTTAACTTTTTTTTTTTAGAGAGAGTTTCAACCTATAACATCTGCTAATGATAGCTCTTTATCATCAGATCATCAGAACAAGATACCAATAAGTTTTTTGTGTAGGCAATGATTTAATCTCAGATCACTTATTCAACCATCAAAACTTAACCATTTAATTGAGAGATTAAGGCAAACCAAGAATATACTAACTCATTTAATTGGGAGATTAAGGCAAACCAAGTTATTTAAGTTTGGCTTACAAAATCCATTTTTATGAAGGAATGTCATTTAACACATATGGTTTGTTTGGTTAAGGATAGAAAAGTGGGAGGATAGAAAATGAAGAAGATGATAGAAAAGTAGGGAGATAAATGAGATTTTAGTTCTCCTTATTTGTATTTGGTTAGAGGATGGAAATGTGGGGAATAAAAAATAGAGTTTGTATAAATTTACTCTCTCATGCCCCTATATGAATTTTTTTATACAAATATTTTATAAATGAAAAAAAAAATATATATTATTTTGGAATAAAATAAGCAAGTAAAAAATTTAATAAATAACTCATAAAATGAAAGAAAGAAAAAAAGAAAAAAGAAAAAAAAAAAGATTGGTGGGTGTTGAGGGTCATTTTTTGAAATAAGCAGAAGGCGGCCCAACTCAGAAATACAGGCAGCAGATAAGCGGCAGGCTAAGAAAAAAAACATTAGACTCAAGCGGCAGGAATAATAGATCACAGGTCTTTGATATAAATAAATGGGTCTTGAGGAAGTAAATGGGGCCTAAAAGGCTCGGAAAGAGAGAAAACAGCACCCATGGGCATTATGTGGTATGGAAAAGTAAGAATGGGCTGCGGCAGACTCAAAGTAATGTAAACAAAGAAAGTATGGAATAATGGCGAACCCATGAACCCCAAGGATGAAAATAAGGAAATTGGGCCAAGGGAGCCCAATTGAGTTAGTAAATGCCCATGGGATGCGAAGTTAGTAAATGGATCGAGGAAGTCCAAAGGAAGTAATTAGGCCGGATAGGCCCAAGTGAAAAGAAAAGGACACTGGAGCCCCCAAGCGAGAACACCAGTGGCCATATTAAGCCACTGGAGGAAAGAAAGGAACAGCAGGCCTGAAAAGAGGCCCAGTAGGAACAAATCGCCACGGGAGGAAAGACCGAGTAACAAGGTGGGAAGTCAAGGCAATTAAAGAATTTGGTTGAAGAGAACACAAAGCCCAGTACTCGGTAAAGCCCAGACCCTATGGGAGCGGGAAATCAGAGTAGCAGCTCGTGGGAAGCCAGAAACGGACGGTAGGCAATACAAGCAAAGTCTCCAGTCCACGGCAGATGCATGAACAGCAGGCAGATTTCAGACATATGCATGCGCAAGGCCCAGGCACCGCCAGCCTGTACCCAGCCAATACAGGACGTGGTGGGGTCGTGGGTCAGAGATAAGAGGGCATGGTTTAGAGGTGGGGAGAAGGGGGAGACCTGTTTTGAGATTCCTGCTCAAGCTCTTTTGGGGGATACGTCCTGCTAGGATGACATATCACCCAAAAGAGGCAAGGCTAAGTTGGAACCAATAGGTGCATGTCATGGGGGATAGAGAGAGAGAAACATCATCGCGGCAGGAAAAGGTGCCACGGCAGACTAACAGACAAAAGTTGTCTGTGCCTGTAACAGAGGAACTCGCAGACAGGATAGTGATGGTCGGCGAGTACGTCCAGACCAGAGAAAGGCGGTTAGGGGGTAGAATAGTAAAAATTCGGTTACAGTAGGCACTATAAGAAGGGGGCCTTTGCCGTGTACAAACGACACAACAACAAGAGCAATACAACACAACATAAAGGAAAGACTTTATAACATATTTAGAAAAGCAGAGGAGCATAATACTAAAAACTACCGTTGTGGAAATCACGAAGAAAAGACTAGAAAGGAGAGAAAAGAGCAAGTGTTAGTGGCATGCACCGATAGGTCGCTTTCCCTTCTCTCCCTCTCAAATCCCTGCTCTCTTCTAGAATCGTCCTGGGCATTGTCCATTCAGGTCCACCTCCCTCAAACCCATTAATTTCCGCAGCAGGAATTTCTTTTCCTCAAAGGTTAATCGTTTTTGAGAAGAGGCGTTCTTCCTCCCAAACGTTGCCCCCGCAAACCAAACTAGGCTTGTTCCCTTTATTCGTTGATTAATCTTTTTCTTTTACCATTTGCCTTTACTACTTTGTTTGTCAAAATTGTTCATATTATTGTGATTATGAATCATTTGGTCATTTACTACTAAAAAGATTATCTGGTCATTCCAGAATGCATTGCTCTGTTTTTTATTGATTAAGTCTGTCTGCCATAAGCTTCTTTGAAACAGCACTGCCTGTCGCAAGCACTCCCCTGGCAGACGAGGCCTAGCTTGTGCACAGGCTGGTCAAGTTGAGTTCCAATTGGACCGGTCTCGACTCCCACAACCCAAAACACTTGGGCCTACAACCACAAAGGAGCAGCCTAGCCCAACTCGGTAAAAAAAAAGGCCCCTACAGTGGGCCAACCAAACTTTTCTCCTCCCAATTTTCTCTCCAATTTGGAGGGCTAAAAAGTGGTACGCCCAGGGAGAAAACAACCGAACCCAACATTTTCTCTCCCTCCAAATCACTCCAATCAAACACCCTTCCCAGCTAAAATCTCTCTTATTTTCTTTACTCCATTTTCTATCTACCCTATTGTCACTCCAATTAAAGTCATCAATAGTGTTATGCATTGTCCACTGAAAAATATAGTTTTGCATCACATACAACAAAATTGCGGAAGCAAACACAATGATCTAATTTATTCATGAGAGATAACATACAATTTTTAATTCTACAACAAAGAATACAAAGCATACCTTAATGTAGTGATTCTAAAAAACAAAATAGAAGGTCAATCTTAGGAAACCTTCTACTTTACCCTAATTCCACTTGGCACCCAAGATGTGTGGTCTCTCAATCAATTCTTTGTACTTTTCATTAAGATCTTTCTAAGGATTAAGTAGTAAAGGAAGATAGTTTGGGTTGAATTTGAGGCCAACCCAACCTCCAAGAAGTGTGGAAGAGATGAAATAGGGAATTAGAGAGATTAAGTACTGGTTTGGGTTAATTCTTCAATGATTCCATTATTGAGATCCTTGTTCCCCTTTATACAATTCAGTTGTTAGCTATTTGTAACAATTCTGGTATTCCTAGCCAACTAACTACTAATTCTAGTAATTTTCTAGCCAATTAAGTACTTTAAATTCAGTTGCGAGATATTTGTAACCAATTCTAGTATTCTCAATTCTAGCAACTAAGTAAGTACTTTAATCTGATGAACTAACCACTTTCTCAATTCTAGTATTACCAATTCTAGCCAACTAAGTACTTTAAACTAATGAACTAACTACTTTCTCAATTCTACTATTCCCAGCTAACTAACTAACTAACTACTTTCTCAATTACAACAAATTATTACATCTCAATCTATTAAACATCAGTAACCTCCTAACTAAAGTACACTCATTTGTAACAGTTTCAAGCAACTAACCTCATGCTGACCTTAACAGGTTCTTTTTCTTGTGTTATGAACAGTTCGTTTGAAGAGAGATACAAGAGAAAATTGTTTTCTTTCCTTTTTGTCGTATGTATATTTTAACTGTCTAGGTATTTATTTTATTTAATAACTTTTATTAAAAAACCAATTGATTATTTAATCGGACTTGCCTTTTTGGGCTAACGCAATTGAGTATTAGTAAGTGGCTTGAGTTGGGACCAATGAGACAAATAGGGCTCTAACTCCAATGGGCTTCGGGCTTCCATTAACTCTTTGACAAGCTCAAAGTTACCATTAATTACATAACAAGTACCACTATGAAAATATACTTACACTCTAGACTTTATAGTCTTCACAAATAAAACACCTGATTTCATCACTGACTACGAACTACGTTTTTTAGTTTATAAGAAGTTTGTGATTTATATCTTTTATAACTAAAGCATATAGATTACATACAATGCATTTCAAGGACAATATGATAATGTCCAATTAGTTCATGTGCAAAATAGTCTCATGTAATTAGATACTATTACTTAAAATATGACAATAAATTGGATTTTAAGGCATAGACCCAAACATTGTCTTCCAAATAAAAGAAGATATAGGTTTCTAAAATTAAATTGTTTAATTTAACCTTTAGTGAGAGAGTGGTATTTAAATAAAGTAAAGGGTAATTTAGAGAAGTAACCAATTTATGTCTATTAGTTTTTCAAAAAGGCATATATTTTGGGACATCCTAAAATAGAATACAAGGCAAATGAATACAAATCTTATATCTCACTTTTTGTATTCTACTTTATACTCCACTAATTACAATTTTCCAGCTCCCACATACTCCTTTTCCTTTTCCTTATAAAATAACCAAAATTTAAAATAGAAAAAAAATTACGACACAAGATTCATAATTGGATGAGTATAAAGTGGAATATAAAAAATGGGATAAAGAATTTTTATTTATGACCAAAATATAGAACGAAAAAAAATTCTCTATCATACTTTTTGTATTTTCTATTTTATTTTTCATCAATTGCAATATTTCATGTGTTTATTTATTTATTATTTATTTTATAAGGAAAGTGAAAAGAATACATGGTGATGGTGCAAACGAAAAAATATCGTAAAAATTTTCAACAACAAAGGGAAACCACTTGGACTTTTAATTTTTCGAAATTGGCCTGTTTATTTACTTTTATTATAACAAATTATCTATAATTAATTGGCTAATATCCCATGTGGTGGATGGTCCTAGAAAAACTTGTTTATCTGAAGGATCTCATTTGGAGTTTGGTCATCCTTCCACAAATACTGAATCCCTTTCATGTTGGCTTATAATTAAGGTAGTCGATTCCGTACCGTACCGACCGGTATATACCGTACCAGCAAGCGTACCGGTACATGTAACCCCCTATTTCGTACCGGAAAAAATACCGGCCGTACCGGCCAATTTCGGGCAGTACCGGCCAGTACAAAAAAAATTTTATTTATTTTTTTATTTTTTTAAGTTTTGCAATTTTTGAATTTTTGTTAAGACAGAATAGTAACTTATTTGCATTAACTTATTAGTATTATTTGTTTTCTTAGCATGCAATGGTAACTTTTAAGCTTTCTATTATATATATATATATATATATATATGTTTTCTTTTAATTGATACTAAAGTCTAAAACCATGAATAATTAGTTCTAAATTGAGGAAATGTTTTATGGTAAACTTTTATATTTATTATAATACACACACATATTTATATATATATATATATATATATATATATATATATATTTATAAATATAAAAAATAGCGGTAAACCCAAAACGGTACACCGGTATCCGAAATATATCATACCGCTGGCCAAATCGGTACAACTACCGGTACGGTATTGACTCCCTTGCTTATAATGAAAGTAGTGCACCAAATTTGATTGATCGATTTAATTATTAGTTCTTCCGATTGAAATTTGTTTTTCAACCGGATCTGGTTGGAAAACAAATTTCAAATTATGACTTAGCTGAAATCATGAAAATGATTTAGTTATTCCTCACAACTGAGAAAAGGGCACATTTATTAGATGACTTATGAGTGACCTTGAATTTGTGTGCTACCTATATATTACATACAATTTGATTGAACTTGACAAATGAAAAAAATGATTAAATGATGACTAATAAGTGACCTTGTATTAGGTGCACCTGCAATATGGTTGAACTTGACAAATGAACGTAATTCCAAAGCGTTGGATGTAAAAATATGAGTGGAAGTCCCAACTGAAGAAAAACATAAAGAAGTCAATGAATTAATATTAACATAAATGGATAAAGATTAAACTTTTAGTTTCACTTTTGGGGGTTAAGTTTCTATTTAGAGCATCAATGCACTAGACATGATACGATACAAACACATATATATCTAATTTCAGTTTGGTTTTTATGTGCATTGTCTTTTTTGGTTCTTCAAGATATCAACTAGTTTTGTTGGAAATCTTTTCTTCTTTTCTTAGAGATTTTTTAATGGGATTGTAGTAAAGATTTTATTAACAATAATATTTATGTTGTTATATATATATAGGGTCATGTTATCTTGTGCCCTTAGGGAAATTGTTAGTAAACAATTTTAGAAAAGTTTTGACACAATTTCATGAGAAATACAAAAAGCAGTAAAAAATTTTATTTTTTATTTTTCCATAAAAAGTTTCTAAAAATATATCTTAAACCAATACCTTTAACACATTGATTGACATTTTCCATATATATATATATATATATATCCATCAGTTATATAGTTTCAAACTTGATTTCCATTTCACCAAAAAAGAAATTGAATTTCTTTAAAATATTCTTACCACATCAGCTACTTTGCTTAGTTGTTAAATTTAATTTGGTCAAAGACTCAAAATCGATGGGGTTCTCGATCCCTTCCTTCGTGACTCATATAGAGTGGTATAACTGGATAAGATCAACAATATTTGTTTTTCCTTCGAGTCTCAAATGTTGCAATCTATCGGATATATATCATCAACATTAATTGCATGAGGAATTAAAGAAGTTTGGGGGGTGATATTATATCTCCGTTTAGGAAAAGAGTTTTTTTTTTTTAGAGAGTTTCAATCTATAGCGTCCGTTCTTGATAATAGTTTTTTATCATCAGACAAAGACACCAATCAGTTTTTGGTGTAGGCAGGAGTTGAATCTCAGATCTCTTATTCAACCTTCAGAGACCTTACCTGTTGAGTTAACTGGAACCCACCATTTAGGAAAAGAGTTTAGACTCAATGGAATGTTACAAATATTGGTTTCATATGATGGTTATGATCTCAGCCATCAAGGCACTAATGTCCCAACGGCTACTGTACCAACTGTTGACCTATATTCTTGCGTTAAGAAACATCAGTTTGCTGCACTATTTTCTCTCTTTATTCATAAGACTGTAAACAAGTCGAATCTTATTTAGTTTTAGTTTTAGTTTTATTTCAAACTAGTTGCTAATCCGTGTAATGCACGGGAATAGCTACTAGGTGATATTTTTTTTTTTTTTTTTTTTTTTAAAAACCATTATTTTTTAGTTAGAGTAGTAAGCAAAAATGCATGAAATTAATATATATATATATATATATATATTGAAAGAAATAGGGAAAAGTTTTATTAGTTAGGTAGAAGAAAGAAATGTTGTTTTATTTATTAGTTTTTTTGGGGAAGGAACCAAAGACAGAATGTTGCATCTATAGTTTAGTTTGTGTTGTGTTTATAGATATATACAAGATATGGTGTAATATATATACCAAAAGGTGCCTATTAAAATATCATAACCCTTCAAATTGGATATACCAAAAGGCAACTATTGAAATTTCATAACCTTTCATATTGGATATATCAAAAGGTGTCAATTGAAATGTCATAAGCCTTTATATTGGATATATATTAAAAGTGCTTATTGACTGAAAGGTGCCTACAAATGAAAATATGCCTATTGACCAAAAATGTGCCTATTGACCGAAAATAAGCCTATTAAATGAAAAAAGTGTCTATTGACCAAAAAAAGTGACTATTGAATGAAAAGATGCCTATTGACAAAAAATGTACATATTGAATTAAAATATGTCTATTGAAAGGTCACAATCCTTTAGGTATAAATAGTGGTTCATATTCATTTGGTAACTTCTTCTTAACTTCTTCTCTTTCATCTTTCTTAGAAACACCAGAAACCTATGGGTCTTCTCCAAAATTGCTTGTTTGTTTTGTTTAGACCCCTATACACTTAGATTGTTTAACCTAATTAATTAAACAAGTTGATACTTAGGTTTATTATGAGATCTAGGTTAAACACAAACAATCATATCATAAAGTGTGGAAAAAATAAAGAAGAAAAGTGATATAATTACCTAGGAAAACCAATGAAACCAACAGTTTTAAGGTAAAAAAAAACCTAGGGAGGATTTGACCTAATCTATCCTCAAGGCAACAAATTTACTATGATAGAATGGAAGTTTTACAATAGATTTAAACCCTAAATTTAAAGCTACCTCTTGTAGTATTTACTGACACGACCATGTGCAGCTCCGAATCCACGGACTCTTCTATCAGAATTTGTCGCACACAAACACTCACATTTGTGACTCTAAAATCCCACTCAAAACTTTAAATCATCAGCTATGTATGACCTTGTTGCAGCAACTTCAGATCTACCGGTTCTCATAATGTGTAAATGGAATTCCGGTAGTGACTTTAAAATGAGAAGGCACAATTCTTTTTAGATCTCAAAAGAGAACCTCCAAAGTCATAATAAAACGTGTCTTAGGGTTTCTTTTAAATACTAGGAGAATTAGATCTAAAATCCTAATCATTTAATAGGCTTAATGAGCTGTTGAACTTTAATTAAATCCTACAGATCCATGTATCGATTGGTTAAGCTTTGTTCTCGATCGGTCAAACCTAGCATGTTTCAAATTTCCTAAACCTGCAGCTTACTTTTTCTTGTATTCTGACTTGCAACACCTTTAACATTGCCTAATAAAAGACTTAGGAATCTATATCTAGACAAGTTTGTGTTCACAGTTTGCCAGTTGTTTTAAACTTTTAGAACCTAACAATCTTCCTCTTTAGCAATTCGTGATAAAACTCACATACATAATGAAATGCTCAAATACAAGAACAACCCAATTACAATAAAACTAGCTTATAACTCCATGCATAAGCATGAATACACTTAAAGATATCCAATAAGATACATAATATAATTCTTATATATATTGTAGGGTCTGTTTTTGTAGCCCAAGCCCAAAAGGTATGGGTTAAAGGCCTAACGAACCCAGGACAATAAATTTGTAGAGAGTGTGAGAAAGAGCTGGGCTGGTTATGAATTAAACAATGGTTGGCCAGATACTTGAAGTGATGATAACATGAAATAATGCTTGAACAACTCCATGAATGAATGTCCGAAGAGATGTTTTATTGAGCGAACAGTAATTACAACATTCAGAATTACAGTAAAACTTTTCTTTCTTCTCTCTCGTCTCTTTCTTCTCCTCTTTCTTATCAAGGACCCTTCTTCTTTATATAGCACCATTTCCCATCATCTCCATCGTCTACCTGTTCTTCATCTGTGTATCTACTTAAGTACATGCCACGTCGTATGTCTACTTTAGTTCTTTGTGAGTGGCGGTAGTTGAGGTTATACTGTTCAAGGGTCTTCTCCACATAAATGCGGCCAGAAAAGCTGTTGCAGTGCATTAAATACGGTGGTAGCAGTTTTTCCTTTAGATATTTCTTCGTTTTGATCATCTCCAGACCTACCCAAAACTTAGCATTATCATTGAGATTGCTAGGAAGATCATTCGGATCTTCCATACGTCCGATTGGTCAAGGCTATTTGTGTCCGAGAAGTAAGACATCTTCGGGCCAGTAGTGACCTCTTCGGACGGTACTCCCCCTCTACTTCTGGGCTTCCTGCCTTCAGATGGGTTGTCCCAACCAACTACTGCTCCTCAGAAATATAATATTCCTCAACATGGTGCCTCAGGCCCATTAAATAGCTCTGGGCTTTTACCCCCCACATATATAATTTAAATACTATTGATAGTCATTTTTATATTTTGTTAACTCTTTAAAAAATTTTATAAGAATATTATTAGGTATAAAATGTAAATTGTCCATATTTTATTATTATTATTATTATTGTGAAGCACTTTTTTTTTTTTTTTTTTACAATTCATTTATTCTAGATTTTTTGGTTTTTGTACTTAATAACTCACTTGGATGAATATTTATGATATGATTCCACATTTAATTCTAAAATTAAGAAATAAAACTCTTTAAGAATAAATAATTTAAGACATAACGCAAAATTGGAACTCTAATTTGGAATTTTAATTTAAGTTTCTCTCAGCTTCACCTATTATTATATATATAGATGCCCAAATACATCACAAATTTCAATCTAATACTTCTAACCCAAAAGTTGCAAGAAGAGGCAGAATGTCTTAATCGAAATGTACCTGTCTTTCCTGAAACACTCAAAAAAGCACATCAATGCATGTGTGGAAATAAAGCTAGATGAACAAAAAATAACAAATATGCAATAACAACAAATAAAAAATATGCAAACTAACTCTCCCCTTTAGTTAGATACATAAAAATAAAAAATAAAAAATAAAAAAATTCTCCCCCTTCCAAAAACAATTTCATCTCCCCCAAAATAAAAATAGTTAAAAACATTTTCAACATGATTCCCAAATTTCATCTATTTCTCTCCCCTTTTTGTCACATATTCACAAAGACAACACAATCAAAAGGTAGACAGAAAACATACACAACAGAGGGCAAGAGAAAATAGAGAATCAAGGAACACAAAAGAATTATGCTTTATAGAAAATAGAGGCAACTCCCCCTATGAAGAGCAACAAGTTTTAAAAACAGCTTTCTCCCCCTATAAAAATAGGAAAAATAGTTTTGGGAGAAATTTAGGATGTGGGGGAAAAATAAACACAAACCAAACAAAAAAAAAAAAAAAAAAACTAAGGATTCACATTAATACAAATAATCTCTCTTTCAATATATGCAAACTTGATAGTATGTGACGCATAAACAAATGCATGCAAATATTCCAGGCACAATCAGTTAAGATTGTACAAAATAGATATCAATGATATAAAAAATTAGCAAGCAATGTTTTTTTTTTTTTTTTTTTTTTGTGTCAAGATATTTTGAACTCAAATCAACCTTAAGATTAGAGAAAATATTTACACATTTATTATCCACCATATCTCAAAAATATATATCCAATTTTTAGCAATTCACAAGTCAAGAAAAATAAAATATACTATAATGTACAAAACTCAAAAATTAATCAATCAATTTTTAAATCAAGTTGAGTACCCAATTTAGAAAAGTGTATGCGTGTTGTATGTGAAACTATAAGAGATATGACTACAAAAATGCAAGATAGATAAAGAAAAGAATGCAATGCATGTGAATCCAAACACAAATGATGCATGAAAAGACTGATCGGTTAAGAATCTAAAACTAAAAATTTTCCAGTTTTGATCAGTCGAATATCAATCGAGAGAGGCAAAGAGTTTTGAAGACAAAAACTCGTAGGTTCGATCAGTTGAACAAAGTACAAATCCTCTTTCAAGCCATTCATTTTCAAAAAGTTGAAAAAAAATTATAAATGGTAGAAAATGGTTGGTAAGCTTTTTCTTGTTTTTTTTTTTTTTTAGATGTTTCCTATTTGTATTTGTTTTTTAAACTTTTTTTTCAAATCAATTTGGGAATCTCTTTCAATCTATTATATGACAAATTTTATAAAACTATCAACGTCTATTATTTAAATAAGTCATATGACTCTCTTTTTTTCTCTTTTTTTTTTTTTTATAAGAAGACTTAAATTTTATTCAGAATTCAAAAAAGGAAGAACATCATGAGCACACACATGCATAATTTGGCTAGGACACTCTCAAGCCAAACACTAAAGTCCTCAACATTTGCAGCATGCTGAGCCAGTAAATTGGCAGTGACATTTCCTTGCCTTTTAGGTTGCATTTGGCATTGACTTAAAAAGTCAACTTATTTTACTATTTAGCTTATTTTTACTACTATTTGTTGGTCTCATTGCACTTTTTAGTACTATTTATGGGTCTCACAGTATTAGTTCAGCTAACTTTTTTTATCTTCAGTACTTTTAGCAAAAAAAAATTCAATTTCAACTAAATAAACTGCTCCCAAACGGACACTTAGCATTTGTAAAAGCAAAAGTTCTAAAACTTTGAACTTGGTGGAGGATTCCTGAAACAATGTTCTAAACAGAGGAGGAGGGCACACCCAAACCTTGGATCAAATTACGGATGCTTAGGGAATCACTCTCAAAGGTCACATCCCTAACCCCTGCGTTCATTAAATATGAAGAAAATCTAGGGTTACTAGTTCAACCAATGACTCTGTGATGTGGATTGCATAGGATATAACCACATGGTCAAATAAAAAATAAAAAGATTAAAAAGAAAAACAACTGACTATATGCAAACAATCCATATAAGTTGCATAGATTATAAAAATACGCGAAAATGATTTGTAGAAAATTTTCCTCTAAACCAATTTATAAATAAACATTTTTTGCTCTTTTATCCTTTCAATAAACTTCCCTTATTTTAGACTCGTTAAAAAAAAAATTACAGCTTACCTGCTTGTGATTTAACCAAAATTTAAGTTGCTTACCTGTGATTTGAAATTTGATACTTTACCCACCTGAGGTTAGTTCAGTCAAATTTCTTTAACCCACATCTAAAAACAATCCATATAGGTTGCACAGATTATAAAAATACACGAAAATGATTTGTAGAAAATTTTCCTCTGAACCAATTTATAAATAAACATTTTTTTGCTCTTTTATCCTTTCAATAAACTTCCCTTACTTTAGGCCCGTTAAAAAAAAAATTACAACTTACCTGCTTGTGATTTGACCAAAATTTAAGTTGCCTATTTGTAATTTGAAATTTAATACTTTACCCACATGAGGTTAGTTTAGTTAAATTTTTCTAACCCACATCTGTTAAAAACATGACTAAATACGTGATTACATAAAAATATAAGATCAAATAAAACAAAAAAGAATCAAACGAAACACTAGTATCACTAGATTTCAAATTACAAATATACAACTTAAATTTTAGTCAAATTTCAAGTAAGTCAAGTGTTAAATTTTAAATCATTGATAAGTAATTTAAATTTCAATCAAACTAAGTCAAGGTAAATTGTAATTTGCTCCCAACAAAACAAAAAAATGACAGCGTTAAAAAGTTGCTTATCCTACGTTTCCTCCGGTCAAAACTAGCCCGATGGAACCAAAGGCAGAACCCAGTAGGTCTGTCTCATCTCTTGTGCTGGCCAATGAAAATGGAGATGAAATCCAACAGAACCTAATTTGCTCGATTGGCCCAACGGAACCAAAGAGAGAACCCAATAGGTCTCATCTCATGTGCTGACCATAAATATGGAGATGAAATCCAATAATAGAGCTCCATTGGTCCAATGGAACTAAAGACAGAACCCAAGAGGCCAACAAAACAAACTTGTAGTAATGCCCAAGTATGACAATTTGGGCTTTTAATAGCATAATGATGGGCCTATAGACCTTACGAATCTTTTGTCTTATAACATTCATTTGCCCTTCTTTTTTTGGGTTAATCGCTGAACTGCTAATTTTGTTGCTCATAGCTTGGGCAATGGCCCTATTTGTTGGGTTTGTTTGTGGGTATCTCATCCTGTTTTGAAATCATCCCTTTTCAAAGTATAGTGTTTTTAAACTTCATTTTCTAAGTACTAATCTTCTTTCAAGCAGCTCATTTTCAAAAAGTTGAAAAAATAAGTACTACAAAACGGTTGGTAAGCTCTTTTGATTTTTTATAAAGATGTTTTCTATCTATAATATATTATAAAAGTTTGATCCCAAAACTGGTGGATGCATATTATGATAACACTTATTCATTTTCAAAGTATTCTATAATAACACGTGGCAACTTCTTATATTTAATTGGTATGATTGGACAAACAATGCCACGTATTCAAATATAATTTGTATATGTCAATGTATTTGCCATAATACTAGACACGTGGCATATAATTAAAATTTGGAATGAAATAAATACATTTCTTTAGTATGGTAATTAGGTTCACATTTTTATTCTTATTTATGACCACTAATTCTTAATTTGTTATTTGTCAATTTATTTTCCTAACTATTCCCATTCCAAAGACTATTGAAGTATGGCCTAGAAGTCTTTTTATATTTTTACTCTTTTTTCAATTATCTACATGAATTTCAGCCTCTTCTCCAATCTTTCATCTTCCTCATCCCTTATATATATATATATATATATATATATATGTTCTCTCTCTATCCCTCTTATGACCAACAAGCTTAGAAATTTTGATGAAAAATTTGTTTCACAATTGCATTTTTATTTTTGTTATCCAATACTAGAGGTACCTCTCTCTCTCTCTCTCTCTCACACACACACATGTTAACCTGCATCTCTCTCTCTCACACACACACACATGTTAACCCACATCTATAATATATTAATCTCTAACTTTATTCTCTGGTTTGCTTTAACACTTTTCATTTTACATATTGGTTTTTGTATATGGAATTAAAGATTGAACAATATTTAAGACAAAAGATTGATTTATGTATTTTTATTGTTTAAAAATTGTCATTATTATTTTGATGTTAATGCGAATGTATATATATATTGGTTTTTCTTTTTTTATTAGTTGTTTTTTTTTTTTTTTTGGGGAGAATCAATCAGTAGGTGATGTTCAATTTTGTTATTTTGTATAACTTTTGTCCAATTGTGATCCAAATGTTTATTAGTATTTTCATGATTGTGGAATTTATTGTGTATATGAAAGTTTCTAATAGTCACATTTTTGTATCCAGTATTTAGGTTATAATTGTTTATATTCATCCGTAAATTATACAATGTTTTCCTTTCATGTTTCAAATAAGAAGTTTTAACTTCGTTTTCATGTTTCAAATCAGAAGTTTTAACTCCGTTTTTATGCAATTGCAACCTCCTAAAAAATGGTTGCATGTTGTTTTATATATTCTTATTAAAACTCACTACTAACATACATGATAAAAATTAACACTCTACATTTAAAGGAAAACATTTTTTTAGATGTTTTGCTTTCCCCTCATTTGTATCTCATTATCAAATAAATTTTATTATCTTTTTTTTTTTCCCTTTACATTAAGGATAATATAAATATTGTAATATAAATATTTTATATAATAATCTTTCTAAGTGTTATATAAAAAATGTTAATATATTAATAGATTTTGGCGTACTTTTAATGTAATATTATTATCTCAAATAATAGAAATAAAATTTTATTTGTTGTTCCACTGATAATGTCTATTGATTAGCAATGTTTGGAAGCAACAACAACAACAACAAAATTCCAAGATTATGATTATGTTTTTGTTAAACTGCTACTGGGGGGGGGGGGGGGGGGGGGGGGGGGGAAAAGCCCAACCTTATATATTGGGTCTAGGGTCCTACTTGAAGATTACTGTGTGGCCGAAGAGAAGAAAATGGTTAAGAAGGAATCCGTGTGGAAGAGATATACCTGGAAATGAACGAGGAATATAGTCCAAATAGATCGCCAGTGGTCCGAAGAGTTCATTCTCCTCGAATACAAAAAGTCTCAATCAAGCAAATATCTAGAAAGTTCGAGTGATCTTCCTAACAACTTCAATGAGAAGGATAGGGTTTGGGCAGGCCTGGAAATGATAAGAACGTAGAAATATCTAAAAGAAAAAGCTGCTACCACCGTGTTTAATGTACTGCAGCAACTTTCCTAGTCCCATTTATGTGGAAAAGGCTCCTGAACAGTATAATCCCAGTTACCACCACTCAAGGAGAGCTAAAGAAGGTACTTGATGTGACATATACTCAAGTGGATACGTAAATGAAGAACAAGTGGACGATGAAGATGGTTTAGAAGAAGGCTAAATAAATAGGAAAGGTCTCTAAAAAAAGGGAGATCGGAAAAAAGATAATAAGAGACGAAGAAAGATTTTACTGTAGCCTTAAGAACTGTATTCACTATTTAATCAATAATATTCCTCTTCGGACATCATTTTGTTTAGTTTTTAAGTGTGTTTTTACGTTGATTTATTCCCGGTTACTATAGTTAACAATTGCTAAATTCACAACTAACCCAGCTCTTTCACCCACTTTCTACAAATTCATTGTTTTGGGTTTACGCTACAAATCCTGACCCTACAGCTACTTTTACCTAATATTTTAAATATCAATACTTATGAGTTTTCATACATCACAGATTCACAATAATAATAATAATACTAATTTGCAATTTTTTTTTTTTTTTTGAAAAAGCATGCAACGCAAGAGCCTATTTCTAGTTAGTATTTATTTTTTAAACTTTTCTTCCAAATCGATTTGGGGAATCTCCTCTAATCTATTACATTACGATTTATAAAATTATCAACATGTATTATTCAAATAAGTCAAATTTGGAAAATTTGATTCATTAAATACGAAGAAAGTTTAAAGTTATTGGTTCAACTAATTACTCTGTAACGTGGGTTGCATAGTTATAACCACATGATCAGCCAAATAAAAATATAAAAAAGATTAAAAAAAAAAACACTGGATGAAAAAGAATCCATCTAAGTTGCAAGGTTTATAAAAGTACATGAAAATAATTTTATAAACTCCAAGAGTTGTAGAAAATTTTCCTTCAAACCAATTTAGAAATAAACATTTTTTCTCCTCTTTATCATTTCAATAAATTTCTCTTATCTTAGGCCTCTTAAAAAAGTAAATAAAAATAATCTGACAACATTAAAAAGTAGTAAATCCTACGTTTCCTCTAGTCAAAAAGCAAGACCACTAGCCATATGACGGCCACGTGGACCGACCGTGTGACAATCACGATATGCACTAAAACGTGCCCATCCTTCTGCAAAGTAGCTCTAATCCACGCGCACAAGCTTACACGCGTCCAGAAAAACTTCGACAACACAACATGTCCACTCGACAATTCAAGAGATCGAGTACTCGAAGAAGCAAAGCAACCGAAAGAAAGAAAGAAAGAAAGAGAAACGAATAAAAAAGCCAAGAAGGATACACGAAGTGGGGTTTCGAATTTCCCATTCTTTTCAGTTTCCGCTGATTCCGTTAAATTCTACTTCCCTCTCATTTCATAATCCCCATTTGCCAAACACACACACAAAGACACATAGACGTAGAGAAAGATAAAGATAACAGAGATCGAGATCGATATGGAAGGAACTTCGAGTTCTCGAGAGGCACAGATGATCGGTGGGGTATCGAGGGGAGTACAGGTCTCGATAGATGCGACGACGATGTTTCCTGGGTTCAGGTTTTCTCCGACGGACGAGGAATTGATTTCGTATTACCTGAAGAGGAAGTTGGAGGGTTATGAGCAGAGCGTGGAAGTGATTTCAGAGGTTGAGATGTGCAGACACGAGCCTTGGGACTTACCAGGTTAGTAGTTACGCCCTCACAAACCATGAAACCAATATATTTCATATTACTGTGTCTCTGTCTCTGTCTCGGTTTGTTCTTTTGGCTAATTTAGTTTTTGATAGGAGACGTTAGATTTTGTGTTCTTGTTACACATGTACAACCACGTTTTGTGTTTGTTGAATTTAACAAAAAAGAATCAAATAACATATAACAGACCCTTTTTGAGGAGAAAGTTGGGTTTAAAATCGCCTGCTAGTCCTATTTTCGTGGAGAGTAATGCTAGGATATTGCAAAATTTACCGTATCTCGTGCAAAAATTTCTATCTAGTATAAGAACCTAATTTTTATTTTATTTTAGGTACTCACTTTTCTAAACACCTCATGTCATATATATATATTGGTAAAGCACATCATATTATCTATTTTACCTGTCTTTAACTTGACTGATGTGTGTGGTTTTGGAGCTGAAAGGTGTAAAATAGAACCATTTTTCTATTTTGCATTGAATAATGCAAATGCTCAAAGTCTTACCAACAACCATTATTCTTTGGACTCATTTATTATCTTGTTAAGGTTTCACCATTTACACCCGTAGTTATTTGAAATCAGTTATCATTCATTTATATGGTGAAATGAAATTTTAAATAATATGTTACCATGTTTACCCTTAGATTCATGAAAACTAAATCTGAACCATGAAATGAACCATCTCCATTTGAGGCAAATGAAGACTTTCTTGATCCTTGTTTCAATGGTTTTTCCTTAAAAAAAAAAAAAATTAAAAAGAGTTTCAGAACACACAATATGTTTTATTCTGAAAACATGTTTTCAAGAACTTTTCTTTTAAAACAGCTTCTGACAACATGTCCAGTAGAGCGTCTTTAAATGTTTGGTTTAGTTGAAATTGGATCTCTACTTTGTTCTACACTATGGTGGTGCCATTTATTGTTGTTACACAGTTATCGAACAAGTTCTGTTTGAGCAGGGAGTTATTTGGTGGTCTCATTTGACCAAATTGTACAGTTAATAAGGCTCAAAATTCATCAGATGTGATATGACTAAAATTCATTTGCCAAGATATAATTTTTCAGAAAACAATAGATATCTTATTTGAATTTATGTAAGTTTAGGTTGATTTAGATAAAAATATCGCAAATTTTGCATTTATCTATATTTTGAGAGTTTAAGGAGTCATTCGATATGGGATAGACACTGAAAGACTTTGACCTGAAGAGGATGGGAAATTAAAAATCTTTAAGGCGGTCATTACTCTAGCTGGTGTGGAATGTAGTGACATAAGTGCTTAATGTGGTATGTTGAGCTAAAATAGTACCAAGATCATTTAAATTTGAATGATTCTAAACTTTTTGAAGTTTATAGCACAGAGTGACAAAGTCATCACTGCACTTTTTTTGGCATGAGCTATCCAATGGGATCACTAACATCATCTGGCTTTTATTGCCAGTTTATGAATGTTCTTTAGATTTTGTTTCGGTTCATTCAATTTTGTTTCAGATCCCTAGTGAGTGATATGTTGTTTTAAGTTAATGAATTTTAGAAGTTTCTTTTAATAAATTGATTTTGATATATTTAAAAAAAATATGATTTCATTTCATTCTTTTGACTTTATAATTGTTCATAGTTAGTATAAGCAAAATATTTTCAATCATTTATAAAACTGGATCTTTTGTTGTCCCTTCTGTCTTTGCTAGAATATATTTGGAGCTCAAAATTGCCCTTGTACCATGAAGATTTAAACCTTTATTTGCACATGGAGTCATGGGGTTTCATACTGGCAATTAGTCCAGCAAACTTTTAGTAACTGAAATATTTACTGATGTTCTCTTCTGATATTTAATTCTTTTCCGGGTTGAACTATTACCAGAGGTTTTACCCTCTTGTTTCGAGTTTGCTTGATACTGTGGAACTTTTGAATCTTGATAGAATCTAGAAGCTGCAGAACTTCAAAGAAAAAATTGTTCATTAAAGTCTGGAGTGCTGAAACATGTATAAATACTTTTAGGTTTTTAAATATGCAGGGCCATATTGATTGTCTGTTGTATAAATATGCAGTGCTGAAACATGTTACACATTCATGCATGCATGGTGGTGCAATTCTCTTGAGAAAGTTTTTTTTACTTGGGCTTGGTTACTAATTGTTGCTGGTGTATTTGTAACCAGCCAAATCAATCATTCAATCAGATAATGAGTGGTTCTTCTTTTCTCCTCGTGGAAGAAAGTATCCAAATGGCTCACAAAGTAGGAGGGCAACTGAAATGGGTTACTGGAAAGCTACTGGAAAAGAACGAACTGTAAAGTCAGGTACCAACGTGATAGGTACGAAGAGGACTCTAGTGTTCCACACAGGTCGTGCTCCAAAAGGGGAAAGGACGGAATGGATTATGCACGAATATTGCATGACCGGGATTTCTCAGGTGACTTGTTATTATTGAGAATGTAATTCTTCTGCTAAGTATTTGAATTATATAGGAAAAAAAAATCTTTGTTTGCTAGGCATACACAATTTATGCACCTGCAACCTTTCCCTTGGGTTGGCAACTTAGGCCCATTTAACAGGGACGTCCAGTACCTCCCTGCCCTATCCTGCCCTGCCCAATAGAGAGTGAGCGATTTCCTGCATAAAACAAGGACGGATATGAATGTTCATGTTACTCAAAGTGGGGTTGAGGCAGAGAGGGGATTAGTCTCTCCCTTCCTTGCCCCACCCCATGTATCCTTTATGTTTATACTAAATATGTTTTCATTTTTTTTTTTTGGGGGGGGGAGGGGGGGGGGTGGCGCGGGGGGGAACTTTTATGTAAATAATTTTATGAATTAATTTCTCTTCCATGTATGTACATTTTTACTAATTTTATGTATTTATATTGTTCAATATAAAAATAAATTAATAAAAAATAAAAAATTATAAAAGATGGAATGCGTGTGAAGTAAGGACAGTGATTTACCATGTCTCTTGTTTAACCCCCCAAAATCCACCATCTTTCGTTCCTTTCATTTCTTAACAATCAAACACCAAAAAGAAAAGGTAGTTCGCCCTTACATTACATGTCTTTCCCTTCCTATTGCACTCTTTTATTTCTATTTGCTCTTGTTGAGATAGGGCTTATATCATAATATGTCCTAATTTATTTTGCAAACATTGGTATTGAGAATGTTCTGTTACATATCTATTTCTTATTCTTATCCTTTCTGAAAAAGTTTAGGGATTATTTTCCTTCTTGTTGATATGATTTTGATGGGGAATGATTTTATTGAAATGTGCATTTTCAGCGTACTAGCATTTATTAATTGTAAGATGTTTGATCTTGTTTAACTTTGTTGTATTCATCCTGGAGAAAGTTCATTAGTTTGATTCTTCCCTTGTGTTTGTGCAGGATTCTTTGGTTATTTGTCGCCTCCGGAAGAACAGTGAGTTCCGTCTAAATGATTCTTCAAACCGAGCTTCTCCAAGTCAAAGGATAACTTTTCCTACTGGTAATGGTGCAGTCTCTGAAGTTGGTATTGACCAGACTGGATTGTCAGAGGGGGTCAGGGCAGCTGGTAGTTTTTCTGATTCTTATTCCATTGAACAAATTGATTCAACATCTGAGTCTGAACCGAAACTTTCAACTGAGGTTACTCTGACAGAAACTTCTAGCCAGCAGAAGGTAGGTCGCATTGTTGGTTAATTGTATTTTTGAACTCCACATGGTAGTCAACAACTTGTCTAACTATAAAACGCTGCTCTGTCTTATTGTTACGTTGTAGGAAACTGACTTTGAAGAAGACTGGTTTGCTGATATACTGAACGATGACATTATTAAGCTTGATGAATCTTCCCTGTCACTGGTTACTGGTAAGTTTGAGGCTGAGAGAAAAGATCAAGAACCAGTGCAAGCAATTTTTTCCAGGGTGGATCCTTTACAAGGCACAGCAAATCGGAGAATCCAATTAAGATTACGAGAAACAATGACCTCTGCTGCAGAGGTATCGGAATCATTTGAAACTGGCAATGACAACTACGTGAAAGATAATTGTCCATTGGAAACTGGCAATGACAACTACGTCGTAGTGAGAGATAATTGTCCAAACCAAGACAAGCAACCAAAATGTCTGTTAGATATGCGTTCTCCTAAAACAACCAATCATTGGCGAGTTTCGATAGTTTTTGTTATTTTGGCTTTGCTAGCTTTGTTTGTGTCTTTGTTGGGAGGATCCAAGCAAGTCAAAAGGATAACATATGCCGCTTTATATGAGCACTTTTGGTAGCGGATGTAAAATTCAGACTGGGTCTTTTTCATAACTAATGTTGATTGTAAATGAAGGTTTAAATAGTCAAAAGAGTTGATCCTCAAAAAAAAAAAAAAAAAAAAAAGAAGAAAAGCAAAAAAAGAAAGTCAAAAGAGCATGATGTTTTAAAATTTTGGACTTTGCCTATTGGTTTTGCCAATCATTTTGTATTGATGCCACTTGTTGAGATAGAGTTGTGGTTGGGCATAATGATTTCTTATGTGATTTTCTGGTGATGTGCCCCCTGAACTTAAGTTGCAATTCAAGGTTGATCTTGAACCACCTTAAGAAGACTTTTTTTCTTTTTCTTCTTACAACAAAGGTTTTCAAATCCAAATCGGACCGTACGGTCCGACCCGGTTAATCGTGAATCTCTACCTATTGCAGTTCTTTTAACTCAAAAAACCTTTCAATGTGAAAAAAGTACGAAACCGTTTGAACTGCGGCCAGACTGTACGATTCTCTGAACTGTAGCTGGTTTTTACAGTTTACACAGTTCTATTTTTTTTTTTTTTTTTTTTTTTTTTTTTTTCAGATCTGGAATCAAATAATTTCTAAAGAAAAAAAAAAAATAGAGAAGAAGGAGAAGAGGAACAAAAAGACAACGAAGCAGGGGCGACACCACGAAGCAGTAGCTTCTTCTTCTTTCTTCTTTTTCTTCTTCTTCTTCTTCTATCCGTTCGTCTCCACTATTCTGCAATAACTAGTCTTCTCTCCGAGTCTCTATTTTTGCTGAACACTGTTATGTAACTTCTGTTATATGTGGTTTCTCTTTCTTTGTTTTGAATTTCTTTTTGAAGTTTCCTAAGTCTCCACATGACTACTAACTGGCACTTGCATTGAAAATGTTGAAAATTTTGAATTTTTGAATAAAAAATGAGCTAAATGTTTCAGTTATGACTTCTTTTTCAGTTTTGAGTAACTTTGAACCCAACGTGATGTGACGTGACATGATATTCGTGTATTGCCAATTTGCCACAAGCCCACAAGTTCTTATATTATAATAATTATATTATTATTATTATTATTATTATTATTATTGTCAAGGTTTTACTAAATAACATATAAATAAATAAATACTATATCTATATTTGCTTAAGATTTGATATTTTTTTTATTTATTTTATAAAAATTATGATATGAAAAATATATTTGAAATTTGGATTTTTATTTTAATTTGACTATTTTAGTTAATTTTTCAATTTTTATTAATTTAATATTTATATATATATATATATATATTTAAAATAATTATTAAATTAATTATGACGTCATCACGATTCGACCTCGGTTCGACCTTAAAAACCTTGAACCTCTCATTTTTACGATTCAATGAACAGTCCGGATTTCAAAACCATGCTTACAACTACAATTCTCTTATGACCAACAAATAAGCACATATCATCTCATTTTTGTCTTTTCCTTGGTGGAAAATGGAAATTCAACTAAGAAAACTAAAGTGGTACAAAGTGTAGGGTACACAACACCCCAAATATATGCCAGTAATTAGCTTACTTGCAATACAAGGTGAATTAAAATACAATACAAAATGTTCCGTAGAACTATTTCCTTTTTTTGCCAAAAGATCTACACAGAAGTTTCGTTCGTGGTGCAAATTGTGAAGATGAGCCTCCTTTAAGGATTGGATCAATGATTTGCACTCATAAATCAATGCACAATAAGGGTGAGAAATGTAACTAAGCTTTCCTCTACTATGGGAACAGCGCCCTTCCAAAGGATTTGGGAATGGAAATTTGCTGGACTTCAACATTACTCACGTTTTGAGTTTATTTTCTGTCGGCTTTCTAACTTTAAGTGTGAATACCTCCTTGTCTCATTCTCATGTACAACAGTATAAGTAACGATAAACTAACTCGCTTTATAGTTCCAAGTCTTAAAAATTTGGCCTTCTTGATTTAAGCATCCCCATAACTCAATTCCTATAACTCAAACTCAATTCTCATAATTCATTTTTCTAACCCTATTTTTTCACTCACTCTTTTAATTTGATTGGTTTCATATTTGGTTGTACATCTCCTCTATTTACAAGAGTGTCATTGAAACACTTAACTCAAAACTCAAAAATAGACGAATTATGTTTTAAATTTTCATGACTCATACTCAAAATTTTGAGTTTTGAGTTATGGAAACTCAACTCAAAAATCAATCCAAACAATTCCATTTTTAGTGGACCTAACATTTTTTTGAGTTTTGAGGAATGAAAATTGAGTTATAAAACTTAGTTTTCATCAATCCAAACACCTAGTGTAGATTACAACTCTCCCACTAATTCTTCGGGCCAAGTCGTAAGTTCTAACACAACATTTTAACCAGGCCTGAACATTGCGAGGCATACCTTTAATGGATTTGTAAGATTTTGGGCCTGAGTACAACACCATTTATGAGCTGACTAAATGTCAACCAGCCTCAACAAAAATATAATTAAACCCACCTAAAACCCTCTTACATTAGGTTCAACAATATGTCCAAAAAAATGTACAAATGAACAATGTTGTAATGCACTTATTAAGACACTATTCATGTTCACCAACACATCAAATAAAAAACATTTTTTTGTTTCTTTTCTCACGTATGACTTCTCTCTCTCTCTCTTTCTCTCTCTCTCTCTCTCTCTCTCTCTCTCTCTCACATTCATCATGAGCAACGATCTTGATTTCGTGGTTTGTGCGAGTAACGGTGCCAAGAAATTGTGGGAAGAAAAAGAGTAACAAGTGAAAGAGAAAGGAGAGAAAAAATATATTTAAATAAGATAGAAAAATAAACATTACGTCTAATGTAAATTTGCAAAACTAACAAAATGAGATCTTTAGACCAAATTTAATTAAAACTAGTTTGCGGCAAATATGAAATATTCTAATTTGGGAATTGCTTATTTTCTAGTAAGCTATTTGCATATCATTTATCAAAAGATATAGTTTTTGGTAACTTATTTGCATATCATTTATCAAAAGATATAGTTTTTGGTAACTTTTATACTAACCGTGTAACAAAAAGTTAAAAACTAGATAATTTTGAAAAAGCTAATAGCCAAATTATTATTAAAAAAAATAAAAAACCAAAACTTCTTAAAATAATTCCTAAAAGCTGCGTACATTACAGTTTTCGCCCCTCAATCCCTCTATTATGTGGTGTGTCCAATTTTAATCCCTCAATTGAAAAGGTTATAATTACTTCTTCTTTTTAAAAAGTAAATTGTCATAATAAAGAAGAATAGTTGCATGATGTAACTGCCCTAAAATTCAATTAATCCAAGATTATTTTATATCTATGCATAAAAGAGTTGCATCTAGCTGACTTAACCAAAAACTTCCAGAATAAATATTATTCTCAGCAGTCATACCCAAATTGCATGATGTAACTGTCAGCTAATTAAAACTGAAATATTTAGGAAAAAATACATAGATGGTATGAGGAGAATTTGAGCGTATAGATGGTTTTCTCTACGAGAATTTCTAAAGCAAAATAAACAAAGTTATACACACACACACACACACACACACATATATATAAGAGTAAGAAAAATATTAATTAAAAAAGATTACTTCATGCGAAAAGATCACAAAGCAGTTATATAGTACAAGAAAAAGAAAAAACAGAGTGATATAATTCAAATTGGGACCAGAAAGTCCAATTTCTACCCAGTATTATAAATTTTTTAAGTGTAGCCATGTCTTGCTCATTGCTAGGAAGAGAAGACAGAATTCATAGGTTCTTTTGATTGGCAAGTTACACACACCAGTGGATTTTGAACCCATGATCTCGTACTGCACCTCTAGAATTTGCAAGGGGAGGAGGTGCCAATTAAGTTAAAGCTCATTGGCTACCCCTAACTAATTTATATTTGTCAAAAGTAGACTACCTAGTTCTGGTCTTGACAAACTTGGCCCTAGACGCCCTTTTTTCCATCTTTTCCCTCTTCTTGCGGGTCTTTTCATCCTCCGTGTCTCCCTATTTCAGACACAAGGATAGAATAAATCATACCGAGTACATGTTATCTGATACTTTTCAAATATAAAACAAAATCTAGGGAAGAAATGGTACCTCTGAACCTTGTGACAAGAATCCTCTAATGAAACCAAAAGATTTATATCCTCCAAATGCTGGTATCTGGAAAACAACAAGAAAAATTAACTGTGTTCTTGCAAAACCTACCTTGTTTAACTATCAAGATATTCAAAAAGTATTCCAGTACACCACTAAATAATTTTCTCCCTCTATAAAAGTAAATATTAGCGTAACTTCAATCTATAAATGCTTAAATATGTATTTCAATTCTTCTGAACATAATAAATACACTTCTGTCCTTTTGGTTGGAAGATCCTCAATGCAGTTAGTTCTGTATATTTGATCAAAATATCATATCAAACATAAAAAGCAGGTTGAACAATTCATAATGAAAGCCTCCACCTAGAGGTTTGTGCTGTATATATGATCACATAAAGTAGACAGGCCTGAAATGATCAATAAATGGGGACAAACAAACTCCCAAGCCAGTTTGTCTCCGAGCAAACACTACATCGACTAAATCAATATAAGTCGATCAGATATGATTGAGCTTGTATCTTCTATAAACAGCATGAACACAGATTGATCATCAGAGATGTACATACAAATGAATATCAAGTGGTCCAGCACAAGGTAGTAGTGAATATGCTAATGATATACATGGTGTCCCAGGTCGTGCCATCAGGCTGTACTCTGGCTCTGTAAATTGAGGTTATTTCAACATCAAACAACAGCAACATTTAGTGGGCCTCAGTAAGACAGTAACCTCACAAAACAGTTGCTGGTATATGACAGTTACCCAATCATCAACATCTGCTCAGACATGTTTATATTAAGTTTTACCTCAAGGACACACAGATCATGTCAAATGGGAGAGATAGAACAATTGCACAAATGTTTTTTTTTTTTTTTTCTAGTCAATAAAGACATAACGGCAACTGCCCTTTTTTTTAATCGTTTTTTTATTTTTAGCTTTTATATCAGAATATTCAGAGTCAAATCAAGAATGTTTGTGTAAGGTGGCCCTTCCCCATTCCAAAAGCATAACACAAGCATGTGTATGTGAACTCATGTTCACTCACCCAGAAGAAAAATTTTCTAAATACATGTTTACCAAAATAAAATGAGTAAAGAGATCTTACCACCAAGTATATATACCAAAATTTTGCAGAGATGATGGACATGACTTGTACGAAGCTTGTAATGTAAATTATATCATGTAAATAGCTGCAAGACATTACCAAATACGAGTCAAATAATTATTTCCTTATTGAAATTTAGAACAGGGGCAGCAGGGATGGGGAAGGTAGATGAAAAAGAAGAAACATTGCAGGCCATACCGGGCATAATTACAATTTACAATGTTGATAGAGCAAAAATACAAACTACAGTACCATACATTCAAATATCATCTGACTACCTAATCTGTGAAAAAAAAGTGCCTTAAAACTCATTCCAAAAGGAATCCCCTAATATCAAATTGCTAGCATATCTGTCAAGCCAAATTCTAAGATTAAGAATAAAACAAGAAAGGGGCATAAGGACCAAAGAAGCATTACACAATATGGATAAGCCAACTTGAATTTTTTTTGCAAAGCTAGGATCCGCGATTGCAGGAATATATGTTCATAAATATATACATTATCCTATATAAATGTCAGGTTGTATCCTCCCTATCCTAAACCTAAAAAATCATCTCCTAACATTCAAGGTGCATCTAATTGTGTCAATCAGTAACCAAGAAGTACCTCATAAATTTCAAACTTGAAAGTGTAGATGCTTATGTATCATTTAAGAATAGAAAAGTGTCTTAAAAGTATCATATGATCATATCTGATTAGATAGAGACTGCAGCTTAGAAGTATGCTAGATAACTGAGGGCTATAATTAAATCAATCTCCTTTAAGTGCACCCTCTTGCAAAAGCCATGTCAGCTAACAGCTAGCATCAAATCTAAGTTCAGCATTGCACAGAACTTTGGATACACATCTAATCATTAAATGAATGTCATTTGGGGCCACATCCTAGAGTTGCTTCAGCAACCAAACAACCTTCTATTATAAGGTCTGAGGAGTATGTCACTATCAGATCCTCAATTTTAATTTTGAAATATCATGATATATATCTTATGGAACAAACTTCTTGAAGATTCAAAATCTGGGCCCAGGACACATCCTGCATTACCTATTTTACCAAGCAGAACCAATTGCAGTCATGCAAGTTTACAAGAACTAAGTTCCTCTTGGATAAAAATATATATGAAGCCATAGCATGCATTTACACACAAAGGAGGGCACAAGGAGACACACCCACAAACTCCACCAGTACTCATATCAAACCCGCCATCAAGAAGCTCCCCATTATCATCATAACTAGGTTGAGCCATATTAGCAATTTGTTGATAGGGAATTGCATAAGCCACAGATGTGAGAACCAGACCAATCCAATGCTTCCAGGTGAAAGTTGAATGGAAGATCAGCATCCTTACCAAGATAAAGATAACCTAGATAAGCACACATTAGACCATCAATGTAATGCATTAAGATAGCAAAATAAACATCATGATGCAAATATTCAAGGTTAACCAATTAACTATCCCAAGGAACAATGCTAGCTGAGTGATTGATCGTAGTAGTAAATAAGGAAATGATAGCATGAGAAGGCATACATTGCAGGCGATGATGAGGCGCTGGAGATTCTTCATGTGTCGAGCATTCTCTTCCCTACGCTTCTTTGCACCTTGATTCGCCATATCTCTGAATGTTTGCCTCTGAGTTCAAAGATGCACAATTCTAACCTGTGTGCAACCCTAGCAGAGACCCAACTTATTTAGTAGCAGAGCCTTGTGCAAGATTATTATGATCAGGATCCTACACAAAATCAGCAGAGGGACTTAATGGATTGATAGAAGATCCTAAGATCCTAGTTTTCATTGAAAAACAAAAGAACATTGGTATTAGAATTGTCTATAAATTTTTTTTTTGAAATTATTTATACAAAATTTAGGTACAATAATTTATGTACAGTACATTAGGTTCGTAATTAAATTCAAACACCTGGTTACATTGACCAATAAAACACAAACAACATTATCATGTCCAACGACAATTAAATTCAATGCAGTTATGTGTTTGAATTTAACAGGGCAGCCTAACGTGTATAAACATTTTTATACTCCACATGAATACATCTAGAGGTGTGTTCGGATTAGGTGATAGAGTTTTCTAGAAAAATCTCTCTCCATTTTCTATATTGCCTCATCTCATCATCCAGATACCCCCATATAATCTTTTCCTCTCCCACATTTTCTCAATAACCAAACAGACCCAAAATTCAATATTCAAAACCAAACAAAAGTTATATTAAAAAAAAAAAAAAAAAACCCACAAACCCCAAACAAAAAAACCAGAAAATAAACAAAATAATCATATCAAGGAGCTGGATAATAATATAATTTCTCTCATTTACATGTTCTCAGCTCTTTTTCCATATTCAAAATGAAAATAATGAACTTGATATTAAAATATATGTATCTTCAAAGTCATCGAAACCCAAACTAAATGAGTAAATTTTACTGAACAAGCCAACACATAACACATAATAATCTGACAAAGAAAGAACTTACCTTTGCTAGCCGAAGAGAGAGAGAGAGCTGAGAGTGAACCGAAAAACCTGACAAAGAGAGATAGTGAGCAAAACAAACATGAGATTAACAGAGAGAGAGAGAGAGAGCGAAGAAAGACAAAAAGGGCAAAGACCCAAGAGCTTGCCGGAAGAAGATCGGCGAGAGCCGGCGGCGGCGGCAAGGCGAGAAGAGAGAGTGAGAGAGGGGGCTCAGCGTGGGGAAGACCGGAGATTTGAGATTAGAGCATCGGATTGGCGTTGCCAAATATTTTTAATCAAAATCTAATTTTGTCTTGTCGTCAAAATTATTCATGCCAAATGGGTCGGGTCAAAGTCAAACGGGTTTGGATGTGATCGGATTGCTTTCGGTTTATTTGAGACCGGGTCAAAAATGGGTCATTTTTTTAAATGGATTGTTCATTTACTTCGTTTTACATGCCACACGCACAAAAAAAAAAAAAAAAAAAAAACCCCCATAGATTCTTAAATTTGCAGTGTTTAACAAACACTAAATGATCCAAATTGATTGCCTAAACCATACGTTGTTAGTTAATTTTGGATGGATAACCATGATAGGTGAAATGTGATTTGTTATATTGTGTTGCTAAGCCAATATGGATCATTTTATTGGTATAGCTAGGCATGTTAATTGGACCAGCCAATTGTGGATTTTGTTTTGTTTTACTAAGGGCAGAGAGCATTAGCATTGACCTAGCTAAAAAATTTAGTTAAATTTTAACTTAATGAACTTTTAAAAAAAAAATTATTTTTTTTAACATGCATTCTACTTTTAAATAATAAATATAATACGTATTCAACTCTTTTTTTTTTTCTTTTTAATTTTTAATCAAGAACCTTGTAATTCAATTGGTATTATATAGTGTTTTCAACAAAAAGATTAATGGTTGAAATATTCTCTTCTTTAACTATTAAAATATTTTTTAATATTATATTTTTCTTACTATTGCTCAATCATTCTCTCATTTTCTTTCTCCCTCTTCCTTCACCATCCTCCAACATTCCCTTCATGGTCACTTTAACTCACCTTAGCCAAAAGCCCCCAGATTTGCCTTCAAAGTCACTTATGGAGCTCCATCCAAAGTACAAAGAATTTCATATTGCCCATTTCAAGTCACACATTGGGACCAAGCATGAACCGTGCCTTGTTGACCTCAACCTCCATTGTTAGAATCTTTGTTGGGTTGTCAAAATTGGGATCCTATGTAAGATCATGAAAGGTAAGTGGGATTGTGGATCGTAGGATCGAATTGTGGATCGTAAAATCGTACATATTTTCAAATTTAAAGCAAAAAAACACATTGATAATGATTTTATATGTAGAATAATCATGTAAATTGTGAATTTATAAATAAAAAAACAAAGATTTGCATTTTATGATATAATTTGCATGTCATACATCACTACGTCTATACTAACGAAACAAATATATTTAAGTTTTGACTTAATGTATCTAAAAAGTTCAATAAATGTTTAATTAGCAACTAAATGCCAAAATTTTTATCAACACATATGGAAATATTTTCCAAGTTCTAAGTTCTAAGTTTAAAATCCAAAATAAGTTATCAAATGGAAACTAGTTAACTAAAATATGAAATCCAAAAGCAAGATTAATATTAAGGTAAAGTGAATATTTAATTATTGTCATTCTAGGGTTCTTATCACCACCGTCTTAATCATCATCATCCATTTCATCATCTATGTAGACATTGTACATTTGTATACTAGAGCTACAAAAGAGATCAAGATACAACTTCACACTCAACTATTTAAGTTATACCACTTAGCAATAATTACAGAGCATGCTCAAAAAAATTAATCAATCAATATACAAATACAAACATACTAATAAAATTATATATAAGAAAAACATTTAAGTAATATTATAACACAAATTAGTATATTGATCAAACAAATTTAACAACATTATAGCTTAAAATATAGCAAAGCCAATATAAATTCTTCATTTAGAAATGATGAAGCATTCTTTCATTTTGATTACAAGTGAACTAGAAACTAGAAAATATTTGCTTAGGTTAACATAATTTTATAAATAAAATAAATAAAAAGTCATAACATCACAACATAGAAAAATAAAAACCCTTAAAGCTTTATCAAAACAAAAATTTATCCCATAAAAAATAAAAAATAAAAATAAAAATTTGATGTTTTGGTAGGATCGGTAAGAGCCTATATGATCTTATACAATTTTACACGATCCTACATACGATCCTCTCATTTTTACGGTCTTAATGCGATCCTAGACGTTTTGGTGAGGTGAGATCGTAAAATTGTGTGATTCTAAAATCCAGATTGCGATTTTGATAACCTTTAGTATGGGGAGTGGAAGAGTCCCCCTCCAGGCCTAAAGCCTAAATGACAATTGGGCCTTATGGAATGAATTGGGCCATACACATATGCTCATAGAAATGCCCAATGGATTATAAGGTCTGAAGGAAGGGTATGGGGCCATCTCGACCGACCCGAAGAAGGTAGGAACCTTTGTAGATCGTTCCTATGAAAAAGGTAGCAAGTTAAATAGAGCCAAGCCTTACCTGAGGTGAGGTGCACAGAGAACTCACGTCTTACTTCTAGAAGGTACCTAGAACCTCGAAGAGTCTTCTAGAACATGCAAAAAGGTTAAAGATCTTCACCTTTGCATTAATGAGGGGATTTCCACCTAACCTCTACCATATTGAATGCATATGAGACAACCTGAACAGTACAAACACTCCTAAAAGTCAAAATTCCAAGATAAGGGAAGGAAGGAAACCGATAAAGGAGAGGAAAATATCCTTGAAACCTCGATTGGCGATAGGACGGTTGTAGAGATAAGAACAAAAAGGTACCTATATAAGGGGGAAGACAGGAAAAGAAGAGGGGAACTGAAAAATAGAAAGGAAGGAGAGAGAAATAGGAAAAAGAGAGAGTGAAACACTAAAAACTAATTGTTAGGGTACTTTTTTTTTTTGCACACATAATTTTATTTGAGTACCATCTATTTATTTTTCAAAATGCACATCCTATTCTATTTAAAGCCCAAGAATACTTATGCTTGACAATATTTAAAAAAACTCACGATTCAAATCCATAACAGAACAATTTTATCAATGGAATTCAAATCCATAATCAAAACCCATGGTTTAAACCCATGGTAATTTATTTATCCAAAAGCCCAATCCTCGATCATTGGCAATATTTGAAGCCCAATTTTTCATTGGCAACATCAAAGCCCAATTCTCATTGGTAACATCGAAAGCCTAATTCTTGCTGGCAATATCAAAAGCCTAATCTTCATTGGCACTATTTTATCAAAAAACCCGAGATTATTAATGGTTGGCAAAGAGAAAAGTATCATGGCATAATTATTGCTTAAGTATTATTATGGCAAAAAACCATGACAATTGTTTTATAAAAACTCATAGGGAGTTATCTTGAAGAATATGTTCTCACATTATAACCCATGAAACACATGGTCATCACTTGCATCATAACATCCATAAAATATATCTTCAACGCTTGTGAAAAATACTCGATCCCACAAGCTTATCATTTAAATTATGATTCGATTATTAGAAACCGTGAACATTATTTGCAACACGGAATTCATCAAAGTGAATATTATTTACAAAAGTATTTTGAAACTTGTCCTATTGTTTCAAACATTATAACTAATTGCCTAAGGACCCATTGCAAGTATTTATGAAGAACCCAAAAATATTTACTAATAAAAGTCCATGAGGAATGAAAACCCATGGCAAGTATGTACACACAACCCAGCCCAAGGGAACCAGCCCATGTGAGCAAGTTCAAGCAAAAAACACTAGCAAGAGGCAAAGGAATTGAGAGTGGGCAAACAGCCCTTGTTCATCCCTAACCAAAAAGGAGCAACTAGGGACTCATACAAGGGAAACAAGCCTTTAAGAATGGACTAAGGGCTGTTCCATCAATTTTCTGTCACCCCCTACTTGACATGAACAGTGCCTAAGGGCTGCCATATTAGCTGAAGTCTAAAGGATGATGAGACTCCATTATCTTCCTCAAGACTACACCTTCAACGGAAGGGGAGCTGAAACTAAAATATCCAAATTTCAACAAATTGTTGCTATAAATGTTAAAAACGTTCAAGATGTGATTCATGTGCCAAGCCCATGAATCCTAAAAGGGGAAAAATTGGGAACATGTGGTTTGGAGGGCATAAAGGGATCTCTAACGGAACCCTCTGAAGTGGGCTTAAAGTTTGACACCTGACTTGTGGTGTTGAATCTTATTTCCTAGGGTCCAAATCTCAGTTGCAGTGCTAGAATTCTTCCTTAATACTTGCCTTAATCCCATTGGCTGAATACAATCTCAGCAATCTTAGTATTTAATGCAAGATTACCCCAAATATTACCCATGTAGACATTGCCCATAGAAGCAAAACAACCCTAAAAGCAAATCTCCCATTTTTAGGCCAAATCCAGGTTATTAACTTAGCTATCTGGCTTCCCTGAATCAGAGCTACATTTTTTGGATTCTTGTTGATTAATGCTTCTCTAAAAAACTTCATTATAAAAGGATAAGCATCTTAGCTCACAAACCAGCAACTACTCTCTTTGAAATCTCTGGTCTATTTGCCATTTTGCTAGCAGTTTAGCTCTCTTGAAGCTCACTACTCATCCCTTTCAGCCCACGTTCATCTAACCTCATACATCCTTTTCCTCTCCCTTACACTACCATAACTCATAAATGTCTTCTAATGAGTCACAAACAGACCATTACTCATAAAAGACTTCAGTCTAACATCTCTCCCATACCACTCACTCAAAAGACAGGCCTTATTTTGCTCGTCCATGCCTTATAAACACACACTCACCAAAATTTTAGCTAAATATTTGCTGCAATGAGCTGGGGATCTTCCCCTCCTTTCACATCATGCCAATTAATCCTCCTTTTCTTTTTCCTATGGAACCTTTGATGTTTACTTTTTATTTTACTATAGAAGAATATGATGTATTCGTAACGATGGAACTCTTCAATCACATTAATCTAATAATAGCTGAAAGCACAATAAATTCCTCTTGAATGAGACACATAAGGACCTAAAATTTGCTTAAATTTATCTAACTGTTGATTGCTAGACAGTATAATTTTACCCATGTTGTTGGACAGTTTATTTCTTTGGACTTAAGTGAAACATTACCCTTACCGCTGGAGAATTAATTTCCTTTGGACTATTAGAATAGGACCACTAATGTACTAACTAAGTATTGTAAAGTATTTTTTTTATTGGGCTTTTGTTGCTGATTTGTTAAATGCAGCCTTTGTTTCCTTGCTTGGGTAGGTTTGTCATCACACCGATAGCCTTTGGGTGTCATCTCAAGAGCTCATAGTTGAGTTTCGATTTGGTTTCCCAACATCTTATTCAGAGGCATCAATTTCCCCCTCGACACTAATGTAGTGAAATACCACGGGAAATTGAGTTTTCTCTTGTAACACATTAGTTTTAATTGAAATGAATAGTTCTAATGAAATCAATTACTTGAGTTTCCCATTGTGAAGTGTTTGTTCCCACTGTTCTCTTTTATAAATAAATTGTCGGTCAATCAAATTACTTCCCAAGAATCCATATATTATCCCCGGGGATGGGTGGTTTTTGACCCCTACAATTAGCTTGACACCTTTCTGTTCCACAACTTAGCATTTAAACTTAGTCTAAGGAATTTGTAATAGGTTTCATCTATGTATTGTTTTATTTATTTATTTATGATCTTCTGTACTAGATTAAGTAGATTGTAACTAAGAAATGATCATTATTATAAATAAATAAAAAATAACTAAGAAATGATTTTGTCCTTTATTTTATTAGATTGTACCTAGCTAACACCAAAGCTATATAATTTTTATTTGTAAGCTTTGTTGTAATTTTTTATTTATTTAGTAATTAATTTTTTTTTTGAAGAAAAGGCTGTATCTTTATTAATAAAATTAGTCAAAATCGACTATTAATATAGCACTAAGATACAGAGGAATATTCTCTATTTACACCAAAAAATTGCTAACATGTCTAGCAATATGATAAGTGATAGAATTCATTTGTCTTTTAGTATGTGAAAAACTACAAACAGCAAAAGACCATCAATGTCTTTTGCCTCTTTGATCAAACAACTATAGGCAAAAAGAAAAGGATGTTGACTCTTCAAGGAATTGATAATAAGCTCAGAGTAATTAAGTTTTTTTTTTTTTTTTTTTAGAGGAAACAATAGTAGACTTTATTAATTAAGAAAAAGATATACAATGGGAAAGAGAAAAGAGACATATGACTCATTTTTTTCTCTTTTGCATCACAAGAATAAGCTAGAGAAACACAATTACACTGTAAAGAACAAAAAAGAAAAAGAAACAATGAAAAAAAAAAACAATAAAATCCAAATAACGGTAAAAAAACCGAATCTTCACTTGAATGCCCAGAAAACCAAAATAAAAAAAAAAGAAAAAGAAGCAAACGACACCTTCTTGATTTATATGGACATCGACCTGATGATAATAATAAATTTTTTTTTTGTTTTTTTTTTTTTCAATTTAAGAATGGTTTCATACCTAGCATGGTTGCCCTCAACCGATACAACACCTTGTCCATTCTCCATTGTTTTCTGTTTCTTTTCTCCCTTAACACCCATAATATCCTTATTCATATTTTCTGCTTGCTTCCTTTTATGCCCAAGTTTCACGTCAACACTAGAAGAATTGATAAAAGTCTGAGGCCTAGTGTCAAGCCTCTTCCAATTCATCATTGCTTTTGGGCTTCCAATTTTAGACTTTTCCATGGACTCAACTCTTTTTAGGCTACGCAAAGGTTGACTCCCACATCTATCTAAATTACCACTCCTTTTGGGCCGGCCCTTTTCCAGTGTAATTAAGTTTTTTTTTTTTTTTGGGGAAAGTAGTGTAATTAAGTTTTTTTTTTTTTTTTTTGAGAATCTAGGTAATTAAGTTAATATGAGGTTTTCTCAAAAAAAAAAAAAAAAAGAAAGAAAAAAGAAGAAGAAGAAGTTGTAATTAAATTAAATGATAACTTATGCAAATCTTTTGGGTTAGGGAACAATATATACACTTGAATCTTACCTTACCATTTTCTGTCAATTTATAAACGGCGTCCGTCACTATACAAAACTAATTGGATCTCTCTTTTAACGTGTCCAAGTCTAAGACACAGTACCTAGGCCCTAGGAGATAGATATGTATTAGGAAAGAAATAGATTAATAAAGAAATTTCCAAATATAATAAGCCATACGTAACTTACCGTCACCGTTTGCTAAATGCTTTCAAAAATGCAAATTCGAAAAATACTAAAAACAGAAACTTCATAGATAAGCCTTTGCTTTGCTTTGAACATCAAACTAGTGCCTATGTTACTTAACCCAAAAAAAAAAATAAAAAAAAAAAAAATCCCAGTACCTTCATTGACTCAATCATCCTAAACACACAGACTTTTTCTTGATTACTGAGGAAAAAGAAAACTCCCCCCCAAAAAAAAAAAAAAGCAAGCAAACGCAGTTACATAATAGCGTTTCTGCTACTCAGAAAAGAAGTTCAAAGAACTGGCTGGAGTCCAGACGAATTCTATCATGAATTTGGGGTTTTCTTGCTGACATTGATTTGTGAGTTTTTTTTCTTTCTTTTTAGTATTCCATTTTGTATTGCTTGTTGATCATGAGTTTTGTTTTCTGTTTGGTAGCTGAGAAAAGCAGGCTCGAAAAGAAATTAAATTTAGTGTTTTTAATTTAGTTGGGACCTTAATTTTATGGGTTTTTTTTTTTTCTTTTTTCTATTAATTGCTTAAAGTAAATGAAAAAACTTAATTATATAATTAGTTGAACTGAACCTAATTGTAACATTACTCAAATTGATAAAGCAGAAATTCTGCCTTTTAATTTTGTAACTGTTGTTCTGTTCTATGGTTGAATTGCTTTCTTTTCAGTATTAATTGCTTACTTTTATTATTTATTGATTTGTATTAATCTCTTACTTGTTTGTTTATTTATACGTTTTGGCTAATCTTTGGTATAGTTATTGTGAGAGTTACTTTAGATTCTGGAATGATAGTTTAATTGCTTTGAGTTACTTTAGTATATGGGGATACAGTAAAGAAACTAACAAAAACCCAAACTATCCAAGAACTCTAGTAAGTTTGAGCTAGAAAACACAACAGATGCTGAATTCCACTCGTATAAAGTCTTCCCAATAAAGTTAAAATTAAAAAAAAATAAAATAAAATTTAAGCTTCATTGAATGTAACTCATTCCCTTCAAAACAATGATTTATCTTCAAATACACCGCATTAAGCACAATGGAATAACTTTCAAAGTCTCCCCATTGCTTCTTTTCTTTTGCCAAATTGTCCTTTCCAACAAGATAATAAGTCTATCATGGGACTAGGCATTACCCATGAAACATCAAACAAAGAAAATACTATAGCCCACATTTCTCAAGCCACTGCACAATGGAGAAAGAGATGATCCATTGACTCTCCATGATTTTTAAACATATAACTCCAATCCATAATATTTATCATTCACTTCCTCAGGTTATATGTTTAAAAAAATTTCCAGTGCAACACACCATGAGAAAAAGGTCTTCTGTGGTACATGAACTTCCCATATGCTTTGCAAAGGGAAAAAATTTCCCCTCCTTTCTCTCAGTGCCTTGTAGGAACTCTTTGCTTGAAAACAATAGTTTTTCAATGGGATCATCACCAAATTTTCTATCTCCTCTTCACAGATCTTGGTAGCGCATAGGTCATCCAAAAACTGTTTCATCTATTCTAGCTCTCGATCATGAAGCTTTCAAGAAAGTAATGGATTCCAATAAGAGAAATCATTTATGTATTCTAGATCATAATCTGCTACTGACATCTCTGTCCACGGCTATTAGAAAAAATTTTCAGGATAGCTTTCCTTGAGTTTAGTAAGACATTAAAATGAAATCCAATTGACCAAAAAAAATCCAATTGACTTCCAATATTAAAAATAAGATTAAACTGTATTAAAACTTTCTTTGAACTTCCCCATCACTATCGCTTACAAAACCCCCTTCAATCTATTTGATGGTACTTTGGCCAAAATTTTGTAAGTACTCCCACAAGGCTAATGGGCCTAAAGTTCTTCCACTTTTTTTGGTATCAAAACCACAAAGAAAGCTTTTGGACTTTTTTCAACCATTCCTTGGTCATGGAAATCAATGAAGAAGCTGATTATGTCCTTTATTACCACACTCCAGTGGTTTTGGAAGAAAGTAATAGTAAACCTATCCGGACTTGGTGCTTTGTCTCTATTCATGCTTTTTGAAGGCATGTAGAACCTTTTCCTCTCATTGTCACTCTGAAAAGGCTGCTGTTCTTGCATCGACAACATCCCATCCATTCTAGGTCTCCAAGCTTCCTATTCCTGGTAAAGATCATTGTAAAATTGTTCAATATGCTCCCTGATTTCATCTTGGTTGGTGGCATCACCAATTTTTAGGCTTCCAATGAAATTATTCCTTCAGTGAGAATCAACCAAATGATTAAATAACCCAGTCTTCTTATCCCCTCCCTTTAGCCAAAGAGCCCTTAAAGTTCTACCTCCAACCTGTCTCCTCTGTGAGCATTATCTTTTGAACCTCCTTTTTAGAGTCTTTCCTTATAAGTTCCTCTTCAATAATCAAGTTTCCTTCCTCCAATCCATTTGTTAAAGTTGTTGGGTGGTTGGATATGTTGGTGCATGTGGTCTCATGATGGAGCGTGGGCCTGTATGATTTTGGAGGCTCGTGGGCCTGCATGATGCTAAATGTGTGGCACATGGGCCTGAGTGAGACGCTCACATGGAAATTGATGTGGCACCCATGTTGACATGGTAGGTAATGTGACACACTGATGTTTGGTTGAGATGGCAGGACCCTGTGTCAAAACGTGACAGAGCATGGCATACTGACATGGCTAGGGCTAACATGGCAACACCCTATAACGCCATGTGGCCATGCATGTGTGGCATCCCTTTTATTTATTTTTGTGGTTTTGTTGGAGCTACGTGGAGCCCATTTGTCGTTTGCAAGGTACCCACCTTTGTTTTTGTTGAAGAAGTGGGCTTGGAGAAGGCTATGGAAATAATGACCCAGCTTCTCAAAGATTTGTCAAGCAAACAGTTGTATTGATTTGTAAGCCTCCAATATTTCTATGATTTGGTGACATTGCTTTGGTAATTGGGGAGAAAACTTTGAGAAGTACCTTAATGTATGCTATACCCATGTTTCAGAGTGTATTCAGTGCAGCAGAACTATCTGCCTATATTTCTGTGCTGACGACGACATGTCAAAGTACACCAATTCTTGAAGAAATGGAATTCTGAATGGGCTACTTGTATCCAGTCCATAATGAAACATTGAAACAACCACCTACATGAGCAGCAGCCTTTCAGGAGTCAGCTATTTTGACCCTGGTTCTGGCACCAGTACATGTATAGTCAAGTTAGGCATGTAAAGACTATTGGCTTATTGGAAGTAGATTTGGTGGTGTCAATGCTCAGAGGATCCAAGATTGATGATCAGTTACGTGTCGTCGGAGGCAAAGCACACATGGTGGACGTGTTGGAGATCATGCACCACACAGCATATCTTGTTGGGCTTGGCATCAATGAAGACTAGCTTGCAACTAGGTTTTGATAAGCTAGGTTGCTGTGGCATTAATGGCACCATGAATGGTGGATCTAAAGCAGTTTTTGGTGGCAACACTAGGGTTTTGGCCAAGGTGATGGTGACCTTGGGCTTCATTTGGGTTTTGACAGAAACTTGGATGGGTTTGGGTACTTGAATCAAGCTTGGTGATGGGAGATTTTGTTGTGTTTTATGACTGTAGCATGCGTTCATAAGTACCAATGCCCTTTGACAAGGCCATGACAAAGAGAAAAGAGATAGTTTCAAAAAAAAAAAAAAAAAAAAATATGAAGGACTTGGTTGGATTCTTGACCAACTGGGACATATTTGCTACTTGTGCAGGATGTGGGTGGCAACACCGTCCAGATTTGTGATGTTGTGCACCACCTTGCAGCCTATCTGTGATGGCTATGGATTTTTTTTTTTTTTTTTTTTTTTTTCATTTTTTCTTTTTGAAATTGGGAAATTCAAAGGGAATGGATCAGCTTAGCTCCGATACCATGTTATAGTTGTTGAGTGATTGTGGGAGAGAAAAGTGGAAGCAAAGCAAGGATTTAATGTGGTTGGGCCTTACACCCATAGTGGAAAACCTTTGATAGCTAATTGAAGTTTTAATTACAATGGCTCAATGTAGGGTTTACATAGTAGAGAACTCTAGACCAACCCTAGGGTTAGTTTGCTTACTCTACAAGTACGTGGACTTACATTAGGTTTGATCTCTTGGGCCATAGTATCTTTAACACCATGCAGCTTCCTAATTTCCTCTAAAAGTTTTTCCTTCCTTACTGCAACATCTCCAAGAGTATCCTTATTCCAAAATTTCAAATCACTTTCAAGGATTGGACTTTATGAGCTAATATATAACCAGGAGACCCCTGGTTATGATAGCTCCCCCATCAATTTCAGAAAATTAAAATAATTCTCACCTCTTGACACCATTGTTATCAAGTAAAATAGGAAAATGATCTGATAGTGGTCTTTGAAGAAACCTCTGACTCTAGTTGTAAAATGCTCGACCCAATTGGGTGAGACCAAAAACCTGTCTAATCTGGTTATTGAGGGTGGATCATGGTTATTCGACCAAGAATAAATACCTCCCTCCGTTGGTAAGTCTATGAAGCCATGTTCGTAGATAAACTCTGAAAAATCCCAAATCCCTGTCATTATTCTTAATGTCCCCTCCTTTCACTTGGGAAGCAAATTATGTTAAAATCCCCCTTATACACCAAAGCACCCTTCATCAACTCTGGATACCTGCCAACTCTGTCCAAAGCCGCCATCTTTTTGCATTAGCAATAGTACCATAAACTCCAAAAAAAAAAAAAAATCATTTAAAATCATCATCCACACTTTGAAATCTACATGAAACAGAATAATCCATAACAGCCTAACTGCATCTTCGAGCTTCTCTACAACTCTTTTATCTCACATCAGCAGAATACTTCTTGAAGCTTACAATGAGTCTAAATGACTCCAATCTATGAAATTATCCCCCCAAATGCTTTTAACTATACTTCTATCATTTGCCCCATCTTGGTTTCTTGAAAGCATACAACTGTTTTCTAGTGCTGCAGTAGATTGTTAATTCTTGTTCTTTTCTCTCCATCATTCAACCCCCAAACATTCTAGGATAAAGTTTTCAGTTGCATGATGATTATAATAGAAAGACTCTTGCCTTTCTTGATACTGCTCCATTTCAATCTCCTTTGTGTTGTAATTAAGGGAACAAGCCATAATTTTCGGTTCCCACACCTCCTTAGCTACATTTCTTGGACTCTGTTAAGCAACCTTGCTTTATTATATTATTCAATTTTAGAGAACAACCTCACAATCTTGCCTTAAAATCCTGTAAATTATGTTCCCAAGAATTTGCTAAAGCTCTTTAATCATAGCATCACCCATTTAGAGAGGTCTACATCTTGGTTGTCATCCTTTGTCTCAAATCTTTTTGTGGGTAGGTCACTAATGGTTGAAGTTCCATGGGACCTTCATATAGTGCCACTTTCAAACCTGTGAAGCCATTCTCATCACCACTTCCCATCTCGCAAAATAACTTTGTCCAACTGAGCCCATCACTGCCACTGATTGCATCACTTTTATCTTTTCTTCCTTCATTATGAATTACTATTATGCTTTGTCTTGCTGCTGAAATCATTATTGAAGCCTACGGCACATGGTCAGTGCAAACAATTGAGAGTCAAGAACTTTTGTTGATCCAACTTGACCCCACTGTGTATGTGTTCCGATCACCTTAGAAGCTATTATGAACACACTTAACCGGATTCTTTCCAAACTTGTATAACGCATGCTGATTCCTTTCCCCAGTTATTTGAACTGCCCACACCCTTCCAAACTTCTCTTTACTCATCTTGCCAAGTTTAACAACTAGCCCGGTTTATAACTCCAGCTCTGAGTCTCTCACCTATACATGCCATGGGTTTTAAGGGCTTGGGCCTTTAATTGATTGTCCAGCCCAGCTAACACAATAGTTCAGCCCCCTGCTGGGCTTGTGTTAACAATACCACTTCCTGTTAACGATAATGTTCTTTGGTTGCTAAGGAAAGGAATGACTTGAATTCAATTTAGAATTTTGAAATTTTGGGGATGCATTGTTGGAAAGTCACATACTCTAAAGGGTACCCCCATATGGCTATGAGGTTGAATTGAGGAGGTATTCAGTATATGCTAATTAAAACATTATTATGTAACATATATAACTCTTTTTATACTCTATTTTTATTTTTCTTTTCCCTGGTTTTCTTTGTGTCAAAATGAGGGTTTTGTTGGGGGAGATTTAATTGAATGGCAAGAGTGGACAATGATATTTCTTGTACTTCTAATGCTGAACAGGTTTTGTGAGCTGCTTGTAAGGATGTCAAGACCCATGTTGCTTGTTTTCCTGTTGCTTGTACTCATAATCACTTCTCAGTTTGAATGGAAACAACAGCTTGTGATTGACCTTGACTCAACTCCAAGCATCTCACAGAAGCAGCACCAAATTTCAAAGCGGGAAGAAGTTGTAAAAGAGAAGGTTAAAACTTAAAAGCCAACCTTATTTATTTTCATGTGTGCCCCTTTTAATTTGGTTAGTGAGTGAAGATGGTGTTTGTGCAAAATGCTTTTGAATTTTAAGATGCTTTCAGTTTATCGGTAGGCAGTTGAAATTCTTTGAAATGCATGTTTTTCTACACATGCTACACAATCAATACATTGCTGGTTCTTGAGCATGTTTCTTTTATGAATTTGGTTACTTAGTTAACAAGTTTCTACCTCCTAATTTAGCAGTTGCAAGCTTATGAATTCGCTTGTCAATTTCTATTGTGCCATATCAATCAAGCTCTTTGATACTTTTTTTTTTTTTTGGATACAAAATAAAAATTCTACTCTAGCCTAATCTAAGTGTATAGGCCTATATATGTGTCAAGCTCTCTTATACTTTCTGATGTGTCAAACTTGCTGCAGATCATTTTATCACAAGAGAAGAGCATTCAGAGACTTAATGAACTTGTACGTAGTCTCCGAGAACAATTGCAGCAGTGTAGAGACAATAATGAGACTACAAATGACAATGCAAGCCCTTTGACTGAACATGTTATTGAGCTTGAACGACAGCAGATTCTGGGAAACTAGGCTGGGACCATGCAAGTTCCTGTTGGTAATGCTCAAATTGTAAAAATTCACCCAGGTTTCAGTTTGGTGCAAGTTCCACATCTTCATATTCACGATGTTAAAGGTCCATTTGCCCTTCAATCTTCCTTCGTACGAAGATGCCATTAATATTTAAGGGTCACTATGGATCACTATAATGGTAATTGTCATAAATTGAAAATCATTAATAGTTAACTGTAAAGTTATTAAAGCTACAATGCTATTGGAGCAAACTATGAACGGATGCAAACAATACTGTAGAGACTGTATACCGTACTGTTGTCAGCGGAATTTTCGTTAGCAAATGGTAACAAGCTGCAGATTGTGCAATTAATATTTTCACGAAAACTTAAAACTTCAGGGTCCATGGCTATCATCTGTGGATTGAGAGCAGGTGCCTGATGCAATTCACCTATTTTTTCTCACAAATTTTTTTACATTTTTTACTTTTTAATTTTAACTTTTTAACTCTCCTTTAATATATTTTATTTAATAGTTGAGATTGAACGTTACTTTTTTTAACTTTCAATTTTAGCCATTGATTACAATTACATCAGGTGCATTACACCTGCTCTGAATCCATCAATTGTTGTACGATTGCTTTTCTTTTAAGGGTTGAATTCAAGGTATATTTGGTGTAGTTTTAAGTAACATTATACCACTCAATTTTTTAAGTGGGAGAGATTTTTTTGATAAATTTACCATTTAGATTACATTCTCTTTGTATATTTTTTGTGTCTGCAAAATTTTAAAATGATCAAAGATCAATAGTCATGTTATTAATCAGTTGTTTAAATTCAAGTTTTTATAGTTTAAAATAATACATAAAAGATGATTTTATAGATTAAATGGTAAATAATATCTAATTGATATGCATGTTAAGAACATATAAAACATATAATCTGAGATTTTCGTAATATGAATCTAATAACTTGTTATTGAGTAGTGTAATATTGCTTGGAGTGTAATTTGAACTTAATGCTTTTATATATATATATATATATGGACAACATTTAGCTATAAAATTGGTTGTAACATAATGTTACAACTTCAATTAATATCTTTTTATTAGAAGTAAATTATGACAAATTTACTGTTAAATTATATTTTTTTCTTATAATCTTTATATTTGCAAAATTTTGAGGAAATCAAAGATTAATAGTTATGTTATTAATCAATTGTTTAAATTGTAAGTTTTTGTAGTTTATAATTATGCAAAAAAAAAAATGTTTATAAATCATATAGTAAATAACATCTGATTGGTACACAATTTAACATATGCATTAAAAGTGTAAAAAACATATAATTTAATGGTTAAACTTTTAAAATACATATCAATATTTTATATATAATTTAATAGTTAGAAAACATGGGAGTGACGTTTGCCATACTATAGGATCTTCCCTTTAAGATTTTCTCCTATAACTTTTGACTAACTGATTATCAGTGAGGATCTTCCCCTGTAACTTTTGATTATCAGTTAGGCCATTCTCCCAGCCACCCAAAAATGAAAAAAAATTTCCAAGCCGCTGCACAAAAACCCAAAAAGGGAAAAGACTAAAAGTCCTCACAGTAATTAAAGTGACCAGCTTACACCATGGCCCATAGGGGTAATGAGCCCAGCCACCCGCCAAAAAAAAAACCTTATAACTCCAAGCCACTGCACAAAAACCCAAAAAGAGGAAAGATTAAAAAGTCCTCACAGATATTAAAGTCACCATGGCCCATAGGGGCAAGGACTTGGTGGGTTTATTGCTCTAGTTTAGGAGAAGTTTCCGGTGTTTGTTACTACTGTCACACATAAGGGTGGACCTTATAATTAAACTTGAAAATGACACGAAATGGCTAACCATTAACTACAAGTCATGAGTCACCCACAATTCATTTATAACCATGTCACTTTTTCGTACAAATATATTTGGAGGGAAAATGGGTTCAATTAGTTAATTAGTAAAGTTTTTGATGGTTGAATAAGAGATTCGAGATTCAATCTTCGTCTATACCAAAAATCAATTAGTGTGTTAGTCTAATAATAAAGAGTGATTATCAAAAGCGGATGTCATAAATTAAAACTTTTTCAAATTTTTTTTTTGAGAGGGAGAAATTAGTCAAATTACCATATGTTTCTTTGGCATTTGAAATTTTGTGGTTAATTAACCATATCCACTTTTGCGCTACAAATTCCAGTGGCCATCTTGTGGGGTATATGCTTACCCATACATAATCGTGGTAGGTTCTACATCATTGTATCTTTATATATATATATATATATATATATATATATATAAAAGAATCCAAATTATATTTTAATACATTTAAATTTTGTACCATGTATTATTTTAACTGAAATATAATTTTATATCAAGTGTCTCAAGACTTTCAATAAAATCTAATTTCTTGCCAAGTGTTATTCAAATTATATTCTAATTTTGGTAAGATAATATTTACACACAAATTCATAAACCTAAACTTAAAAAATATAAAAAGACCATATTCAAATTTAATTTAAGTTTTAATATAATACATTTTTTTTTTAGAAGCTAAAAATGGGGGTCTATATGATCATATTACACCCCTGGGCAAGGAGTAGTGGCCTCGGTTAGGGAGTCCGTAGTCGGTACCTGTTCTGTATTCTCTGTATGGGAGTCACCTCACATTTTGTGAGTACACCTCACCACTAAGTTTACCCATCAACGAAAACTTGCGGGCAGCGGGACTCGAACTTAGGTGTGTTGCACGAAACATCCGAGCCTTACCCACTTAGCCAAGCTAGTTTATAATTATCAATTGCTTTAGAGAGACAACAATTTCACAACTGTCAAGGTGACGAGTTATTAATGAAAGGTCAAAGAGTAATGTAAGTGGTGAACCTAGAAGAGAACTAATAAAAGCTTGTCTATAGAGGTGTGCACCCAACCAAACTCAATGCACTGGGTGAGATTTTGTAGGTTGGAATTTTATTTTAAGCCTTGAGTTGGGTTGAATTTGTGTTAATATTTTTTTTCATCCTATTTGACCCAACTTGACTACCATAATATATATTCATTTTATTACCTTTATTTTATTTTTTAGTTCGATTTATTTTGGTATTTTAAGAAAGTATTTCAATTAATTTGGAAATTTGCAATATAATTTAGGCTTATTTTGTGATTGTAATTGTGGGGCCCGAGGGCCCAGAACCCCCGGCCCACCTTTAGGCAGGCCCAGGGCCCAAGCCGAGGAAGGCGACCTCCCCAGATGGTCGGCTTAAAGGCCTTAGTCCTCCCAAGGCCCGAGCCGAGGACACGCCCATCCTCGGCACACCTAGTCTAATCTAGGTGGGGGGCAAACCCAGTGCAGGTGGTCACATCCACACTTAACGATTCTGCCTGGCCCTTCAGGTTCCATTAATGCTGACAAGACCCTTCACTGAAAAACCTTGGAGGCAGCAACCCCCAATATGGGAAAGAACCTGTCTGATGGGACAAGTCCTGAACCATTAGCCCGGATGGCCAACAGCTGTAAGGCCAGGATCAAGCTAAAGAGGGTATATAAGGTAAAGAACCCCCCTGGTGAGGGGGGGGCCTCCTCGGACCCCAGCCGAGGAGCAACCCCAAGCGTGGAACAAACAGCGAGAAGTGCGAAGAAGACCGGCGAAGGGCCGGCCGGAGCCAAACCCTTTGCCCCACTCTCTACAAATTCATTGTCGGAGGCCCACCTCCGAAAAAGGAGCCCCTACAATTGGCGCCGTCTGTGGGAAGGGTTAGTGCGCCGGCCGGTGCGACCGGCGATCGTCCTAAGGCAGTTATTACTCAGAAGTTGGCAACGCAAAGAAAAGAGAAAGAAAAAGAAAAGAAGGAGAGAAGAATGGCGGTGCGAAAAGAAAACTCAACAGCAAATAAAAGAAAAATCCTTTATTAATCCAGAAGAAATTACAAGAGATTACAAGTACTACAATTCTCATTATTTCAAAAAAAAAGCTACAAATACAATCAGAGGCTCAGACAGGCGTGTTTTACAAAATTCCTACCAACTAATCCTACAATCAGAGGCTCAGACGGACCGGTCTTGGAACTGGCCGGGCAAGAGGCTCGCAAAGAATTAATATCAGGAATGAGGGAAGTGTCAACCCGTGCTTTTACCAGCGTCCAGAGAATGGGAGAACTGGACAGTAAAAGCGCGGGAAGGGGGGGCTAGGGGCTGGCTCACCTTCAAACCAAAGCTTGAACAAAGTGAGGAGCCCCTAGACCCCGGAACACCCTCCCTCATGATGCTCCCTCGACCCCCTCCGAACTACACGAGCATTGACCGTCGGAGACGGCAATACTCGGGCACCAGCCATGACGAGGGTTCGCGTGCCCCCTTCGTCGGAGGTGCGCTCTGGGAGAGGACGTTAGGTATTTCAACGACGTCCCCCCTGGCCACCATGCGAGACTCGGCCAGTGTTACGCCTAAACTCTGCCGCGCCGGCAGCCCAGTGGGGACTGCGGCCACGGCGGCACTTAGCTCTGGGTCTCCTAACTGCGGTCACACCCCTGGTGGTGGTATCAAAGGGGCTCAAGAAGGCGGAAGTGTATACGTCTGCTTGTGGGAGAGAACTCATGGGATGGGGAGAAACGCTCCCCCCAGAACGCCTTTTATGGAGGGCGAAAACCAGCGGGAGTTGAACCGCGCGGAATTCGAAGGGAAAATTATCAAAGGGAATTAATTCCCACCCAGTCCCAAGGGGATTGCCAGCTGCCTGCTACGTGTTAATTCACGAGGGCATTAATGGAGGCGCGTTACGGACACCGAAGCGTCAAACAGGAGGCGCGGAAGGCCAAGCGACACCTCGTAAGCCAGAAAGATGAGGAACACGAACCAGAGGCAGGGTCAGCCCCACGTGCGAAGTCACAAGCCGACCTGAGGAAAAACAGCTCACGGAAAAGACCCGTGGACGTCCCCACGCCAAAAACGAAGTCCTCGGATCCGAGGACAAAATCCTATTGAAGGCAACTGTGCAGTAATGGTACAATGACTCTTGCTCCAGCATCCTGCAAGGGGCTAGGGGGATGGACTCCTACCCGACGTGAGACTGAGTTGCCCAAAGAGGTGAACACTGTGTCCTCACGCTCGGGGCCCACATGAAAACGATGGCAGCAATTGTACCTAGGTCTTGCATGGTCCTCGGACTCAAGCCTACGGGGAGCTGGCCACTCGTACTTAAGGCAGCAATTGTACCTAGGTCTTGCATGGTCTACGGACTCAAGCCTATGGGGAGCTAGTCACATGGAAACGATGGCAGCAATTGTACCTAGGTCTTGCATGGTCCTCGGACTCAAGCCTACGGGGAGCTGGCCACTCGTACTTAAGGCAGCAATTGTACCTAGGTCTTGCATGGTCTACGGACTCAAGCCTATGGGGAGCTAGCCACATGGAAACGATGGCAGCAATTGTACCTAGGTCTTACATGGTCCTCGGACACAAGCCTACGGGGAGCTGGCCACTCGTACTTAAGGCAGCAATTGTACCTAGGTCTTGCATGGTCTACGGACTCAAGCCTATGGGGAGCTAGCCACATGGAAACGATGGCAGCAATTGTACCTAGGTCTTGCATGGTCCTCGGACTCAAGCCTACGGGGAGCTGGCCACTCGTACTTAAGGCAGCAATTGTACCTAGGTCTTGCATGGTCTACGGACTCAAGCCTATGGGGAGCTAGCCACATGGAAACGATGGCAGCAATTGTACCTAGGTCTTGCATGGTCCTCGGACTCAAGCCTACGGGGAGCTGGCCATTCGTACTTAAGGCAGCAATTGTACCTAGGTCTTGCATGGTCTACGGACTCAAGCCTATGGGGAGCTAGCCACATGGAAACGATGGCAGCAATTGTACCTAGGTCTTGCATGGTCCTCGGACTCAAGCCTACGGGGAGCTGGCCACTCGTACTTAAGGCAGCAATTGTACCTAGGTCTTGCATGGTCTACGGACTCAAGCCTATGGGGAGCTAGTCACATGGAAACGATGGCAGCAATTGTACCTAGGTCTTGCATGGTCCTCGGACTCAAGCCTACGGGGAGCTGGCCACTCGTACTTAAGGCAGCAATTGTACCTAGGTCTTGCATGGTCTACGGACTCAAGCCTATGGGGAGCTAGCCACATGGAAACGATGGCAGCAATTGTACCTAGGTCTTGCATGGTCCTCGGACTCAAGCCTACGGGGAGCTGGCCACTCGTACTTAAGGCAGCAATTGTACCTAGGTCTTGCATGATCTACGGACTCAAGCCTATGGGGAGCTAGCCACATGGAAACGATGGCAGCAATTGTACCTAGGTCTTGCATGGTCCTCGGACTCAAGCCTACGGGGAGCTGGCCACTCGTACTTAAGGCAGCAATTGTACCTAGGTCTTGCATGGTCTACGGACTCAAGCCTATGGGGAGCTAGCCACATGGAAACGATGGCAGCAATTGTACCTAGGTCTTGCATGGTCTACGGACTCAAGCCTATGGGGAGCTAGCCATATGGAAACGATGGCAGCAATTGTACCTAGGTCTTGTATGGTCTTCGGACTCAAGCCTACGGGGAGCTGGCCACTCGTACTTAAGGCAGCAATTGTACCTAGGTCTTGCATGGTCTACGGACTCAAGCCTATGGGGAGCTAGCCACATGGAAACGATGGCAGCAATTGTACCTAGGTCTTGCATGGTCCTCGGACTCAAGCCTACGGGGAGCTGGCTACTCGTACTTAAGGCAGCAGCTGTATACGGGGAGCTATCTATTTACGACAGAGTCAAGGTACTGCTCGGTCCGAAGATCTATTCCCGTGAAGAAACTAACTACCTAATGAAGAGCCTAAGGGTCGATCCGACCACTCATGAAAGGACCAGCCAAACCGACGGCCTTCCGGACCATAGGGGCCGAGGTTTGCAAAACCCTCCTCCCCGTCCGAAGATACGTGCAGCAGGGTTTTGAGGGGCTATTGTGGGGCCCGAGGGCCCAGAACCCCCGGCCCACCTTTAGGCAGGCCCAGGGCCCAAGCCGAGGAAGGCGACCTCTCCAGATGGTCTGCTTAAAGGCCTTAGTCCTCCCAAGGCCCGAGCCGAGGACACGCCCATCCTCAGCACACCTAGTCTAATCTAGGTGGGGGGCAGACCCAGTGCAGGCGGTCACATCCACACTTAACGATTCTGCCTGGCCCTCCAAGTTCCATTAATGCTGACAAGACCCTTCACTGAAAAACCTTAGAGGCAGCAACTCCCAATATGGGAAAGAACCTGTCTGATGGGACAAGTCCTGAACCATTAGCCCGGATGGCCAACAGCGGTAAGGCCAGGATCAAGCTAAAGAGGGTATATAAGGTAAAGAACCCCCTGGTGAGGGGGGGCCTCCTCGGACCCCAGCCGAAGAGCAACCCCAGGCGTGGAGCAAACAGCGAGAAGTGCGAAGAAGACCGGCGAAGGGCCGGCTGGAGCCAAACCCTTTGCCCCACTCTCTACAAATTCATTGTCGGGGGCCCACCTCCGAAAAAGGAGCCCCTACAGTAATAATTTATTAATAAAATAATAAATAAAATTCCAGTTTATTTACAAGGCATGAAATATTTAAGCACACTAAAAGTCTTATATCTTAAGGACAAAATCTAGTTACAAAATTGGTTGTAGCTTAAGGCTACAAACTCACTTAATAAAATAAATATTACTACATATTTTGAAAATCTAACCGTTGAATTACATGTTCTTTACGTTTTTAATGCACATGTCAATTTTTGTGTCAATCAGATATCATTTACTATATAATCTATAATCTTATATTTTATGCATAATTTTAAATTATAAAAACTTGCAATTTAAAAATTTATTGATGACATAATTATTGATCTTTAATTTTCTTGAAATTTTGCAAACACGGAGGACATAAGAAGAAGATGCAATCCAATGATGGATTTGTCAAAATTCACCTCCAATAAAGAGATATTGAGTGAGTTTGTAGCTTAAAGCTGCAATCAATTTTGTAGCTAAGCTTTGTCCATATCTTAATTAATACCTTTTGATGTTTCTAGCAAAGACATTAAGTTCAAATATCTCTTTCCCTGTAACTATATTATTAAAAAAAAAATACAAAAAGAGATATGCAAGCACATCCATTGACCTCAATTTAACTCGATTCATGTGTGAAGGGTTGGGTTGGTTTCTACATTTATGGTAGTGTAGGCTGAAAATTTTTCAACCCTACAAGATTGGATTTGATTGAAATAATCCTTCAACCTAAACCAATTGACACATTCCTTATTTGTCAACTTAATAATTGTAAAAATATTATTTTGGCATTTCTTTTAATTATAATGGTACAGGTTGTTTGGGCTTTGGGTGTCTGAAATAGTAGGCAAAATCGTTATTGCTTTTTAACAGAATTAGACAGCATATAAATTTATTGGTTTGCGTCAGAAATCCATTAAATTCTCATGGTTCAACTTTTAAACAAAATATACGTTTTTTGTGTGTCTTTTGGATATTTCAGGAAAAACAAGTCCATGTGATGCATTAAAGAAAATTAAAAAAAAAAAAAACTTTTAATTTTTATATAAAATTAATTACGATGAAATGATCTTAAATGGAATAATGAGACCAGAGCGAGTGGCTAATTAAATATTATAACAACTTGAAGAGGAAAAATATAGAAAGATGATTGGGGAATTGAGTGAAAGGGCAATGACTGAACTCAAAACTTTATACTCCGTTTTTTCAATTGAAATAGTATAATAATTAGTAACAAACAACTTAGCAGCACATAAACATTTTTGAACTAATTAACAAAAGTGTTTTTGTTTGTTTGTTAGGTAATTTAGTTTATATTCATTGAAATAAAACATAATACTTATGGTAAACCCCAAAACCATAGAAGGGAAGAAACCAACACAGGAACCTTCTTGCTACAAAAATCAAATTACAAATCTAACTGTAAAACCAAAACAAGCCAAATCAAGTAGTAAAGCAAAAATGCGTTAACGAAAATGTTTTGATATTCACTCAAAAAAAAAAAAAAAAAAAAAAAAAAAAAAACCTAAACAAACAAACAAACAATACACACACCTCATAGACACAGAGTGTCTCACAATGACAGTCATATCATTTTGCTATATCCACTTAGGTCAATCTTGTCTTTTAGGATCACATTCACTTAGCATATGGCACTCAAACGTTTTTAACTAATGTGTGGATGAGTTGTAATATTTCCTTGAAGCATACATTTTGTGTTTTGGCTAAATATTGAAGCAAATATGACATACATAACATGTTTTGAACTTTAAGATTATATATATATATATATATATATACACACGATAACATTATTGACTTACTAACAAAGAAAACTCTTTATAAAATATCTAGGAAGATTACGATAGTTTAATTATATGCACACATCAACAAATTAAAAAAAAAATTAAATGAGAAAAGGTTCAGTTGGATTTAGAACCCGGCAACCAAGAACGAGTCCAAATTTTCTGTCTCATTCTTTATGCTCCACTCTCTACTCCACCAATCAAAATTTGCCACATGTATATTGAATTTAATTCATGTCTAATTTTAAGCATTTTTTTTTTTTACTTCAACTTCCTAATATAAATAAAACTTCCAATAACCCAAACCATCCCACCGGTCTTCCACCACATCTCACCAGCCACACCACGGATCCTCTACCACCACCATCAGCTTTTGTTTGCGCCACTAGGAGTTGATAACTGATGTCATCAATTGCCAATAGCCACCATCAGCTAGTCACCCACCACCGTGTGTCATCCCCTACCAAAAATAATTTAATTTTTTTTAAGACAAGCATAACACATCTCCCACCAATCACCACCACCCTTCCCCAGTGCCACTAGCAACAACATCAACACCGTAGCGCTACCATGATTGGGTACTAGCCATGGATTTGAAGAAGAAAGGGCATTCATGGGTACCCACTAATAAGACGTCATAAAACCAATTCCAATCATGGATTTAAAGACAAGGAGGCGGTGGTTGATGGCTGTTGATGATGTTGGCGGTCTCTTCCCTATGGCACCAGCAAAGGTTGGTGGGGGTGGCTAGTGGGGGTGTGACTGTGTGTTGGGGATTTTTTTTTTTTTTTTTCTTGGTAGTTGACCAGCAGTGGTGGGTGGCTAGCCGATTGTGGCTGTTGGCCATTGATGATATCAGTGATTTACTCTTGGTGGCACTGGCGAAAGCTGATGGTGGTGATGGAGGACCGATGGTGTGGCTGGTGGGATGGGTGGAAGATCAGTGAGATGGTTTGAGTTATTGGAAGTTTTATTTATTTTAGGAAGTTGAAGTAAAAAATGCTTAAAATTAGATATGAATAAATTTAGTATACATGTGGCAAATTTTAATTGGTGGAGCAGAGAGTGGAGCATAAAGAATGAGACAAAAGATTCGGACTCACCAAGAATCAACCCATTATATATTCGAAATATACTTCTTAAAATTCATTTGTTGATGCAAAGATGATTTCCATATTTATATTGCTATAATAAATCTTCAAATAATATACAAATAATGAAAAAAAATGATTTTATTATAATAAGGGCATGCTAGTAAATTGATATAAATAACAATTCATTTCTTTCTTTTTTATATCTAAAAAATTAATTTCTACCTCTTTGATTTAATAAAGGATAAAGTTTGGTTACAAACTTTGTTATAGCCTAATGTTACAATTTCCATTAATTTTTTTTTACATGATTATATGTTTTGAAAATCTAACTATTGAATTACATATTGTTTATATTCTTAACACGCATTTCAAATTTCATGTCTATCGATATTATTTACTATTCGACCCATAAACTTATTTTTTATGTATAGTTTTTGTATGATCACGTTTTTGAGCCCAAGCCTAAAATATGAAGGGATCTTGGCCTAATGAGCCAAGAACAATAAATTTGTAGGGAATGGGTTAGAAAACTAGGCCCTAATGAGTTGGATAACGGTTAGAATAGATTTAAAAGATCATCAAGCAAATTTATTCTCTAAGTAAATTTATTCTTGGACCAATCTGAGGAGGGCTATTCTTGGACCAACAGATATAATTCCAACTGTTACAGTGTTTTTTCTTTTGAATTTTCTTGATCCCTTCTTCATGGAGGGTCTTTCATGTTATATAGTCTTCTTTGAACGATCTTGGTCCTCCACTTATTAGTCATTTAAGTCACTACTTGAGTGTTTGTCCCATCGAACACCCCCTCAGGTTCTCTATGAGTTGGGATAGTTAAGACAGCATTGTTCAGGGGTCTTTTCCACATTAATGCAGCCAGAAAGTTAGCTGCAGAGCATTTAATGCAATGGTAGCAGCTTTTCCTTAGATATTTCTGAGCTCCCAGCCTTTTGGTACACTCGAGATACACGTCCCTATCACTGGAGTTTCTTGGAAGGTTTACCTTGAACCTTAGAATACACATTTAAGTCGTGCTTAGTCTATCTAAGGAGACATCCTCCTCGGACCACCCTCCCATTCGTATCTTGCTCGTTAGATTCTAAACTTGACCCATTCAACATTATTAATTTGTTCTCGGATTACTATGCTCTCGTCCAAGCCCAAGGCCCAACATACTATTTGGGCCCCTAACCCTACAGTTTTATATTACAAAAACTTGAAATTTAAACATATGATTAATGACATACTTATTGATATTTAATTTTCTTGAAATTTTGCAAGTACGGAGAATATATTAAGAAAATGTAATTCAATAATGAATTTTTGAATATTCACATCTAATAAAAAAAATTAAGTGAAGTTGTATTTTTAAACTACAACCAAGGTTTTTTTGCCAAACTTTATCCTTTACCGAAATCTTCATCTATTGATTAATTTTTTTTTTTTTTTGATGAACTTCATCTATTGACTATTATACAATTTATACTATATACTGCATAAGCAAAAAAATGGTAATAAGTTCGATCGAGTACAGCAGTAGCCTGTGCATGCAATGCAAATACCTACTTACAAATACAATTATTCATCTATAAAATGTGCATTTGAATTTTGCTTATTTTGCTGAAAACTGAAAATTTATTACTAAAAACATTGTAACAAAATATTTTTTATTGCTCAAATTTATTGTTCATCCGCAATTTGCACTTGACTGGTCCATGAACAGTGCCATGGACCAGCCAAAAAACGCAAACACAATAAACATTACACAAACGCACCCAAAGAATACCGTGTTACTTGGTACAAATGTCTGAAATTAATGCGAAAGAGTATTACTAAAACTAGAATTAAAATGAACAGTACAAAGATGGGGCGTGGGACTTGGCTTTGGTGGCGTTCCTAAAACTTCCCTTAATTTGTATAAATACCAGTGTAAATTAGCGTACCTAACTAATGTTCTGTCCTTCAAGTTTTCAAAGGCACTCTATCTTCGTCTGAAACGTTATTAGTTCATGACTGTTGAAAGCATCATTATAACTAATAAAGTACTGTCATTTAAACGTGGTATCATTTGATAATTTTTTATTTTTTATTTATTTTATTAGCCAAAAAGCTGATTCATATATTTATATATGTAAAATAATTTAATTAGTGAGAAGGGCCATTTTAGCGATCCTCGAAACGAATCTAATAATTTCTGCAGACTTTTGCAAACTGTGAACCAAATCATTTCTCCCTATGTCAGAATTGCACAGTTTACGAGGGGGAAAATTTAAAGCCTCCATTTTTTAGGGGTTTACCTTATTGCCTCCTAGCCCTTGATATTCCATTGCCTGTGTACTTTTCATTGTTAATTTATGCATCACTCACACTACAAATTTAGCAAAATTAGAGCATTAGCATTGGCAAATGCTAAAGCCAAATCTAAGGAATATTTAGCATTTTTGGTCTCAAAACCAGCTGCATCAGAGGATTGCAAACAACACTATTGCAAAATTTTTTTGCAATAGTGCTACAGTGCAATTCTAAACATAGAATTGCACTGTTCACAGTATTGCAAAAAAAAAATTAATATTTTACTCCTTTTTATACCCGAAATTTCTCTCTCATCCCTCTCATTTTTTCTGTTCTCTTCTCTCTCTTCCTTCTCTGTTTCTCCATCTGCTCTCTCATCTCTAAAGCTTCGCCGAAATTTCTCACCCATCTCACACGGCCTTTCTCTCATCTCTCATCGCACGACCTCTCTTTCATTGCACCGGTGCTGGGTTTTGTATTTTTGAGGTTGGAGGTTGGATCAGCGTGGATCGGCGAGCTGGGTTTGGATCGGTGGGCTGGGATCGGTTGATGGCGAGCTCCGATGGTGGCTCCGGTGGCTTTGGGGATATTTTTTTTGAATGGGTTTGCTCTGGTGGCTCCAGTGATGATTTTTTTGAATGGGTTTGCTCCGGTGGCTTTGGGGATGATTTTTTTTGAATGGGTTTGCTCCGGTGATGATTTTTTTGATCGGTGTGTGTGTGGTGATAGGATGATTTTTTGATCGGTGTGTGTGTGGTGATGGGATGCTGTGTGTGAGTGGCTATGTGTGTGGGTTTGCTCTGTGTGTGGCTCTATGTGTGGGTTTGAATGATTTTTTTTGAATGGGTTTGCTCCGGTGGCTTTGGGGATGATTTTTTTTTGAATGGGTTTGCTTCGGTGATGATTTTTTTGATCGGTGTGTGTGTGGTGATGGGATGATTTTTTGATCGGTGTGTGTGTGGCGATGGGATGCTGTATGTGAGTGGCTGTGTGTGTGGGTTTGCTCTGTGTGTGGCTCTCTGTGTGGGTTTGAATGGGTTTGCTCTGTGTGTGGCTCTGTGTGTGTGTGTGTGAGAGAGACTGTTGAAAAACCCAGGAAAAAACGGTTAATAAAGAAAGGATAAAAAATAATATTTTAATGAGTAAAAGAGTGAAATAGAAGTTTGGGGTGTAGGGGGTATTGTAAAATTGGATGTTATAATGATAAAGTGAGGTTTTGGAATGGTAAAATAGAGTAGCATTAGCATTTTCCAATGCTAATGCTCTTACTGCAACGATCTAGAGCTCGAAATCTACTTATCAATAGAAATTTACATGAAAACATTAATACATATTAGTTTTTTTGTATATAACTGTCTAGACACATATATTGTTAATAGAAATAAGTAATTTTTTTTTTAATAGAACAAAAATAAATAAAATGACAGTAGTTTTTTTACCCTAAATTTGACTTTATAGATCATCGTCCTAGATATAAAGAAAGCATCTACGTTCCAAGGGGCCGCCATTTTTTGAATTTTGAAATATTTTTTTTTCATATTGAAAAATAATATTTTGACGACCGTTAACTATATTTGTTTATATGTTTCCTAAAATGTGACCAATATTTAACTGCACTTTGAATGCTGCATGAATAAAATTTGCTTGAAGGGGCTTGGCATGTGTAATTAATTGTGTAATTACAGTACACAAGTGGACTCGTGAGCGACAACCTAGAATGAGTGATCCAATGACGAAAAATATATTCCGATGTGTTATATTGGAGTCAACATTCTATTTCAAACTCTTGCACTAATCACTGTTATAGTTCACTTCAAATGTTCACCAACTGATGTTAGGACTATTTAAAATTTAATTTTTTTAACATTTATAATTTGATAATTACAAAAGAGGAAAATAAATTTGAATCTTAAATGTGTCTATTAAAAATAGTAAAATACAATCAATTAAGCTACACGGCTAGTTAGGAATGTTTTAGATTATATTGTATGGATGAAGGATGCTCTACCACATATTCACAATGTAATTCAAGCAAATTCTGCCATTTTTAACTAATAATATTTCAGTCTTGATTTTCAAAAAAAAAGAAAAAAAAAGAAAAAAGAAGAAGTTACATAGCTCTTAGCATTATGACTATTTACAATTTAAGAAAAATTAAGTGATTAATTGCATAGTTTTAAGGATTAGGGGAATATCTTTTAAAGAGTGTGATAATTAGGGATGATATTCTTCTAAAGTTACCCTTATCTCTTCTCTACTATTAGTTACCTTATGTACTATTTACCTAGCTACTTGTTCACGTTACCAATCAACTTAGTACTCATTTTATAGTGAAAATTACATAGTAATTTATCGATTTCTTCTCATAGTGTTTTTTTTTAAAAAATTTTAATTATAATTAATATATTTTGTAAACCTTTGAAATTGTTTTTTTCTTTATAATTTAGTTTGAATATAATTCCAACATCAAATTAGTTTTAAATATTTGACAAGTTTTGTTAATATCTTTATTAGGTACTGCAAAATTCTTATAGGTTGTCTATTTTAAATTACTAAAAATTAATAAGATTGATTAAATTATTATTTTTGTAGCATTTTTTTTTTTGAGGTGATCACCTAAAATTTGCAAAATATAAAAACTTGCCAAATACAATTACAATAAATTATTAATTTAAAAAATATATGATTTTCTATACAAAACCACATCAAAATCATTGTATTTAATTTGTTTTACCCATTAGAGTTTCTACCATAGTGCCAAGAGCCCTATAGTTCAATTGACATTTCTTAGTGTTTTCAATAGAAATGTCTAGGGTTCAAATTCCCTCTCTCCTATTGTAATTATTGAACTATTTTTTAAAAAACAAGTTTCCATCTATATTCGAGAAATGTTGGCTCTAGTATTACCTTATTCAATGTTTGTACTTGAGTTAAACTAATATTGATTTTACTAGTTATCAAGAGTCTTGTAATTCAAAGATATTGTTTAGCTCTACTCTACATTAACAGCTCAAATAGGATGATGAACATAAACATATTTCAATTAGAATTTGTTTAATATTGAGTTATTTTAATGAAATAGGACAGTGAACTTTGTTTAGTTATACAGTACTCTTAGTTATAAAGTGGCTTGAAACAATTGATCACTTTTCATAAGTTATAATTTTGAAATTTAAAAATTAAATTAAAAATATAATGTGGGAAAATGTGGGCTTATTAGCTTAAAAATGAACCAAAAAAAAAAAAACCAAACGGTTCTACTTTCATTCTTAATTAATATACAAATAAGGACAACAAGTAAATAGATCATCTAGGAGTACAACCTTTTGTGCTACAACCTTGCTACAATTCTGCCGTGACATACTGTAAGTGGTGGAAAAAGAATAGTGGGTCTGTATGAAAGTGAAAGATAACTAATCACATTTTATCACATAGGATAGTTGTAAAAAGTATTTGATAAAAGTTGTGGTTCTATAATAACTCACACGTAAAACCATTTTCATGGTTGCTTATTAATTGAACTAATACAATCCTACTTTGTCCCATTTTTTATATTTTACTTTATACTCCACCAATTATGATATGTCATATTGTTAGCATTTATTTTTCATTTTAAAATTTAGTTATTTTATATAAAAAAAAATTTAAATGAATATATGACAGATTGTGATTAGTGAGTTATAACGTAGAACATAGGATTTGTATTTGAGTGTGACCACCTTACTAATTTTTTTTCCCAAAAAGTGCTCTCTCTCTCTCTCTCTCTCTCTCATGTTTCTTTTTTTTTTTTTTTTTTTTTTTTTTTTTTTTTATATTTATTGAAATTATATTTTTCTAGTATAAAACTTTTAGTCTATGATGTAAATATTGATTTTTTTTTTCATTTACTCTTTAAACCTAGTGTATTACACCTCCGACTCATGTAAGGATGGGGCTCTTTTTTTTTTTCAATAATAGAATTCACAAATTTTTATAAACCTCAATGCATAATTAATCAAATCTGTAGAGACCTCTAATGGAGAAATGATTAGAACATTCACATCCAAATTTTAAAATTTTAATAGGAATTTTGGCCAAATTTATATCTAGTGATCATGAAAAAAAAAAAAAAAAAAAAAACCCCTTTACATCCTACTAGCTAACATTCTATCAATTTTTTACATATTCTACAATGCTTATATATCTACGGAGACAAGTAACCGTGACGTTTTTCATTTGCTTTTTTTTCCCCTTCAAAACACTCACACCCATCATTTTAGTGGGCACCTCCCTTAAAAGTATTAGGCTAAAGTACCATTTGACTTATTTTTATTTTATTGTAGTTTGTTAGTTAACTTTAGGTAAGATATTGGACCATTCTAAATGCTATTATTAATCGGAGATGAGCTTAGTTTTTGGGCAACTAATATCTAATTTCTTGTTCCTTTAGTACAGCATTGGCACCAATACTTTAATCTGAGCCGATGGATAGGGGCAGAATTAATGTCATACACCTTATTGATCAGTTCATTATCAACCTTCAATCTAGCAGTTGAGGTTGATGAGGGATGATTATACCATTATTAACCCAAGATGGGAAAGCTAGCTAGCAATCTCCATAAGCATTAATAAAATTGTTGTTGAAAATCAATGGTGATCCGTGATCATAATACTTAATCAATATAAAGCTGGTCACAAACAATGATGTGCCACCTAGATAACTACCACATCTCTCATGTCATGTAGAGTATATAACTGCCCACATTTACCTATTAATTTATTACCTTTTTCCCCTATCGGGTTTCCTTTATAGCACATTTAATTACACAGTGCCAATTGATAAAGAAATCTACGTGGGGTTCATCAAAAAACACACAAAAAAATCCACATGGAAAAAGAAAAAAATTAGAGATTCGAGCATGACTGAATCCAAGTGAAAGCTCCATGTCTTGAATCACTTCCCGTAAGTTTTTTTTTTATATGATAAATCACTTGTAGTACTTCTTGTTAGCTTGGTATTTTTCATGTAGCGGCCGGTTATTCCGGGCAAAGACTAAAGGGTACTTTGGCAGAGTCTTTGTAAATTACAAGAGTTGAGAGTACAGAGATTATCAAGAAAGAGTTGAGAGTAGTGTTAAAAACTTGAAAGCTAAATTTTATACACCATAATTGCATAGTCGGGATAAGATGAAAGGCATAAAAATACATGAGATTAGTGCTATATTCACAACAAAACCTAGATAGTGAGTTGTTATTCATATTTGGACTTATTACTGATATCACTTTTTTTTTTTACTTATCTTTAACTATTTACTGCATAAATTTTTGTTGTAAAATTGTTATGAAAATATTATGAATACATGGTTAAAATAGGTAT